>NW_010729089.1:4208489-4269041 GCF_000365185.1 Nelumbo nucifera | reverse complement strand
GGACTTAGGGAGCTCGGGTTCTGAAGGAGCTCGGTAGTGAGCTTGGACTTGCTTCCGATATTCGCTTTGGGCGCTCTACTGTCCCGAGCTGCTTGCCTTTGCCACGTGTCGGGCGATCGCGAGGTCGGGCCAAATTTCCCTTCATCAGTACGTACAAAAGAAAAAATACACTATCCAAATATTCGCTTTAATACTATTTGTTGGGGAATTACTTGGTTTTAATCTCAACTCCACAACAAATAACTTCACTGATAAAAGAAAAATATGAAAGAGAATGGAGGTAAGAGGGTAATCTATTTCCGAAGAGAGGTAAGATGCAAGATGATGTAGTCCTCACTTCATACKWAATAAAATTGAGGTAGAAAAGAAGGTTAGCAAATTTTGCATTGGTTTTTTGGGTGCAACATTTGCACTGCCAATAAATGCAAATAAGAATAAAAAAAATACAAATTTTATATCATGTAGGAGTTTGAATTATAATTTCAAACTGGCAAAATCAAAACTGAATCAGGTGCAAAATTTGTATATACTTCAAATTTGCACCGCAAACAAATGAAACCTATTGAATAGTCAAAATAAAACTATAAGCAAAGAAGCATCCGCCATAATACGGAGGTACGAGATCAAACACACATAACTGCAGTCTCTCCATCGTAAGGTCAATGGACCTCACGCGTACATTGTTCTGTCCCCACCCCTTAATCCCTTTATGGCACGTATCATGTAACACTAAAACTTAATTAACTCGTCACAAATCTATATGGTACATCAAAGCAAGTTTATGGATGCAAATAGATAGGAACGAACTCCATTATGAGAGGTTGCCGATTTTATGTGAAAAGTGTGGCAAATTGGGCTACCTAAAACAAAATTGTTCGCCCTTTTTGGAGAGATGACCTGATAGGAGAAGTCATCAACAATTTGGAGAGCCAAAAGCTAGTTTTTGGCTCCAACAACAGAGGATTTAGACCCTGGCTGAGGGCTAACGGAGACAAAGAAGCAGGAAAATTCATGGCTATTGAACAATCTGTTGATGCGTTTAGAAGGAGATGGATTCAAGCTAGAGAGCAGAAGCAACTGCAGCTGAAATTCTTATTAGAAGGACAGAGCTTGAGGTCGCCGGAACAGGAGCAGGCTGATGCAAGGGCTGCGGAAGCTCTGGAAGTAGTAACCGCTGAGGAAGCAGTACAGAGAGCTCACTGGAGACTATTTGTAGATGAAACAGGGCAGATGCAATGACCAGTCCGAATGGCTTTTTTGGTGGGAGCAAGTTTCGAGGTACGACTGTCACTAGTCAAAGTGATGGGAGGAAATCAACGAGTTGGTAATAGATTTGGGCGGTAGTTGGATGAAGATTCAAGTCAGACATCAAATCAACTTTTTCGTGTAGTGGTGGAGAAGGGTCCGAAAGGTTTGGTAGAAAGGGCAGCTGGCAACATGGGAAGGAGTTTAGAAAATATGGAGATGGGTTCGACCCAAATATTGGAATTTGTCCAAGAGGAGGAGGATGATGTGGTGCTGAGTTAGAGATGTGGGAAAAATGATAAATGCAATAGGGAAGAAACACGTGGAACTGAGCAAGTACTTGAAAAGATGAATGAAGGGAACCAATACAATACTTTGAAAATGCTGAACTAGGAAACTGGACAAAGGCAGGAAGAATGAGCATAAATGAGTAGCGACTCGGGTTCGGGTAACAAAAGAAAGGGATGAGCTGGATTCGGACTCTAGTGGGGTGCAGACGGTCTGCAATATTAAACGGAGGAATGATCAAAGTCGAGAAGATGAGGCAAAGGTAGACTTCATTCTGAATACGTAGTTGATGCAACCTGACTGGGATAGAGAGGTGGATCCAGGGGAGAGAGTAGTAAATCAAGAGGCCTCGGATGAAGAAATGGAGGTGGTGGAGTGGACCAACGACAATCCGTATAACCACAACAATGTTTTGGCTAGTGGTAATCCTGCGGGTCATATTGCTGGAGCTACAGACTTGGACATGGGAGGAGGCAACCCAACTGAACTGGAGGTAAAACTTTACTGATCAAAACTGTCACTTTGATTTCCAAAAATTTAATGTTGAATATACTCTGATTTCCTTAAGGAAAACTGATAGTTAATGGAAAAATAGAAAAGAGTGCTGAATGTATTTAATAAAATTATCTTCCATAAAAAAGGAGGAATTTCAAGGCAAAAAAATTAAAAACCAACTATTTTGGGAAAAGGAAAACTTGTTAGGACTAAYTCATAGTTGTTGTAAGAATAAGAAGAAAAGGTATTTAAGAAAATATGGGAATCAATCCTACTTCCATGGCATTATAAGAGGGGAAAGAAGAGATTAGGAAAAAAGTGGGAGGAGGAGACTGAGGTGTCAAGGGGGGGAGACCTAGAGATTAAACTGAGAAAGGTGTGGGTGGCTGCCCAAAATCAGCCCTCACGGTCAACATGTTGATCCTGAGTTGGAATTGTCAGGGGTTAGGCTCTCCTCTGACAGTCCGAAGACTTAAAAGAGCTTGGATGGAGACAAGGCTAGATATTATATTAATAATGGAAACAAAATGTTCAGTTGGCCAAAGTAGGAAAAACTATATTGGTTAAATGATTGGGAGTGTTGGGGTGTTGATGCACCAGGTCTAGCAGGGGGGATGATAGTCCTATGGACTACTGAGGTTAAGCTCAAGATTAAACAAGCTTGTGAATGAATTATCATAACAGAAGTAAAAGAAGAAGATGGTTCAGTGTGGAGAGTATCATTTGTTTATGGAGAACCAAATAAGCAAAAGAAAGAAGCCTTTATGAACTTAAGGGAAAGAGTGGCTCACATGGAATAACAAGAGGGAAGAGCAAGGAAATGTGAGGGAAAGAATTGATCTAGCTCTGGCCAACAGTGAATGGCTGGAAATATTCTAGGAGGCCAGGGTCAAACATCTTTCAATTGGGGGTTAGATCATATTCCAATAGTTCTAGAAACAAACCCAGTCCTAACAACTTGACTAGTAGGCGTGAAAAACCTCTAATAACATGATTTGAATGGTCATATTAGAGCTCTAATGGCTTTTTCATTTTGGAATGGCACAAAACCACTTGGAAATAGACCTATACATGGGCCAGCCTAGACTAACTTGTTTTTATTCGGGCTTGGACATGAATTTAAGCCTATTGGCACGGGCTTAGGCCCAAAACACTAGGCTCCACTTTTTTTGGTCCAGGCTTGGGATTTCTTATAAAGTCCCAGCCCGAGCTCAAGCCTGAGATAGACTTGATAATATATTATATAACAAAAATATATTTTATATAATAAAAAATGTATATAACATGTTTTTTCACTTTGTTCCTCTTCTCGTTTTTCACGTCATAGTGAGATCTTTCATTACTTTTGGGTTTTGAGGTCTTTTAATATAAATAAAAAATTATTGAATAAAATAGATAAAAAAATCTTATTTCCAATTTTTTATTGTTTGAATCCTAGATATAAAATCTTGGAAATAAACAAGATTGAATGGGGAACCTAGTGCGATATTTTGACATATCTTGATAAAGAAGAGAGAAATAACAGGGAAAACTTGGGGAAACCAAAAGATTTATTATTTAAAACACCCTTGAGTTGAAAAGAGAGAGAAACCATTGAGCTTAAGTGATTGTGTGTGTGTGTAAAACCAAATCCCTAAGAGCCTCATTTAGCTGGGCCTCTATTACTAAATCTTGTTTGCTGAATTAGCTAGTTTGCTTGTATTTCATAAATTTGCCTTAAGGAGGCATACACTTGTTGTTCATTATTGTATCTATCATTATTTGTGTAAGGGTTGATAGGACCTACAAGCTATCAATTGACTCAAGATGCTAGCTATTTGCTACTTAGTGTGTGAGTGCTAATGGAAGGTTTTTGGGTTGTAAAAATTAGTGGAAGGTTTGAATAGTACTTGGAAACCTGTTCGGTTGGAATGGTGTTGCTGGCACCCATATAAGCCCAATTGGTTGTAGTGGTTTTGCTGACACTCGTATAAGTTTAGCTAATAGTAGATTTTAAATTATTAAGTGATGTTCCTGGGGAGAGGACATAGGCTGAGAGAGACAAATCTTTATAAATCTTCTATTTCTTGTGCTTTACTTTCTTGCATTGATTTGTTATTTCCACTACATTATATTGTTTTCTTCACAACACTTCTACTACCAAGCACCACACACACTTACAGTGCTTTAGGGAGACTCTAGGAAAGATTGTGTGAAATAGTCCAAACCACCCTCCTCTTGGGTTCAATATCTAGGCAACGATTACAAGCCTACACATTCATATTTCCTTTTTTGCATAGCCTAGCATCTATATCCAAGATCCTTTAGATTTTGAAGAGGCATTCATTGAACACATCCGGTTGTTATTGGCTTTAGATAGAGTTCAAATATATAGAGTCTAATGTTTTTGGTTATATGCTTTTGGTAGATTTGAGCACCGGGAAACGACTCACTTGGGCTGGACTTAGAGTTTCCACCCATCAATTATGAAAATGGAGGTGATGGGACCTCCGGGATCTACATTAGGAAACATGTTTGGTTTAATAGTGACACTAAGGCCCAAGGCACCGATTAACTAGTCCAGGTAAGATTTGGATGGGAGAGGGAAGGGGTTAGACACCCCTCTCCCGGGTCTAATAGGTGGGGTCCACATGCAATTATCAAACAATCATAAACACATAACACAAATATTTAATCTATAAAAGAACATATTAATATCGAAGGAAGAACATCCCAAAGAGGGAAAGCTATTGGAGATCTAATATAACCATTAGAATCATGTTATTAGAGATTTTTTTGCACCTAGTAGTCAATTGGTTAAATTAACTAGTGGACTCAAGATGACTAACTAGTAAACTATTTAGTATAACTAGTCGATTCTTAGATGAGATCATAATCTTCAGATTTAACTAGTTGATTGGTTGTCATAATTGGTCAAGTATATAGGCACTATTTAATTAGCCATTTATATGTAGTCAACTTCATAGCTCAATTAGTCAACACTTTAAGTTTTCATAAATAATATTTTTAAATATTTTGATTTCTAACATTTGGGAAATGAGTTTTTAGCCTCCCTAAAGGTGTAAAGCAAACATACTAAGGGTCTATTTGGTTCAAAGTTGGATTGTCTATTTCTCCACCTATTTGGTTTAAACAGGAATCATAATTGGTTGGAATGGATTCTCATTCCCAAGGGAGGTAAGGGTCCTGTCTCATTCTGATTCTAGACCCCTATTCCTATGAACCAAATAGACGTTAAACTCTATATCCATTGTCAGCACTCGATTTTTGCTCGGTTCATCACCTGAACTCCAAATTTACTCTAAACACCCGATTAGACCATTCCGATGACTCCAAAATGCCAAAAAAAAACCCAAAGAACCTGAATTTCAGCCCAAAAGTCTTCAAATCCACCATTAAATCTGTTCGATACCGATCCGATGACCCTAATCAACCCCGTATACCCCTCAACCCCCAGATCAGACACTACCATCAGACTCAATACTTCCCAAAATACCTACCTAGCAAATCTCAACTCAAAATTCCTTTGTTTACCCTCTCATCAAACGGAAATTCTATTTTAACCCCTCTCATTAGCATAAAACACACACAACCTAAATCCCCTTGATCCAAACACATTTAAGCCAATCAAACCATATAATTAATGCATAGACACACCAAAAAACCTGCTCATGAAGTTTCAACTCAATATTCCTCTGTTTACCCTCTCATCAAACCAATATTCCATTTAAGATCCTTTTGTTAATCCAAATTCCTATTCAATTAGAATAGTATTGTCAACACCCATGTAAGCCAAAATAGTGGATTGAAATACCTTGAGAAAGGACTTAGGACAAGAGAGCCAAACCTATATAAATCTTCTCTTTCGTGTGCTTTACTTTCTTGCATTGATCTATGTTCAATACCTAGGCAGCACTTACAAGTTTGCACATTCAGAGATATCCTTTTATGTCTAGCCTAGCATATGTCCAAAACCCTTTTGATCTGGCAAGAGGCATTCATTGAACCCATTAGGTTCTTCATCTTTGTTAATGACTTTAGAAATAGAGTTCAAATATAAAGATTTTATGTTTTAGGGTCTATTTGGTTCACAGGAATAGTGGTCAAGAATCGGAATCAGAATGGACCCTCCCCTCCCTTGGAAATAAGAATCCAATCCACCCGATTCTCATTCCTGTCTAAACGAAATAGGTGGGGAAATAGACCATCCAACTGTAAACCAAATACCAAATGGACCCTTGGTATTTTTGCTTTAGCTTCGTTGTTTCCTTCGGCTTTTCCTATTGCTAGTGCATGGTAAAGGTTTGCTACCTGGAGAACTAATTACTGTTTACGATCTGTTCTTAGCTTCTAACTGGTTCTGTCTGATTCCATTGGTTTGATTCTCTACGGGTGGCAGTTTGTTTGAAGAACTAATTCTTCCTTCACTCCAAGAACACTCTCCAATCGATCGTTGAACAATCACAGTCCAACTACGACTAGGGCTTCTATGAAATCTTGTTCAAGACAACTGGGTCCCACTTGATGCGTCATCAAACGTTCTAAATAGTATCCTAGACGAATCAAACATGTTTAGGAATTCCAACTCGGATTCAGTCTTCACAACACACAGTCACTTGCAACCGTGTATTGGGAATATCTCTTTACTTGTATATTTTTATTGCGAGACTGAATCCGATCTCTAAGGAATTCAGTGTCGATGGCAGCGTTCAAGTCCCTCTCCACATGCATTTCTATTCCGAACTAAACTCTGTCTCTGCAACTATTTGATCAAGTCCAGTTATAAATAATAGTGCAAATCTCTCATCTCTCCTGCAATCAAATTCCTCTCTCTCTCTCTTGCATCTACGAGTTGGAAGGTAGTAGAGAAAGAAAGTGAGAAAGAAAAGATTTTTATTACTCCAAGGAAGAGAGCATTAATTAATTCAGAGTACAGGTTAGTTTAATCTTCTGCTTTTGTTACCAAATCTGATTATTTGTTTTTGACATATAGCTTTCAATTTCAATTGCTGGTGATGTAACTACTGCAGGGRTTTCATGGGTGATGATCAGGGAGAAACACCCAAACATGCTGCTGCAGTAAGGGATGATCAGACGCCCAAAAGCCTAGCCCCACTTCCATTGCCAAGTACTGAAAGTTCAAACATTGCAGAAACTGACGCAAGACCACCAAGGCGTGAAGARCTTCTCTTTCATAAGATCTTGTATCAGAGTGATGTAGGCCGCTTCAACAGGCTTGTCATCCCAAGACATCTGGCTGAGGCCCATTTTCCTTCTCTGAAGAATGGAAGTAATGGATATAACAAGGAGATGCTACAGCTCGCTGACAGACAAAATCGAACATGGGAGGTGAAATTTGAGTACTGCCCCAGGAGTCAAAGCTACTCGTTCACTAAGGGATGGAAGAATTTTGTGAAAGGCCACAAGTTGCAGAAGGACTGTAAGCTCTGTTTCTATAAAATTTTCCCGCAGATGAACGCCGACCATTATGTTGTCGACTATGAGAATCCCGCCCCTGATCCGACAAGCAGATTGTCTGATCAAGACAACACACGCAAGATGAGGTATGTTCGTAATGGTCCTAATGTTGCTAGGAGGAGACGTCCTCATGGTGATAAACATGAAGAACCACCGAGAAAGATACTAAAATTGCTTGGTAAAGACATCATATGCAGTCATCAGAATGCTGCCAACGGTGATAATGCCGAAGATGGTGGCCGGACTTAATTGCAGCGGCCTTCAAACAGGAGCTGACGATGTATAATTGTATTAGGAGTGAATATTTTATTGCATGTAGATAGTAAGTTAGACTGCTGGGCTAGCTTTTCCTTTCCTGGCTTGAAAGGTAAATCTTAATGTCAAACAATGGAATTCATTTATAACTTTAATTCAAATTCCTCGTTCGACTGAGTGGCAACATAATTATTCTTAGGTTGCAACTTGGGCGGGCCCAACCCAAGCCTGCCGGTCAGCTTACAAATTTACACAGGCTGGGTTTGGTTTTTTCAGTTCTTGGGTTCGGGTTTTTTTAATTTTTAGAGCTGCATGGGCTCGAGCTGCGGGAGAGTTTCTCACTGTGTGAGGGTCTCTCTCGGTGAGATGGTTACAAGATTTTGCACTCTACAATGACAGTGCAAATGATTTGAGTGTAAATTCTGACCTATTTTTGTTTCAAATTTTATCTTATTTTGTTTGATTATAGTACAAATGAAGTAAAATAATACATGAAATAGAATAATTAAAACCCAAAACAAAATTAAATAAGAATTTGCATTTTTTACATTTGCACTCATGCATTTATACTAGTGCAAATAAATTTTCTCTGCAACCAAACACATCCTAGGGTCAGTTTAAAGAGAGTATAAATACAAATATAAACAGTATCAGAATAAGCCTTAACAATTTCTCAACTCAGTCCAACCCCACCCCATCTACATCCTTATTGCGAGATGGAAAGAGGATTCAAGTTGCTAAATACAAATGAAATCATATAAAAACACCAACTTGAATTTACCATGTCAATGGTCGGTCCCAAACAACACATCCAAGTATACTAGTTGTCCTACTATGAACTAAGGTTTAAAGTATCAATATGGTACATCTAATATGGGGCATTTTGTATATCATATCTAAGGATCATCAAAATGCTATTTTAGCTAATTAGTGTAGAGGCAAGTAAATAGGGGTGTCAATGGACCAATTTTGGGTTAGACCCCATCCAAGTCAAAATCAAATTGGACAGATCAGTTGGACAGATTTGATATATTGCATTGGACCAATCCAGATTTAATGGTCTAAAATATTTATTGGATTGGATTGAACCTGGTCCATTTTGAATTGGACTAGTCCAAAATGGTCTAAAATATTCCTTAGATTGGATTGGACTTGGTCCATCTGTAATGAACTCATATCGGACTAAATTGGATGGAAGCAAATCTGGTCCATCTAACACCCCGTACCCATTTGAGATTATAAAATCAAAAAATTAAGGGAAATTGTCTAAAACTCACCATCACTTTTCAACATTTCTCTCAAACTCACCATAACTTTTCAAAATGTCCAAGGAACCCCACGTTAGTAATTTGACACTAAAGAGAGTAATAGGTGTTAGTAGATTACCATTTTACCCTTTGTTAGATTCAACCCATTTTTCCAGAAATACCCTATTCTCATTGGACCCAAAACCCATTTTTCAACTTCCTTGGAATATTTTTAAGGAGCACAATGAGAGCAAAACGTCTCTCAATGAGTAGAACGAAATCTTTATATATAAGGCAGTTGGGCACTTAAGGGAATTTTAATCATAAAAATATATTTAATACAGCTGACTTGCCATTCGGGGGGAGTTTGGTCATGAAAAATGCATTTATGCTGATGTGGACAACTCCTATCAATGAATATTAATGGTGCTCTAATGAATGGTGAGTTTTGGAAAAATAAAAACTTACTAACATGGGGGTTCTCTGGACTTTTTGAAAAGTTATGGTGAGTTTAAGAGAAATGATAAAAAGACATGGTGAGTTTTAGACAATTTCCCGAAAGTTAAAAAAAAAGGGAAATTGTCTAAAACTTACCATAACTTTTTAGCATTTCTCTTAAGTTCACCATAACTTTCAAAAGGTCCAAGGAACCCCATGTCAGCAACTTGATGTTAAATAGACTAACTGGTGTTGGTAGATAATCATTTTACCCTTCGTTATATTTGACCAATTTTTTAATATTCCAAAAATACCCCTATTATTATTCTACCCAAAACCCATTTTTCAGCTTTCTTGGAATACTTGCAAGTAATACAATGAGAACAAAATTAACGTCTCTCAACAAGCAGAAATCTTATCTATCTATCTATCATCTAGGTGCTTAAGGGCATTTTAGTCATAAAAATATGTTTAATATGGCTGACTTGCCATTCAAGGGAAGTTTGGTCATGAAAAATGCATTTGTGCAGACGTGAGCAACATTTGTTAATGTACACTAACGGTGCTCTAATGTATGGTGAGCTTTGGAAAATAAAAATTCATTGACATGGAGTTCCTTGGATGTTTTGAAAAGTTGTGGTGAGTTTAAGAGAAATTCCGAAAAGTCATGGTGAGTTTTAGAAAATTTCTCAAAAAAAAAAAGAAAAAGAAAAAAGAGTTTCAGTCAAGAACTTGAATACACAAAATTTGCATATTAAGAGTATCCATACTAGGAACCATGCTCAAAACAAGGTGATAGTTAACCAATGATAGTATGGCAAAAGGAAAAGAGAGAGCTCATGCATCCTTACTTTTCCTCTCCTTTCCCAAGCCTTTTTTTTGAACCAAACATAGCTAATAGTCCCAATGATCTAAGTGGCAAGATGGTTGGAAGCCCTACATATATCTCTTGTTGCACATTAATTGGGAAAATTTCATCTATAAAAAAGTAGTATCCACATCTATCGAAAGGAGAGCATTCCCGCTCCTTTTTAAAGAAGTGAAAGCAACTTTTTCTTTTAATTTATTTTTTGGTAATACATAATACCAAGGTTTTAAAAACCAACCCGAAAACTGAACCGCTTTGACCATCGGTTTTCAGGTCAGTTGTTTGATCATCTAGGTCAAATTGTTCAAGCAGTTTGATAGATTCACACACACAAACACACACAGACATTATTCTTTTATGAGAAAAGAGAAAGAGGCAGGTGGTTGTCGGATAAGAATAAAAAAAGAAAAAAAAGAAAGAAACAAAGAAAGGAAAGAAGGAAGGAGGACAAGGATTCCATGTTCTCCGGTGATGATGACAGTGATGGAAGAAGTGGCGGCAAAAACAACAGTGACAACATTTCTCCCCAGCCATTTTGGATCTCATATTTGACCTCTCTCTCTCTCTCTCTCTCTCTTGGATCTCAGTGATCAGATTTGAGATCTCGTCTAAATCCCTCCCCCATCTCTTGGTCTTCTCTTTTCTTTGTTAATAATGCTTCCTTAAAAATTTAAATAATTTTTTATTAAATCGGTAATTGTTTCCTAAGTTGAACGGTTTAGCGGTCCAACCTCCCGGGTCAATAGCTCTTTGACCACTTCAACATTTTTTTCCAAAAAAATGATCAAGTCCAAAATCGGACCCGGAGACAATGGCTAGTTCTCAGGTCAAACAATTTGACCATCTGGCACGGTCCAGTCAGGTTTTCAAGACAATGCGTAATAAACATCATAATGGGACTAAAGAGTAGGGACAAAGTAGGGTGTTCCATTGACCTTAGCATGAAGAATCTATAGTCATGGTTCAAAGTATCGATATTCTTGATATACAAGATATGAAGAGTTTAACTTATGGTAACTCTTTTTTCTCATTTTTGGTTCTGATAACTTATAAGGGGGTAAAATCACATCACAATTTAACATTTAAAACAAATCAATCTAACCAATTATTAATATATAGTGTATTGGTGCCCTTGAAAACAGATATGATATACCCCATGTCAAACATATTGTATTGATACATTGAACTTTGCTTGTAGTTCCATGGATTTGCCTCCCCACCTCCATTTTTGGAGGGATGCTAAGTGACTATCTAAACCACCAAATCATGAGAAAAAAGTGAATTTCCATTAGGTTAATTGTGTATTAACCATTATCTCATTTATGCCAGATTCATATGCTCATTTTTATAGAGTTAGATTCAAGTTGTAAAAGCTATGGTTGGATTTGGTGCCATTGTTGTTTTTACCTGAAACGTTTTGGGTTGATCAATATAAATTAGCATACAATTATTATTTGATGTTGTTTATGGTTGAAATAGACGTCCCTTAAAAAAGAATATATGTAAGGCTGTTTCTAGAAACATCAAATTGGTATTTCTTGCTCTAGGGGTGAAGTATAATCATTCTAACTGAAGTAGCTCTCATCAATGCCGGATCTATGTAAAAATCAGTGTGGGCAAACTGCTCCCATTGAAATTAAAAAATGTTTTTTATATAGTTATGAAAATTATAAAAAATTTTATAAGTTACCCCCACTCAAATAAAATAGTAGGGGTCCAAATAAAATGTGGGTTCTTAAATGAGGTCATTTTTTAGAAGTGAATAGGTAAAAAATAAAGAAAAAATATACAATAATGACAGCTATGTCCCTATTCCATATTAACCAAATTATGAGGTTTGGGATTTAGGGTTTTAACTTAATCTTTTTCTATCCTTTTGTTTTTTTTTTCATTTACATCACTCAACATCTCAATCTCATCGCTCTACTTCATCTCCTCAAACCTAGAGATGACAAGGATGAGATTTGCCGGTGGTGGGTAGCCGCCGCTTCCAATTTGTATACTGAGATTTGCCACTTGAAGGGGCGGTGACAAAAATTGGAACAAGAGGGGAAATTGAGGGAAGGGAAGAATAAAAAAAGGAAGAAAGATTGGCTTGTGAGAGGTCAAAGAGGAGATCGCCACTAAAAAGAAGAAGAAGAAGAAGAAGAAGAAGAAGAAGAAGAAGAAGAAGAGATGAGGAGAGATAGAGAGAAGGATGTCGGAAAAATGGGAGGAAACCTGTCGTCACTTTGGTTAAGGTTTGAACAGGGGAGAAGGTGAATAATCCATTCCTTCGAGTTCTCTGGGTTAGGGTGAATGAAGAGGTTAGGTTGAATTTATATGGAAGGTAGGGGCAATATCATAATTTAGGAAATCTGAGGGGGTATTTTGGTAAATTTCAATAAGCTAGGCTAAATCGGGTCCAAGGGTTGAACCAAGTTCTTGGTTCATTGATGGGTGGTTCTAGGTCACAAAGTGGAGGGTTGAGATGGGTCTAACTATAGAGAGTGGGTTTGTATGTGGGCTAGCAAGATTGACCGAAAATGGAATCTTTTTGGATGGAAGGGTTAATCAAGGTATTTTTGGCAGAAATTTGGCAAGGTGGGGTTTTCGGGGATTCTGGGTTGATTAGTGGGGTCAGATTGGCCTAAATGGGCTCGGTTCAGGTAGATATGGAAAGTTCTTGATTCGATTAATTTGGAGCCTCGGAATAGAATCTATGCTCGATGAAGGCGTAAACGAAGGTAGTTTTGGGTAAAATTTCATAGGGTAGGGTTTTCACGTAGTTTGATGTGATTGGTAAGGTTAAATTGGGCCAAATGGGCCCGAATCGGGCGGATTTGGAATCTAGTCAATTTAAAGCCTTAAAATTAAATCTTAGTGTGATAGAATGGTAAGCAAAGGTGTTTTGGGATGAAATTTTATAGGTGGGTATTTGGAGGTGTTCAGGATCTGATGGTTATGTTTGATCTATCTTTGGAGGGTCAGGGTCATAGGAATTTGGGTCAATGGGATGGTATTAGATATGTTTAATAGTGTATCTGAGGGCTTTTGGGTTAAAATTTGGGTTTTCTTGGTTTTTGGGAGTTTTGAACTGATCGGAAGGGTCTAATTGGGTGTTTGGGGTGAATTGGAGGTACAGGTAGCGAACCGAGCAAAAATCGGGTGCTGACAGCTGCCCCTCTTTGTTGTGAGGTAAGAAACTACGAAACAACAAAGACCGAAAGAAGTACACATAGATTTTTGCGGAGGGCAGTTTAGAAGAGTGGCAAGACAAGAAAGGAGGTGTGAGATGAAAAGGTGTTCCCATACAACATCGTTTCATCATGTTCAGGCTATTTTATTCTTGGCAAAGTGACCATTTCTAGGTATCAAGAATTTCAGAATCAATGTACATTTGTTGTAAAGAAAAGCGTTAAAAACAAATRGAAAACAACGATAAAAGCAACTCAATGTATGAAATCTATTTAGTTTTGGCAATAGTTAACTTTCTAACAAGTAATAGATGATCTAGTGGAGTGAGGTCCATTATTTGTCGTGAGGTGAGAAACATAAAATTAAAAACCGTAATGTGCCATGGCAATGAAAACAACGATAAAGCCTTGATTAAAATTGTGATATGCCAGTGTAGCGGAAAACATTTGTGCTATAAAGTGAAGAAATCAATGATTTATGATGTGCCAAGGTGGCGATAAGAAAACTATGTGCTATGCAACAGAGCTCATGTGCTATGAAGCGATAAAATCAGTGATTTATGATGTACCAAATGATAGGAAAACTTACGTGCTATGTAACAAAAAATTTTGATTTATGATGTGCTAGATAGCGGAAAATATATGTGTTATGTAGCAGAAAATCTGATTTATGATGTGCCAGATGGCGGAAAATCCATATGCTATAAAGCAGAAAATCATTGATTTTTGATGTGCCAAAGTGGCRAAAAACTTATGTGCTATGTAGCAGAAAAATTCTAATTTATGATGTGGTAGACGCGAAAATTCTCATATGCTATGTAGTGAAAAATCCTCATTCGTGATGTGCCAAAGGAGGAAAATTCATGTGCTATGCAACGAAAATCTGATTTATGATGTGCTAGATGGCAGAAAATCTGTGTTATGCAACGAAAAAACTTCATCTATGATGTGCTAAAGAAGGAAAACTCATATGCTATGTAGTGAAAAATTTGATTTATGATGTGCCGTATGGCGGAAAATCTGTGCTATAGTAGAAAATCCTTATCTGTGATGTGCCAAAGGCAGAAAACTCATGTGCTATGCAGTAGAAAATCATATTTATGATGTGCAAGATGGTAGAAAATCTATGTGCTATGTAGCAAAAATCCTCATCAGTGATGTGTCAAAGGTGGAAAACTCATGTGCTATGTAGCGGAAAATCTTATTTATGATGTGCCAAATGGCGGAAAATCTATATGCTATGTAGCGAAAAAACCTCATCTGTGATGTGCCAAAGGCAAAAAAACTCATGTGCTATGCAGCGGAAAATTTGATTTATGATGTGCCAAATGGCAGAAAATTTGTGCTATAAAGCAAAAATTCAGTGATTTATGATGTGACAAAGTGGCATAAAACTTATGTTCTACGTAGCAGAAAAATTCTGATTTATGATGTGCTAGAGGTAGAAAACTCATGTGCTATGTAGCGTAAAATTTGATTTATGATGTGCTAGATGGCGGAAAATTTATGTACTATGCAACAAAAAACATTAACTATGATGTGCCAAAGGCAAAAAACTCATGTGCTATGTAATGGAAAATCTGATTTACGATGTGCCAAATGGCGGAAAATATATATGCTATGCAACGGGAAAACTCATGTGCTATTCAACAGAAATCATAATGTGCCAGAGTGGTGGATACTCTATGTGCTATGTAGCAAGAAACTCGGATTTCTAATGTGCCAAAGGGCGGAATGTTCATGTGTTGTGCTACGGAAAAACTCATGTGCTATAAAGCGGAAAAACATGTGCTAAAAAGAGGAAATTTTTTATTCATGATGTGCAAAATGGTGGAATGTTCATGTATTGTGTAGMGGAAAACTCATGTGCTATAAAGCAAAAAAACATGTACTAAAAAAGCGGAAATTTCTAATTTGTGATGTGCAAAAGAGCAAATTGTTCATGTGCTATAAAGTGGAAAAAATATGCTAAAAAGCGGAATTTTTTTATTTGTGATGTACAAAATGGCGAAATGTTATGTGTTGTGCATTGAAAAACTCATGTGCTATAAAACAGAAAAATATGTGCTAAAAAGTGGAAAATTCCAAATTGTGATGTGGTAGAGGCAAAAAATTTTGATTTATTCTGTGTTAGAAGCAGAAAATTAGTGTGCAATGTCAGAAAAATAATTATGCAATAGCGGAAAACTTATTGTGCAAAATGATGATAATGATAACAAGACCGAAAAATTTGAAAACGCTAATAACATACCAAATGCAAAAATGCGATAAGAATTTAAGAAGTATCACCTCAACAAATTCGATTTAGCTTAATTGTCATTTCTCACTTGATTATTTTCCTTGTTGGAAATCACTTATCTTAACATTTTTACCACACTGCATTTTTTTTATTACTTATGTTTTTTTTGTTTTGTTTTTCTTATTTTTTGTTTTTCTTTTTTTATTATATTTTTCTGGTGCATAATGAGCAACTGAATTCTTTTTTAAAAGACTTTTGCAGTGGTGCAACTTAAGTTTCTTCTTTGAGACATATTTATGCTTCATTTAAGTATCAAATGCCATGGGCTGCCCTGATTTTATCTCTCTTCTTTTCTCTTTTTTTTTTCTTTGTAACTTTTAGAGTAGAATGACCATGCAACTTAAACATAAAGGAAATGGGGATTTTATCTTCTCTATATGGTACATTTTTTGGGGAATCTACTAGACCGAAATAGGAGATGACAGAACAATTATGTCCAATGGGACCTACGTCATGCCTTACCAAGAGATAAAAGTATTATTCCCCTCTTCAAAAAGAGCTGATCAAAACCTTAGCAATTATAAAGGCATGTGCATTGAAAATGCGAAGGAGATAATCATATATTCGCTTTGGGAAACACATGGGTTTCATGGACAACTACCCCAGTTCTTGATTAACAGGAGGATTTGTGATGAGAGTTGCTTGATTGAAGAAGGTTCAAAACAAAATCCCTCATCTCCAGCCAACAAGGTTTATCCCGTGCTAAATTACCAATTTCTAAAGGATCGAGGAGGACTTAGTGAATAAGACGAAACGTGGTTTAGGACAGGGGATTTGAAATGAAGAGTGAAAGTCTCAAAAACATATTTACAATAGGAAAACAAATTCTTGACCTTTATGCAAGGTTGTTGTTTCTCTTCATCCTCATTTTTGTTTATCTCCTCTCATTCCTTTTGCTTTTTCTCATTTCTTTTATTTTTCTTTTTACATGTACTTCACATTTTCAAATATGAATTATGTTACTTCACTTATCATGGAGGAATTCACATGTTAGAGAATAAAAAAACAAATACTCAAACTAACTAATTGAAGCATATATTTGCCCTAGTTTTTTTCACTGCTTCTTTATTTTCCAACATCCCGCAAACATTTCTCCATCATTCCCTTTCACTTTTCATCTGCCCTAGATTCACTACTTTGATTTTCTTTGAATTTTGTTTCCTCAAAGTTTTTCCAATTTTCCAAACTTCATTGATCATTCCTCCATTCTTAGTTGTTCCAATTTCTTCTTCTTTGTTCATTCCTCATTCTCCTTTTTATTCTCTCTTTTTTTTCTACTTTTCCTTTTTTTATTTATTTTCTCTCTCTCTCTCTCTCATGCAAAAGGCGCATCGAGAATTTATCAAGTTCACCAAGGAAAAGGTATTTATGCATTGGCTTAATCATGGCAGACTAGCGGATCTTAAGAAATAGTAGGGTCACTTGAGTATTAAAAGCGGCCAAAGGCGGCCTCCAGTCTTTTCCTTTATAAATTGGTGAAGCACTAGGTCATAATGATATCTTTACATTGTGCTAGCTCTGGGGAAATTGGTAGAGGATACACATTTAAATTGTCAAAATTGCCCCAGTTTAAGGATACTTGGGTGTTTCTGGACAAAGATTGGGATTTATGCTCAAGGCTGTTTGAAATGTTCAATGATGTAGGTAGGGGTAGGCATCAATGCTTTTATTCATTGGGTTATCCTTTTTTTTTGGTATTTCCAAATGCGAGTCAGTGATTGTCAACTAGCTTTTTACGAAGACATGACTTTGAGATTCATTACAAATGCTCGATTTTTTAGGTTTCAATTATGCAACTTTCTTAGAAGGTGGAATCTTCATCTTTTACTAAGGGAAATGGGACCCAATAGGATTTATTGTTCAATCATGATTAAGTGATTCAGGGAAAAGCAAATGCTAGAAAATGATTAGGGAAAACTGGTAATTTATTGATGGAAGAGGTCGGGCCCATGAGATGGACTATTCTACGTACCCTTGTGAGAAGGATCAGGCCGAACGTAGTTTAGTGTGTCTTTGAATGACATAGAAACAAAAGGGATAGGGACTAGGTATAATGACGAAAGGATGCTCTCGATGAATGTGGAAGTAAGGTAGAGAGCATTGTCTCCCTACTCTGGAAGTTACGTCTAAACTGACAAAGGTGCCCTAGTATCGGAGGCACCATTTCAAATAGTCGAGAAAACAAACAAATTATTCACAACTCTTGGCAAAACATCTGAATCGATCACATAGATGTCTTCCTTAGGTGGGCTTTCAATAGCACATTCTATTGTCCACATAAAGGTCAGTTTTTCAATTACAGATGATGGCTCAAAATTGGAATTGGTGACTTTGCTCAATTGAGGCTGCAACAACATCAAAATTTTCTCCTTATAGTGACTACCTCCTCTGAGAGTTGGCAAAGAATTAATAGCATGCTTTGGTCAAGGCCAAGAGGTCCAACTAGCTGATGTCTCGACTCTAAGTGAATGGACTATTTGTGGAGTTCTAGCAAGAGTAATGAAAATGGTAGGATCATAAAATGCCTTTCCTTCACCCGAAAATTGATGGAAGTGTCAATTTTTTTCCCTGAATCAAGTAGTAGGTTTTGGGGGACTTCTGTAAAATGTTGCATTTGCACAAGGTCTTGGTAAGTGAGAATGTTACCCTCAATCAAATCTTGAATTGCAAACCTCAATTGCCAACAATGGTTGGTGGTGTGACCGGGTCCTTGATGATAATCGCAATGAGCATTGTCGTCATAATTTTTAGGTTTGGGCTCTCGTGGAGGCCTCCATGTAAGCAGCCACAAAAATCCACCTTGAACTAAAGCAGGAAGCAGTTGAGAATGAGCACATGGAAAAGGGGAAAGTTTTCTTCTTTCTTTTTGAGGAGATTGATGAGTGATCGGGGTTATAGGAGGCAGATGATATGTTTGTGCTTGTGCGGGTGAGGGAAAATATGTCTACTCAGGGGCAGTCGAACTGGTCTGAGAAGATCCTAGATAAGCTATCGCTTTGAAACTTTTCGGATATTGGGCTTGATGTACTTGAGAGTCAAAAGTAGATATAGCTTTCACTTCATTCCCTTCATTATTCTTTGAAGAGGACTTTCCAATTGATCGTGATTTTTTAGGGATCATCATTGGGTTGATTCGACCTTTCCAAAGAGCCTCTTCGATTTTGACAACTCCCTTCACGACATCACTAAAATCCTTTAAAGGTTGTGCAATCAACAAGATCTGATATGGATCCTTCAATGTCTTAATAAACAACCTCACCATCTCTTCTTTTGGCATGGGGTCCGATATGCATAATCTAAGAAACATTCTCCTAACTTCTGAGTCATAGACTCGAGATCTGCTCGATCAGGTTCTAACTCCATGTTGTAAGAAAATTGATCCAAGAATGCTTCTGGAACACCTTTCCAAGTCTTCTTCTTTTCATCTGCCAAATTTGCAAACCAAGTTCTAGCATTCCCTGTAAGGCTCTTCTGAAACATTTGAATGAGTAACTTCTCATTTGAGTCATATTGAAACATGTCACCACAAAAGATCTTTAGATGGGTTTGTGGGCATCCCTTCCCGTCATATTTTTCAATGTTTGACATTTTGACCTTAACATGTAACTCCGCATCAGTGTACAGGCACAACTCTCTGAAATCTGTAACTCTCAAATTCCGAACTTCTTTTAGCTTCTTCAAATCATCTTTCATCTGTTCTATTTCAATCTTGAGGGGATCTTGGAGCAAAGATTGGATGGTAGTCATATTCAAATTCTTTCCTCCCAAGAATGTAACAGTGGGTTGAGGCATGGTTGAATTCTCAAAATTAGGAGTGGGAAATGTCCTTAATTGATGAGCCCATTTGGTTCCCGTAGTAAAAACAAAGGGAGATGACTAGTATGTTGTTGTCGGCCTAGGTGCAAGGTTTTGGAATGAGGAGTGTCCAAAGGCATTGGATGCAGGAGGGAAAGATGATTGAGTTTCCATTACGGGAGCAGATGGAGCAATTTGGGATTTCCCAGCTTCCAATTTGGCCAACTTGATAGACATCTCATTCAATGTTTCTTAGAGATGGAGGTAGTCACTATAAGGGACATGAGTTGGCACCGTCTTTACTGAGTTTGGCGGGACTGCCGCTTGGAGGTAGTCRCTCTGGTTTTCACTTCTAAATTTCCCTCTGTTTCTMTCTTTTCTTTCTCGTCTACGGTCTACCTTCCATCTGAAAGCATGCCCGGAGACATGAAACCCACCTGCAACCACGCATTGTTAGTCATCATCAAACCTGTAGAGTTCGTAATCTAGGTCAGTCTATTGTTCTGACGTTTTAGGTTGAACAATATCCATATCCCATTAACGAAAAACAGTTTTCGTCCCAAACATCACAGCAAGAAACTAGAAGAAACCAAAGGGTTTTATCAAGATTTCATCAAGTATGTCTGAGAATGGGTCATCTACCAGCTCAAATCATACCACAGGCATTAATGCCAGACCGATGCAGCAGCGGAGGCTTCTGTTCCAAAAGATTTTATCAAGCAGCGATGTAGGTCGCTTCAACAGGCTTGTCATCCCATCAGTACATGCCAGAGCCCACTTCCCTACCCTAAAGATAGGCGAAAACATGTACAAAGTTGAGATACTAAGATTGATTGACAATCAAAATAGAACATGGGAAGTCAAGTTTGAATTCTTGCTAAGAAGCAAAACCTTTGTTCTTAGCAGAGGGTGGAAGAAATTTGTCAGGCATCACGACTTGCGAAAGGATGGTGTTATTCGTTTCTACGAAATTATTAATTCAGAGAGGAATCACTTACACTACAGTGTTGAGTATGAGAATCCGCCACCTTAGAAGTTAAGATTGTTCGGGCAAGAATTTCCACTGGAGTATCAGAACGGGCAAAATAGTGACTATCAAATAGTTGTTGAGTATTGTTTCTTTCTTTCTATTGTGAGGAGGAACTTATATGAAACTGGCAAACACTTGGAAGGTGGAAGAATTCATGTAGTAAGGAAAGATATGTTGCTCATCACCATCCCTATGCTAAATGCTAAATATCCAATAATGCATGGCTTTTACTATACCTAGCTAAGACATTCTGGATTTTCTATATCATGTAGTAAGGAAAGATATGTTGCAATGAATTTGCCTATGGGCTTTCATTCAACTAAAAGTTCTGCATTTCATTTTAATCTAGCAAGACTTTGTTCATTTCATTTCTAAGATAGAGAGAGAGAGAGATGTCAAAGGAAACAACCCAAAAGTTTTTCAACCTAAAACGTCAGAACAATAGTCTGACCTAGATTGCGAACTCTGCAGGTTTGATGATGACTAACGACGCGTGGTTGCAGGTGGGTTTCATGTCTCCGGGCATGCTTTCGGATGGAAGGTAGACCGTAGACAAGAAAGAAAAGAGAGAAATGGAGGGAAATTTAGAAGCGAAAACCAGAGACTTGGGTTGAATATATATATATATAACAAGAGTGGAAAGAGTTCAGAAACTAATCAAAACAAGAATGCAAGATGACATGGATACTTATAGGAAACTTGAAATCAAGACTGTATAACTTGTCTTCTTAAACAAGACTGCAATTAGATTAGAAATTAGAATATTCAAGGCGTCAAGTGGGACCTCGATTGTTTTATTTATTTCTTTTAGAACCTTGTTTTTAAAACCGTTCCACCTGGGAACCAATCACCTATCCGGTTCCRTTTTGCATCTGACTCAGAATTTCCCGGTGCGGCTTGCATGCGTTTGGTTGCATTGCATTGTGCATTATTATTTGCATTAGTATAAATACATAGGAGTGCAAATGAAAAATAAGATAACATTTAAAACAAAAATAAATCAGAATTTGCACTATCATAGTTCCGCATCAGTGCAACCAAAACAAATGTTGGCTCAAACGGTTGAATCATTCAACTGTTTGACTCAGATAACGGTTTTTTGGATAATTTATTATTTTAATTATTTTATTTTTTTTAATTTTAAAAACATCACTTACTGGCCATTTGAAACGAATGATCGGACCATTTGATCTGAAAACCTATGGGCAAAGCGGTTTCGGATCAGTTTTTAAAACCTTGAACAAAAATTCAGGTACTGAACTGAAAAGGTTATTGTTTTGTCTTTTTTTCAAGAGGTTGTGAGTTCCTTTAATTTCTTTTCCAGTTCAGACAGTTTAATCCGTTATCTTGCGACCCCACATATACACCAGAGTCTCCTATAGTGTGTCTCACAAGTGCTGAATTTTCTTTGGGTGTCGGGGGCTGCAATTTGGATGGTACTCGGTATGGATGGAAGTTTGTTAAAATTTGAATGGAGACTCGGTCCGTGGGCTTGGGCCCAATACTGTGTATACTCTTCAAATGAGGTCTCAGATTTTGCACTTGACCGTCGATGGACTCCAAAAGTCAAAACCTGTTCCAACATCTTTCAATCTCGACACCTACATCTATTTAATGATTGGAATGGATGCGATTTTGATTTGGATTGATTAAAATTTATTATATTGTAATCTAATTATGAATAAATGTAGACATTATTTATTATTATAAATTTTATACTTAATAAATTCAATATTTTCTATTATATTTATAAAATTATTATATACTATAAATTAAAAGTAATGAACTTTTAAAGCTTTTTCTTTACTTTTTTTTATTTTTGTTTTAAAGACTATAAGCTGGACTCGGTTGTAATTTGAATCCAATCCAAGTTTGTGCTATTATATTTCGGACTGAATCTGGATGTGATTGGATCCAACGCCACAGGATTACAGACCTAGTTGCATGAGAAATGAATGAGAATGATCACTTTTAGCCCGATCCAGAATTTTGGCCACGCCTAGCCCGCAATATATTTATAAATCATTGAAATAAATTATAACATATATTATATATAAAATATTTTATATATTGAATATAATGTATTTAATGGCAAGCTAAAAGTCCTGTCCACTCGAAAAACTTTGGCTCCTACCTCGTTGGAGAAATGCGTCCGACTAGGGGTTTAAGGGTTTAAGACGGTTTTTATTATAAAAAGGTAATTATATTTCTTTGAATCGGGTCGTCAGACGCATTCATCCGATCATGGTAGTGAAATAAAACTTGACCATTGACCAGCCCATGATCAACATGGACTGGGGAGCAACGGGCTTAACAAGTAGGAATGGCAACGGGGTGGGGCGGGGATGAGGAGCCTCGCCCCTTCTAACAGGGACAAAGTTATCCTCATCCCCATCCTTACAGGGATCCCCATTCCCTGTAATTTTTTACAATGTTAACTATTTTATTTTTGTTGTTTATTTTATTTAAAAAGTAAAATGAAATAATTAAAATTTACAATCCTATTAGAAATAATTCAAACAAATATATTGAACCATATTTTTACAAATATTAATATATAGATGTATGTTTATATATACATATATAACGTATATATATATATATATATATATATTAGTGGGGATCCCACGGGGCAGGGATTGGGGTCCCCGTAGGGCGGGGAGTGTTCTCCACGTCCCCGTAGGGAAGGGAGTGTTCTCCCCGTCCCCGTAGGGGGAAAATCATCCCTATCCTCGCCTCATTCGGGGCTGATCCCCACGGGGATCGGGGAAATGGGGAAACTGCCATCCCTATTAACATGTTGCTACACTAGCATGCATGGTTTTAAAAAATGACCCAGAAATGAAACCGTTTTGGCCATTGGTTTCTCGGTCGATGGTTTGAATGGACGATCCATTCTCACAAAAAATAAAAAAAAATAATTAAAAATAAAAATGGCCAAAAACCTTTGAATGGGTCGACGGTTCAACTGCCCAGTGTTAGTGGTGTGGTGAAGCTAAGTGTGGTGGTCTCCTTGAAAGACAAAGGAAGGGTGGAGGCAAGGGTAGGCTAAAGGCTTCTATCGACGGAGTCGTATGTTCATTATGATTCATGCCTCCTTTTATAGGGAGAGATCCCGAGGTTTTAAATTAATAATTAGGATTTTTCATTAGATGTCCATTTTCTAGACACTTTTCAATAAGGAAAATGATTCTAATCAGGACCCCATGCCATTAGGTTCCTAACTAATCCAATCTTGTAGCTTTTATATTACAATAGACTAAACATCATCCAACTTTAGACTTCTAGAAACCAGCCCTTTGGTGACATTTTTGGCCAGATTTTGATTCCAAATTATAGTTATTGGTGAAATCTTTGAAATGGTAGGTAGAACTCGTCATTTGGACTTCTAGGTGAAAAGTTATGGCTAGGAAGTTGGCATTCCGAACGTACTGAACTTGGATATAAAATCCACAAAGAATGATGATTAGCCATTTTGTAATATTTTTGGGCTAATTTCGGTTCTATCTTATAGATGGTCATGGGGAGTTCACATTTGGAGTATAAATTCATAAATTTTGTCCTTAGGAAATGATTAATTGTGTTTTCTTCCCTAAATATTTGGTATTCAAGTTGGATATGTTTTGACTACAATGGTTAAATGTGTTWTTAAGACCCATGCATGGATTGTTGCATTTGTCTGTATTCTAAAATTAAGTGACTATGCTTTTGGTCGCGCCATTGGGGATGAATATGATGACATCATAGGTTAGTCTGATCCAAGCCCTCACCATAAGGCATATATGTGGTTCTAGACCTTACCACTAAGGTTAGAGTGGTCGTAGTCTATTTTCTAAATCCATTATGTTATATATGTTACACATTCTATGTTATGTGTTCTAATATTTTTTTTCCAATATGTAATTTTTGTTTTATAACTATTCAAATTGTTATTTCCTTCAATAAAATATATATTGATTTTTTTTCCAATAAAGGATTTTCTATCAGATTTCAATTATTATATAATGATTTTTCACACCGGCTTGATATGACCAATGGGATGGGTTGTCAATTACTGAGTGTTGTACTCATCCATTTTCTTTTCACATTTTCAGACACCAAGGAGTATCTTTTGCAATTTGCTTGGGTGTGGGAAGAGTAGAGAGCTCGTTTTGCTAGTGCATTTGTCTTGAAATCACGATTAGATCTCATTAGTTAATTGTTTATTTAATTTTTTTCCTTTGTGTTTTAGAAGAACTATTCTTTGAAGATAATTATTGCTTGAATAGGATCATAAGACACGTGGCGAAACCCTAGTAGTGCTTCCCTAACAACTGATAGCGAATCCAATATTCCCTTTCATAGTGGGAATCAAAGGCTTTTGGCTCCTTCCTTTCGGGACCTCGGGATCTCTCCCTATAAATAGGGGTCCATCTCATAACAAAGAGATCATCTTATCACTCACATTTGCCCTAACCTTTAGCCTACCTCCTGCCTCCGGTCTTCCTTTGTCCTTCAAGGAGAACCTTGTACGTAGCCTAACCACCTTACTTATATATATATATATAACTGTGTGTGTGTGTGAATCTATCAAACTGCTTGAACAATTTGGCCTATATGATCAAACAACTGACCTAAAAACCAATGGTCAAAGCGGTACAGTTTTCGAGTTGGTTTTTAAAACCTTGGTATTATGTATTACCAAAAAACAAATTAAAAGAAAAAAAATTACTTTCACTTCTTTAAAAAGGAATGGGAATGCTCTCCTTTTAGTAGATGCGGATACTACTTTTTTGTAAACGAAATTTTCCCAATTAATTATGCAACAAGAGATAATAGGGTAAATATTACTATATAATATTTGAATAACAAATTTTATATTAATATATATAGAAATGTTATATATTTTTTATACTAAACCAGAATTAAATAAAATTTTAATTTGTAAAAAAATCATAGTTTTATAATTAACACGGGCCTCTTTATCAGCAGAAAATGGCAAGCACGAGCCCGAACTTGAACCCGACCCGACCATCGGGCCTAGATCTTGAGCCCGAGCCTAGCCCTTATATAAAGTCCGATCTGTACACAAAATGTATTATTTTTAGTATACTTTTATAAACTAATATTATATTAATTTAGTAATAACTTAATAAATTAATAAACTAATTTATATTTCATAATAGTAAATTGATATTTATTAATAATTTAAAAAGCAGATGTATATTATATTTATTATATATAACATAAGTACTTTTTTATATATGTAATAGTATTGGGCCGGGCTTATTTGAGAAAGCTCAAGCTTGAACCCACGAGCCTGAAATTTTGTCAAAGCTTGAAAAATAATGGATCAGGTCAGGCTGGGCCGTCGGGCTATCTGACCCATGAATAGGTCTAATTGTATATATAAACAATTGTATACATAAAAAATCATATGAAATAAAAATTTAAACATATTTTTCATTTTTTTTCTAAAAATGGACCTCTCATAGCTTAGCTCGATCCACGGCCTGGCTTGGCCCAAGGCTTGGCCCAACACGACCCGATTTACACCTCTTCTTGAACCCGCCTAATGCTGGGGACAGGGTGGGGAAATTCGAGAATTCCCCATCCTTAATGAGGAGTGGGGTGCCTTGCCCCTGAACTTGCCTGACATTGAAGAGTGGTTGCCTTGCCTTGAACCCGCCTGACACTGGGGATGGGGTAGAGTGTCTTGACTAAGGGGCAGAGACAGGGATSGGGTGCCCCACCCTGTTGTCATTCCTATGTAATTGTTAATTATTAGTGAAATTAATAAAAAATGTTAGCTTTTGTAATTATTTTTGTTTATTTAAAGTTAATCAAAATTTCATTTAAAAATAATAAAAATAATAACAATTATTAAAATTACTATAAATTATTAAAAAAACTAAATTTATTAAAAAATATTTGTTCATATTAAATTAACAATAATTATTTTCCGTAAATCAACATTAAATGAAAATATAGTTATTAAAATTTTAGATATTAACAATAACTTTGAATACTTTTAATTAATTAATAAGAAATTTTTATTATTAATTTAATATTAATTAATAGTAAATAAAATTATTAAATCTTTCAGATTTTCTTGTATAATGCACGAGCCCGCTAGTTTTTTTTATCAACCATCCAAACATTGACAATAAAATGAAGAGTCCCAAATTCTAGATTCTTCTAAACAATCACCAACTTTTTTTAATAGAAGAGGCTAGGATTTGTGATTGTTTAGTTTTTTGCCAACGTTAGGATGGTTGATAAAGAGAAATGGATGGCATTCTAAGGGCATTTTTAACTTTTCAAATGTCACTTAACAACTAAATAATGGATTGGTTAAGGACAAGTACTATATTGTCACATTTTGAAAATTCGAGTACTGGAATAACAACAACACTTTCTATTTGGTACCAATGCTCTATGTCTGTTTTTAGCATTAGTACCCATTATAGGAACTCCACGTCACTACCACATCACGTCCTCGTTCGTAGCAACGAGCTGCAATCTGAGAAAATTCCAAATTCAGTGTTGCTTCAAACTATACATTTTCGATTTCTAAGGCGTGACTTGGAGCACCATTTTTTTATGGAAAAACGATTCTAAACAAACTTTTCCGATGTGGCATTGATGTGTCACTGTTTTTTGGAGCAATGACATTGATGCCAAACAAACGCTTAAAGTACCCCTACTGGTTTTTGATAATTGTCTAAAACCTCCCTTACCGTTATTTTTCCTCGCAAGTCATTCACATGTAACATCACATAACTTATATTTTTAAAATTCCTAAATTACCTTCTTATGTACTATTCATTATCCTCAACCTTGAGACAAATAGCAGAGCAACATTGATAGCAACCCCTACTCCTGATTTGGTCAATAGGCACTCACCCCGCCAAATTTGTTGTTTCAACTTTGAATTAGGATTCGGGAGGGAAGCTCCTCCTTGTGGTCGATACAGGCAGCAATCTCGTTTGGGTCAAGTGCTCTGCTTGTCGGAACTGTAGTAAATACACTCCATGCTCGACCTTTCTAATCCACCATTTGATGACATTCACTCCGATTCACTATTACGACACAGCGTGTCAACTCATCCCACACCCTGTTAAACACCAACCCTACAACCATACTCTCCTTCACAATACTGGCCACTACGATTACTCATATGCCGATGAATCTAGAACAAATGGGTTTTTCTCTAGGGAGATGGTAATGTTGAATACAAGCTTTGGAAGAGTTGTTCAACTGAAAAAGCTTGATTTTGGTTGTGAATTTTGCGTCTCTGGTCTGAGTGTTTCAGGTGTGTACTTCAATGGCGCCAATGGAGTTATGAGACTTGGGTGAGGGCACATCTCCTGGGTAAGCGGTTTGTTATTCAAATATTAAATATATGCATATTTACAAACTAAGATGTAGATACTACTTTTTTGTAGATGCGGATACTCGTTGAGAGACGTTTTGCAGCCCCCTTTAAAAATCTGATTTGCAGCTCCCGTGGATTTGGCACCAACCCATGGTCAGGATTAACCGTAAAAACTCAAAGATTCAAATCATTTAAATATAGACTATTATTAACTCAGTGCTTGCGTTGGTTTTGATGCATGTCATAAATTCTTGCCTTGGATTTTGGTTTTGATGTATGGCATAAAGGTTAAATATAATTATATAATGTCATTAAATCATTACCATTTACTTGTAGGGGTGTCAATTGGACCAGATTTGCTCCCATCCAATCTGGTACAGTATGAGTCCATTACAGATGGACCAAGTCCAATCCAATCCGATGAATATTTTAGACTATTTTAGACTAGTCCAATTCAAAATGGACCAGGTCCAATCCAATCCAATAAATATTTTAGACCATTAAATCTGGATTGGTCCAATGCAATATATCAAATCTGCCCAATTTGATTTTGATTTGGATGGGTTCCAACCCAAAACTGGTCCATTGACACTCATATTTATTTGCCTCTACACTAATCAACTAAAACAGTATTTTGATGATCCTTAGATATGATACAAAATGCCCCATATTAGATGTATCATATTGATACTTTAAACCTTGGTTCTTAGTAGGGACAACTAGTATACTTGGATGTTTTGTTTTGGACCGACCATTGACATGGTAAATTCAAGTTGGTGTTTTTATATGATTTCATTTGTATTTAGCAGCTTGAATCCTCTTTCCGTATGGTAATAAGGATGCAGATGGGGTGGGGTTGGATTGAGTTGAGAAATTGTCAAGGCTCAGTCTGATACTGTTTATATTTGTATTTATACTCTTTTTAAACTGGCCTTAAGGCTGTGTTTGGTTGCAGAGCAAATTTATTTGCACTAGTACAAATGCATAGGAGCGCAAATATAAAAAATGCAAATTCTTATTTAATTTTGTTTTGGGTTTTACTTTATTCTACTTCATGTCTTATTTTATTTCATTTGTACTGTAATCAAACAAAATAAGCTAAAATTTGAAACAAAAATAGGTTATAATTTACACTCAAATCATTTGTACTGTCATGGTTTTGCATCAGTACAAATTTATTTATATTGCAACCAAATACAGCATAAGGCTCAATTTGGAATATATGTAGAGTGTAAAATTAAAAAACCCGAACCCAATAAATGAAAAAACCAAACACAGCCTGTGTAAATTTGTAAGCTGACCGGCAGGCTTGGGTTGGGCCCGCCCAAGTTGCACCCTAAGAATAATTATGTTGCCACTCGGTCGAACGAGGAATTTGAATTAAAGTTATAAATGAATTCCGTTGTTTGACATTAAGATTTACCTTTCAAGCCAGGAAAGGAAAAGCTAGCCCAGCAGTCTAACTTACTATCTACATGCAATAAAATATTCACTCCTAATACAATTATACATCGTCAACTCCTGTTTGAAGGCCCCTGCAATTAAGTCCGGCCACCATCTTCGGCATTATCACCGTTGGCAGCATTCTGATGACTGCATATGATGTCTTTACCAAGCAATCTTAGTATCTTTCTCGGTGGTTCTTCATGTTTATCACCATGAGGACGTCTACTCCTAGCAACATTAGGACCACTACGAACATACCTCATCTTGCGTGTGTTGTCTTGATCAGACAATCTGCTTGTCTGATCAGGGGCGGGATTCTCATAGTCGACAACATAATGGTTGGCATTCATCTGCGGGAAAATTTTATAGAAACAGAGCTTACAGTCCTTCTGCAACTTGTGGCCTTTCACAAAATTCTTCCATCCCTTAGTGAACGAGTAGCTTTGACTCCTGGGGCAGTACTCAAATTTCACCTCCCATGTTCGATTTTGTCTGTCAGCGAGCTGTAGCATCTCCTTGTTATATCCATTACTTCCATTCTTCAGAGAAGGAAAATGGGCCTCAGCCAGATGTCTTGGGATGACAAGCCTGTTGAAGCGGCCTACATCACTCTGATACAAGATCTTATGAAAGAGAAGYTCTTCACGCCTTGGTGGTCTTGCGTCAGTTTCTGCAATGTTTGAACTTTCAGTACTTGGCAATGGAAGTGGGGCTAGGCTTTTGGGCGTCTGATCATCCCTTACTGCAGCAGCATGTTTGGGTGTTTCTCCCTGATCATCACCCATGAAAYCCCTGCAGTAGTTACATCACCAGCAATTGAAATTGAAAGCTATATGTCAAAAACAAATAATCAGATTTGGTAACAAAAGCAGAAGATTAAACTAACCTGTACTCTGAATTAATTAATGCTCTCTTCCTTGGAGTAATAAAAATCTTTTCTTTCTCACTTTCTTTCTCTACTACCTTCCAACTCGTAGATGCAAGAGAGAGAGAGAGGAATTTGATTGCAGGAGAGATGAGAGATTTGCACTATTATTTATAACTGGACTTGATCAAATAGTTGCAGAGACAGAGTTTAGTTCGGAATAGAAATGCATGTGGAGAGGGACTTGAACGCTGCCATCGACACTGAATTCCTTAGAGATCGGATTCAGTCTCGCAATAAAAATATACAAGTAAAGAGATATTCCCAATACACGGTTGCAAGTGACTGTGTGTTGTGAAGACTGAATCCGAGTTGGAATTCCTAAACATGTTTGATTCGTCTAGGATACTATTTAGAACGTTTGATGACGCATCAAGTGGGACCCAGTTGTCTTGAACAAGATTTCATAGAAGCCCTAGTCGTAGTTGGACTGTGATTGTTCAACGATCGATTGGAGAGTGTTCTTGGAGTGAAGGAAGAATTAGTTCTTCAAACAAACTGCCACCCGTAGAGAATCAAACCAATGGAATCAGACAGAACCAGTTAGAAGCTAAGAACAGATCGTAAACAGTAATTAGTTCTCCAGGTAGCAAACCTTTACCATGCACTAGCAATAGGAAAAGCCGAAGGAAACAACGAAGCTAAAGCAAAAATACTAAGGGTCCATTTGGTTTACGGTTGGATGGTCTATTTCCCCACTTATTTCGTTTAGACAGGAATGAGAACTGGGATTCGGTTTCATGCACATAATCACTTAAGTTCAATGGTTTTTCTCTTTTTTTCAACTCAATGGGGTTTGAAATAATAAATGTTTTGATTTCCTCAAGTTTTCCTTCTTATTTCTCTCTTTTTTTATCAAGATAGGTCAAGATATTGCACTAAATTCCCTATTCAAGCTTGTTTTTTTTCCAAAACTTTATATCGAGGACTCAAACATTCAAAAATGACTGTTTGAAACCATAGCCCATCTTGTTTCCCTATTAGGAGAAGTTTATAGATGATTACCAAGTGATTTTGAGCCATCCCAAAAGAGGGAAAGCTATTGGAGATCTAATATGACCATTACAATCATGTTATTAGAGATTTTTCGCTCCTAGTAGTCAATTGGTTAAATTAACTAGTTGAATCAAGATGACTAACTAGTCAACTATTTACCATAACTAGTCGATTATTAGATGAGATCATAATCTTCAGATTTAATTAGTTAACACCTTAAGTTCTCATAAATAATATTTTTGAATATTTTGGTTTCTAACGTTTGGGAAATGAGTTATTAGCCTCCCTAAAGGTGTAAAGCAAACACACTAAGGGTCCATTTGGTTTAAAGTTGGATGGTCTATTTCCTCACCTATTTGGTTTAAACAGAAATCATAATTGGTTGGAATGAATTCTCATTCCCAAGGGAGGCAAGTGTCCTGTCCCTAGTGGTGGCAATTGGACAGGTTGCGTTGAGTTTCAACTCAACCCATTTAACCCGCCAACCCGTTAACGACCCAATTATGTAAAATTAAATGGGTTGGGTTCAACCCAATCTAACCCGCCCAAACCCATTAATCTTATATTTATGTACTTAAAACAAAAAACTAACTCCATCATAATAAATAAGTTGGTTATAGCTTAATGGTAATAGTAGTTGTTATTTACACAAGTGGTGAAGGTTCAAATCACATTACATGCATTATTTAGTCAAACCAGACCCGAATAGATCGGATTTAGTCCGGTCGGGACCACACCCGGCCCGACCCACTTCGGATTTAGGTCGACCAGGATCAGCTTGTGTCTGGTCGGGCTGGGCTGTGTGAATAATATTTGGACCAGACTTGGGTGAAATTGATTTGGATTTATGTTGGGTGAATTTTGTTGATTCTAGACAAAACTAAATTTAGGCAACAATTAATAGAAAATTAATGCATTAATTATAAATTATTTAATTCAAATGAAGAAAATAAAAAAAAGGCTAAGAAATTAATACTTATGTTTGTAATGGTTAATCCAACCGTTATCCACATCCCAACCCATTTAAATGGGTGGGTTGGGTGATGGGTTGATCACACAACCCGCCAAGTAAATGGGCGGGTTAGATTCTGAATAGGTTGGGTGAAAAATTGCCACCCCTACCTGTCCCATTATGATTCTAGACCCCTATTCTTATGAACCAAATAGACATTAAACTCTATATCTATTGTCAACGCTCAATTTTTKCATGATTCGCCACATGAACCCCTAATTTACTCTAAACAATCGATCAAATCATTTCAATCACTCCAAAACACCAAAAAAACCTGAATTAACCAATTGACTAATTCTTTACCTATTTGCAAAAGCTCTTCGATGCACGACTACATCCTTTTGCCTCGACTATGTCCAATTGGCAGGACCTCATCTATTGCATGTTCGGTTCAGCACATATTGGATCATACAACATCACATAATATCAATACACTCGGATATGGCACAAGGGGTGTATCGAAACTTTGTACCATGCACCTATATTTTTTGTGTAGTTTTTTTTTTCAAAAAAAAAAAAGCGTCAGGGGATAAGTTTCTGACTTATCTACCCCCTAAAATAGGTCCAATGTCCGAAATACCTGTATTTGGTATAATGATGATCCATTGATATGATACGTAACGGGTTGATATCATACGTATTGGACAATACGGCTTGATATATAATAAAATTTTGAACCTTATAAAAATGGTAAACAGTCAGATGTCTTTCATCAAAATTTATAGGGGTTTTGATTAGTGAAAGCTTTTATGGTGTCATACATTTCCATCACATAGATTTACCCAATAAAAGTTTATAGAAAAAAAAAAGGATTTACCCAGGAAAAAAAAAATATATCAAAGAACTTGCCGGTTTGATGTTACTGCTGTGAAGATCAACCGATTGATCTATTGTGATCAAATGTTTTGCATTGCTCTTAATCCTTTTGTTTTCCTCAAAAAAATGAATTTTCCCGACATTTCAGACCCCCTACAGCATTGATTTATCAGACTTAAAACTGTTATACTTGTCATTCATGCTTTGCTTAACTGAGAATAAAAGCAGTAGAGCAGTGGCATCCATAACTGTTTTTATTTTATTTTTTATTGAATTGTGAGCTTCGGCTGGGGTTGATTTTTAGTGATTTTGGTGGACCGTGTTTTGCTTCTTTGAAAACATTTAGGCTGTGTTTGGTTTGAAAGAAAAAGTAGGGAAAGAAAGGAAAATGTAAGAAAACCCATACAAAGTTTGTAAAGGATTTTCTGCCTTTTCCTATTTTTTTTTCAAACCAAACACAACCTTAATAATAAAATCAATGGTGTTGTTTTATTTATTAAAGGGGTCAGTAGACTCGCCTGTTAGGTTTTGTTTATGTAAGGTCGAGCACAATGATGATATCAACAAGCACCAGTGGTCTAGTGGTAGAATAGTACCCTGCCACCGTACAGACCCGGGTTCGATTCCCGGCTGGTGCAATGGCTTTGCGGGGATAGCTCAGTTGGGAGAGCGTCAGACTGAAGATCTGAAGGTCGCGTGTTCGATCCACGCTCACCGCATTTTGTTTTCTTTTTTATTTTTCTCTATGAGGTTTGTCAACATGATATATGTCCCTTGATCTCTGATTTCAGGCTTCCTTGGAGCTCGATTTAAAAAAAATCATATATATACGTATGTTATTTATTTATTTACTTATATAATTTTTATATTATTTAGTTTATATATATGATGAAAATAGTTGAAATTTTTTTTTTGTTTTTCTTTATTTAAATTGTTATATTTTCTTCTCTTTTTAATAATTTGTTTTAAAAACATAAATAAATTGGGTTGAATCATATTTAGATACCCAACATTCTAATTGAATTCAAATTCAAATCAGTATTTATGAGATCCGATCGGATATCGAATCTGATTTAAATATACCTTGATTCGAATTCGATCCAATCTATTTGCATCCTAAGTTTATTGGCCATGGGGTCAAACAGCCATTGTGTATAGGATTATAGGTTGCTGCATCATAAAACAGTGAGGGMTATTAATTATGATAACCACCTAGGCTACATCCAGTCTGGAACTAGTCTTCACACAGCCCACCTCACACCAAGCTTACAACATGTCTGGGCCGCATCCTATACTTGTATTTATTATTCATACGGAGATATTTCCAATACAAGATGGAATGTGACTGTGAGGCGCACTATGTGAGGGCAGGGGAGCAGAGCTTCAGCCATTTGGATATGGCATCACCCCTATCATTTCAGCCCCGTAGTCAATTATTCTTTGGTATGAGAGTGCGATTTAATTTATGTTGTTTGAAGGTTAAACCAGTAAACCACACCCAAATTATAACATATTTGAAATTTTAGCAACCCAAACAATTATTTTTTATGTTTATGTTTGGCATCATTGCTGTTTCTTCTTTATTTGATAAATCTCACCATTGTTATTTCTTCCTGAAACGTTTTGGATTCACCCATACAATCGTATTTGAGGCCGACATATCTTAAAATGCATGTTTCGCATCACTGACCAATTTGTATTGATCAGCCCAAAACGTTACGTTTCAGGTAGAAACATCGGTGGTACAAAAATAAATAAAAAACATTATCCAAATATTTGCTTTATTAGGGGAATTAGTTGGTTTTAATCTCAAGAGAGGTAAGATGCAAGATGATTATGAAATAAAATTGAGATAGAAGGAAGCTGTGCAAATTTTGCATTGTTTTTTTGGGTGCAACATTTGCACTGCCAATAAATGAAGAAATTACAATAATTTAGTAGAAACTTCAGAAAAAAATGAATGAAAATACTCAAATTTTGTAGAAATTTTGCAAAAAAAAAAAATGAAGAAATGCCATTTGCAGAAAAAAATGCATAAAGAAATTATATTAAGTGGGGTCCATCTTGTCTCGTAGTAAGTATCACGTGGTAAGTATTAACTCCAATTGGGGAGAGGAACCGTTGGATGTACCACCAGCTCTTTGCAATTACAAATGTCTTCAACATTCAATTCAATGATTGCAGGTATGTATGACATTTTAGTCTTCAACATTCCTTGGGGAATGGGCATTCCCCCGTGGGGATTCCCATTCCGCCTAAAATGAGAAATGGGATTCCCATTCCATTTAACCAGACTTTCACTTTCAGAATAGGAATGAACCATTCCGATTTTGATTCCAGACTCCTATTCTCTCAAACCGAATAGATCCTTAAATTATAATTTCAAACAGACAAAAGCAAAACTGAATCGGGTGCAAAGTTTGTATATACTTCAAATTCGCACTGCAAACAAATGAAACTTATTGAATACTCAAAATAAAGCTATAGGCATAGAGGCATCCATCATAATACTAAAACTATAGGCAAAGAGGTATGAGATAAAACACACATAACAGGCACATTGTTATGTCCCCACCCCTTAATCCATCTATGGCGTGTATCATGTAATACTAAAACTTAATTAACTCATCACAAATCTATATGGTACATCAAAGCAAGTTTAGGGCTGCAAATAGATTGGATTGAATCAGATATAGACACCTCAAATTTAATTTATTTATATTTAGTTTTGAACCAAATTTGGATTATAATTGAATATTCAATAGTATTAATAAATTAAATTTTAAAATCATGGATCAAAATATCACAATGTATCGGTACATATTGACGGAAATGTATTGATTTTTGGGAATTTGAGCCCTTTAACATCTAAAAATTTTAATATTCAGGTTAATATTCTTATTTGTAAATACATCAATTTGAAATAAATAAAAATATCGTATGCTAGAAATTCTGGATATGCAATTTTTGTGTATCCAACATATACTTTGAACCACACTATAAATAATTGGCATATTATATATTATTATAAAATGAACTAAAATTGACTTGACTTTATTATATATCGTGAATCAAAATAAAGAGATGGCATTTGCGGCCCTACCAAGTTAGTAGATTATTTGTACTTCAGGGTTGGATCATTGATAGACTTGGCTTGCTAGGGGTTTGCAGATCAATGGAGTGAATTGCTCAGTCAACCAAGTGTTTTTTTTTTTTTTTTTTTCGGCAAAATGGTGGTACCTTAGTTTCTTTTTTTTTTAGGGTAAATTACAAAGACCTCCCCCCCATACTATAGGGTTTATGACAAAAACCCCCTATACTTTATTTTACGACAAAAACCTTCTGTACTATGACTGTGAGACAGACTCCCTTTCATTAATTTTCCATCCAAAAAAACCGTAATAATATTTTTTAATCCCCATACTACTTTTGTAAGAAAAACACTAATCATCTTCCCTAATCCTTCCGTTCCTTCAAAAGTTGGTTTCTAAATTATATACGAATTAATGATGAATGATATTCTCATCTCCACCTTAGAAAACAAAGAGGAAAAAAACGAGAAAGCCGATGGCTTCTCGCCACTCCCTCTGTTTGTTTCTAAGTGGATGGATGTTGTCGTTTCTACCCTAAAAAAAAATGAAATGATGCTTTTCCATTCCTTTTTGCTTGGTTTCTAATTCCATGATACTCTTGTTTCTTCCAAGAAAAAATGACACGAGTTAAACATGAAAGAACTTTGTAGATGGAAAATCGAGTACCAACATAAGACAGAATAAAACAAAAAGTCTTTCAATGTCATAAACGGAATCGAGAGTGTTTCACTTTAATACGAAAGAGTAGCTTATTAGAACAGAGAAACAAAGAGGAAGAAAACGGTGGAATACAAAGCAATAATATACCCCTGTGACAGAGATGACAGACCCCATCATAAACCACGACTCGTGGCTGAACCAGTCTTAGGTGGTGGAGGTGAGTCCGCAAATACAAGTCCTTCACTTGCAACACTACGAGCAAGCCAACTGGAGAAATTCCACCCACAAGACCCCCTTGTTTGCTTCATTCCACTCCTTTTTGTTCAATGACGTCGGAGATGGGCGAGTGTAGTGGAAGGTTTGAGGTTGAATTTGAACGGAAGAGCTTGAATTTGGGCCATCTTCTCGGCGATATGGGCAGATATCTGTTGTTGGGCTATCAAGCATTTCAGTTTTTCATGATCGCAGCATCATTGGCGATGGCATTGAAGACGGAGAAGAGAAGAAAGGGAAGATGAGAAATGAGTTTCCTCCATCCTTTCGTTTTGGAGAGTTGGGAGAGAGAAAGAATGAGAGACTACGGTGAAGGAGGGGAAAAGAAGAAAAGAAAGGGAAAATAATAGGTTAAATAGGTTTTAAGAGAAAAGGGCAAAAAAAAAGAAAACAGAAAAAGTTTAATGGGGTATTTTGGTAATTTAACGCATTCCGTTGTCTTGACTTAACGGTCAAGGGGGGTCTTTGTCACAAACCCCAAAGTATAGGGGGTCTTTGTAATTTACCCTTTTTTTATAATAAACATAAGGGGCTACACAAGACGGGGGGTAGCACGTCCCCACATATTACTACAAATAAATGCAAAAGGCCAAGGCAGCTTACAAAGGTTCAGAGAAACACAGCTATCATTTGACAACTGGGCTTCATGGACATGGGGGGCCAGCCAATCCACATCATGATTTGCTTCGCGAAAGACATGCTTGTAAATGATCCCCTCCCACCACCTCTCCTTAGGTTCCACAAGAACGGACTTGACTTGTTAAGACAAGATATCACTATCTTGGAATCACCCTCAATTATGAGAGGAAATTTTTTGAAATTCAAGGCCAAATTATGGGCTTCTCAAGCAGCCCAAGCTTCCGCCCTATTAAAGGAGGTAAATCCCAATTTATAAGCTTTAATATCCAAAACTGCACCCAAGTGGTCCCTAGCAAGAGCCGCAATGGTGCACATATCATCCTCCATCTGAGAAGCATCAATGCTAATTTTAATCACACCCAAATCAGGGGGATTCCACCTTATATAGCTACAATCTTTGGTAAAAATTTCACCCTTTGACTTATTTGTACACTCTTGAAATTCCATAAGCGAGCCAAAGACATTATCAATGATGACCTTATATTGAGGAATCGAAAGAGTTTTAAAAACCCTCAATTTTCTATTCTTCTAAAGATGCCATAATAGGAATACACATTTTTCCTTTTATCATTCCTCCTTGAGCAACAAAGTCTTTAAAAGGTCCAACCACCAATCTTTTATAGACCTTTCTTGATCTTCAAGCCCTTGAATAGTTAGGAGAATAATCCCCCAATGATTCCTTGCAACAGAACAATTTCTAAAATTATGATCCACATCCTCATACTCACCACAAACATCACATCCACCATCAATATTGAATCCTTTACATCTTAAAAGAGACTTGGTGGGAAGTCGATTGTTCAACAATAGGAACATAAACACTTGAAATTTTGGCGGGTACTTCAGATTGCAAATGTTCTTACTCCAATTAAAACTATTTATTGGATTTAATACATTACYACATTTCAATCTATAGGCGGAATTTGAAAAAAAAAATTTGTCATTAGCATTAAACCACCACACTAGCTTATCATCTTTTAACTCTGATGGGATGAAAATAGTTTTGATCTTCAACCACATATCATATGAAACAAGATTCCATATTTTCTATCTATTCCAAACATTCCTATCTTGATCAATCACATCACTAACTAAGAGCCCCTCGTTAACAATGTTTTCTTGAGGAACCAAATCAGCAATAACTTTATCTCCAATCCATCTATCTCTCCAAAAATTCACTGATTTACACTTAGCTTGAATTTGAAGCTTAGAAAATTTCGTAAAATCGTGTGCGTGTGTGTGTATGTGTGTGCAATCACATTTACAGGTGTTGAATGGACAAGGATATAAAACCTCTGTTCAATTTACCTGTAACTCAACCAAAACGAAGAATCAGATTATTTGAAGCTTAGAGAACTGAACTAGACATCGACCTAGAGAAGGGAGAGGTTTAGTCGAGGTCAAACTATAGTTATGTAATACGCACATACATAGAATATAAAATACATAGTTATATTCTATTATAACATACTTTGTTCTACTTTTAATTTTTAATATAAAAAGATTTGATGCTAGAAAAGGTATTTTTTGACAAAAAATAATGAAGTAATACACTTTCGCCCCCTTATTATTGTATAAATCACAGAAGGTTATCCAAAACAGAAAAAGATCATCCCAAGCAAACAATCGAGCACGCATTTATGACCTTTAGAAGTTTATATTTACATTCTAAAAAAAATAAAACTGGGTCCAATTCACTAGATTTTCGATTGGATCAGCCGAATTGAAACTTTTGTTCAATTTTTAGCACATATGACCAAACCTGCCAAGAGCCTGAGTCACAATTCAACCAGTTCAATTGGCGATCTAATACAGTTTTCTAAACATTAGAAAGACCTCTATGCAAAGTTGGATAGATAGGGGTCATAGGGCAAGATTTAAGTTGACCATTCAAAACTCCAGTTCTCATTAGTCTTCAACGCATTTGCCTAGTCTTTATTCCTATTTTAGGAGGCATCTCCTAATGTTTTCAACTTGAAATCAATCCACTTGGGCAAACCGATCATCCCGTCGGTTTATCAGATTTTCAGGTCCATTCCACCTCTAAACCGCTTGTAAAAAACGATTGTTAATAACCGGGGAAGTTGGATCTTTTGATCTAATCACAAGTTAGACATTCTTTTCACATAGTAGTAGTAGTTTATCACAATTATTTTTATATAATAAGTGTATAATCTTAAATGCATGGACAATTTTCTACATATTTTTTAGAGCAAATTTCTTAAACTACCCCTAAGGTTTAGGAAACTGACTAACTTTACCCCTACTGTTTCAGTATTATTTTAAAGTACCCCTACTGTTTTTGACAATTGTCTAAAACCTTCCCTACTATTAACTGTCCGTCACACTTGTTTATATATGACATCACATCACCGATTTTTTTTTCAAAAATTCCAAAATTATCCTTTGGCTTTCTCACACTCACACTCTCCCTCTCCTCACCTCCTTCACACACAGTGGATTGTTAACAAAGCCATTGACGAGATTGGGAGGTGCCGACAAAGGTTAGATCTCTGCAGTTTAGAGAAGAGAACAAGAGGGAGAGGGAAGAGGGGAAATGTTGTAACTGCAATTCCCCTATAGCATCCGACCTCTGTAGTTCCGACAGTTTCGGAGAAGAGAACGAAAGGGAGAGGGAGAGATCTAAGAGTTCTACAATTCTAGCTGTAACTGGAGTTTGTTGTCCGAGGGGAACATAATAGAGATGAACAAAACCACTGATATTAGAGAAGATTCCTAAAGTAGGAATTCGAAAGAAAAATGAAAAGAAGCATCGAGAGAGTACAAAAGAGAAGATTCCTGAGTTCGTAGTTTGAAGGCTTGCTGGCAAACATAGTTGGGAATAAAAAAGGGAAAATTCCCAATTAGTACCCTGTACTTTGGGCATAGTGCCACTTTGGTCCCCAGACTTTAAAATGCAACAATTCGGCACTCGAACTTTCAAAACATGACAATCCAGTACTTACTATTAACTAGCTACTAACCAGTCGTTAAGTGGCATTTGAAAAAGACACACATACCTTTCGAGTGTCATCTAGTTTTCTTTATCAATCATCCAAACATTTACAAAAAATTAACAGTCTCAAATCCTTGCCTTTTCTATTCAAGAAAGTTGGGGTCGCCAGAATGTCCACTCAAACATGACCCTAAATTTCTTGAATGGAAAAGGCAAAGATTGAAATTGTTAATTTTTTGTCAATGTCCAGATGGTTGATAAAGAAAATTGAATAACACTTGAAGGGTATTTATATATTTTTCAAATGCCACTTAACAGCTAGTTAACAACTATTTAACAACAGGTACTAGATTGTCAGGTTTTAAAAGTTTTGGGTACTAAATTGTCACATTTTAAAATTGGGGGACCAAAGTAGAACTAAGCCCAAATCACAAGGTACTAACCGGGAATTTTCTCTTAAAAAAGGAGATAGTCCATGATGGATTGTTTGTTTCATCTGGTTTTTACTGATATTCTTAGGTGCAAAGGAATATAAAAACTAATAAAAAGGAAAACATTGTTCCCGACACCGGAACAGTTAAGATGGTTGTTGCATAAACTGCAAATTCCTGAACATCTCTCTAATAAGAAGAAAAACTAGGGTTTGCAAAACACCAAGAGAGGAATATCATGCCGAGTTTCAGTTGCATGACTCAACCTTCTAACCCAGATGAAGCCACAGCTAATAGGGCCAACTCCGACCAACCCAGCATACAACGACACTAGTAGGGGAGGAAAAACAGGGGAGGTGAGTTGCAGGTTGAAGAAGAATATAAGGGGAGAGAGAAAAAGAAAGAAAGGGAGAGAGAGGTCTAATGAGGAAGGTTTGATCCAAATCGCTGAGGGTATGGGTAGTAACAACAGTGACCATCGTAGCCGCCGCCACCACCATAACCACTACCACCACTGTGAAATCCTCAGCCCCCACCACCAGTTCCTTTGAATTGTGCCTGGTTGACAGTGATGTTTCGGCCGACGAGAATCTTTATGTCCATCCCTTCAATAGTGTTGTTGTGCGATCTGACTACCAACTGGAGGGCGATCTGGCTTCCAATCGAGCAGCGAGCTGGATCTATCTACATCTAAATCTGGATAGCCCGGACGCACTGAACCAGGTCGTTGAACTGGGACTACCCGACTCCGGGGGGAACCACAGAAGTTTCAAAAAAAGTTGCACCTACCACTGGGGGAAGTGGAGCGCTCACCTGTGTGGTGTTTGGTGGTGCGGTCAACGTTGGAACTCCAGACGCAATAAGCAGAATGGTGAACTAGCCGATGCACACTGTAGGGGGTTGGGGTTGTCCCTTGGAGACGTTCATCTCGCTGCTTTTCTCGGTATGACTAGAAGATGCCATTGATGTAGAAATCAAGGTTAGTAACTGTGAAGAATGGGTATGACCTTTCGATCGTTTCCCATAGACAGCACCAATTATTGTTGCATGATCTGACTACTCCCAGCTAGAGGGTGACTTTTTTTGAGGTAACAATGAGAACTCATCCCGGCTCCGCTAGAGTCGGAAGTGGAACGATAAGCCTTATCTACATACTACTCCTTCGGAAGCGGAACGAACCCTATCTCCACACCCGGAGATCTCGGAGCTCTTTCATGAGACCCACGACAACTCTAGTATATAAAGACAGGAACCTCAAAGCAAAGGTACGCGTGATTACTCTACTCTCTAGCTCTCAAGCTCTCAAACTCTCAAAAGTATTCAGCTCGCATTACAGTACACTAACTTAAGCATCGAAGCAACCTCGCCGGGTTAGCCACCCCGAGTTCTCTAATCCACTATCTTGTAGATAGATCCAGCTCACTGCTCGATTGGAAAACAGATCGCCCTCCAAGTAGGAGTAGTCAGATCGCGCAACAATAAACAACATCCCTCATGGACTACTCTTCGATGTCGTTGGAGACCTTGCTAGAACTGTCGTTGCAACCTTCACTAGAGACGACACTTTTAAATCTCTGTCATATGTATCTCTCTTCTCTGTAGCAGCTCATCCCTTCGAGTTAAGAAGGGATGGACGAATTCGGGTTGACGGACTTCATTGCGAAAAGGCGACCGTCGGACTCCTTGTTGTGAGACTGACGGTCCCGAACAAACATTTCCCTATGCAATTCTCACTGATCCATCAAAGTTTCTACTGTTGTTTCTTTTCCATTCTAGAGAGAGAGGAGAGAAGAGAGAGAACAGGCTGAAGAGAACGCCAAGGCATGCTCCTCCTCATAATGACTCAAAACCCTCTCCTATTTTATCGCAAGCCTAATGGAATCCAACACTCACCAGCGGCCTCTTCAGTGATAGCAGACGACAAAGGCCAGTTGTCGTTCCCGATTGGAACGATTCAAAAGATGCCCATTATGTTACGATTTATTATTTGACGCCCTTTATTAATATAAGGGTAAAAGTGACTTTTCATGCGCCTTCGTTACGATTTAATGATAGCGATAATTTTCAAAAACAGTAGGGGTACTTTAAGACAATATTGAAATAGTAAAAATAGAGTTAGTCAATTTCCTAAATCATTTTTCCTATTTTCTATAACTAGCACACGTGTACACGTGACAGTATCTCTAAGACAAAATTATTTATAATTCATGGGCAATTTCTAAATGGTTATAAGTGGACAATTTCTAAATGGTTATCAGTGAATAGTTTCTGAAGTGAGAGCAAAGGACATATATGCCCTCTTTATGCCCGTTGTATGCTTAAACAAGGGGGATAGGAAACATCCCAAATTGAAGCTTAATAAATAGAGAAGGATCTCAACAATCCTTCTTTACTGAGTTCAATTGAAGCCTTGCAACATCAAAATCTGAGCTTAATTAATAGATAAGGCTCATTATCCTTGTTTATTGGATACAAATGAGGGCTTTCAATATGGGAAGAAGACGAAATGAAACACAAAAAACCATGTGCACTAACCAAACCAGGAGAATAAAACCAACAAAGAAATAGGTAAGCATCAACGATTTAATGTTGATTAAAAAATAACCAATTAAACCAAAATCATAAGATCAAGTAAAGAAATGGGTAACCATCAAATTTTCAAAATTCAATCCTGATCAACATAGAAACACAAAGGACCCGCCAGTAAAATTCAGTCATTGGTGGTATCACCAGTAAAATCTTGTGAGAGGCTTGTGATCTTTCCTTTGACATGGGTAGCCCCCATATATTAAAAACCACAAGCTAAGAAACACAAAACAAAGAGAGAGGTGAGTGACGGAAGGGAGGAAAATAGAGACCGTTAGGTACTTGGACAAACTAAATAGAACCTCTGACATTGTTGCTGATGGTGATGATAGCAATCCCTTTAACAACACCTTTTGTAGCCATTTTCTTAGTAGGTAGTTTTTGAACAATTATAAGTGGTAGCTTCTGAACAGTTATAAGGGAACAATTTCCGGAGTGTAAAGGGCATATATGTCCTCTTAATACCCACTGTATGCTTAGACAAAGGGGGTAGAAAACGTCCAATGAAAATTCCAGAAAAAGGGGTATTTACTCTTTTATAGTATAAATATAAATTTTATCTATTTTATACAATGCTTTAAAAAGTACTCAAACAGAACCACTTTTGCCTCCGGGTCAGCGGTTCATCCACCCAGGTCAAATTGGTCAACCTGTGACATCATAAAACAGACAATATAAATATTAAAAATTAATCCTATTCTACGAATTATTTGATATGATTTCTATTTTTTGCTTTCTCAAGTGTTCTCTGTTTAATTCTGTCTTGTTCTGAAAATCCATTAATATTCCTTTCGGAGTTTGAAGCATTCAAAAAACATACAAGGCACAAAAAAATCATTTCAAAGAACAGGTCCAAGATGGGAAAAGAGTTATCCAATAGTACATCTATGGCAGATCTTAGTTTTGAATTTAGGATAGTATTTCACACGATGAACACTTGGAACCTAGAGAAAATGCTTAGAGCTACCAAAACTTTTGCACCAAATAACATGAGTTAAATCGATAGTCGGGCCCAATAACCAGGGTATTGCAGAAAATAAAATACTCATGGTAGCATTCAATAGAATGAGGAAATTTGAGGGGATATTCCGATTGGAAATCACTTATCAGTTACTACCGGAAGGGATCTACCCAAGAGGTCATCGGTCACCACTGCATCGAAAAGGCTAACAAAGGATGTTACGGTCTGACACAGGTTTAATCTTGCCTACGCTTGGCAGATTTACGTTAGGGACATCACCGTCATTTTTGCCCGTAAGATTTTTAGGAGAATTGATGTTATCTTCAGGCAGACTACCAAAAGCTTAATGTACTCTTTGAGGAGGGGTGGTCGACCTCCTTGGATGCCTAACCTTGGCACTCCTAGACCTTCATCCCTTGCGGGGCGGCCTTGGTTAATGGCTAGCATGACTACCAGGGTTCCTTATGGGTGCACACATGCTCATGGGGACAGTGTTGGACCGGCACTCCGCTGCCGACACTCAAGGGAGGCTTGGCATGCGAGCCTGGCTCAAGCATGACCTTCACCACGCTAGCCCCTTGCCCAAGCTGAGTAAACTACCTCGTTGCCTCTAGCGCACGGGTGTGTTCCGACCCAAGCAGTTGCCTATCAACATGGCACACAGGTGCCCATCATCATCGGCATACAAGAGACCCATCACATTGGTGCCCAGTCACCTCTCCAACGCACAGTCGCCTTGCATTATGATCGTCCCCCTTTAGCACGTAACGACACTTCCCATGGACTAGTCTGAGCCAGCAGAGTGCCCCGACCATTGGACTTGAGGTCATGGTCCAATGCTACTGACTTTGGTGGAGCCATCCCATCGGACAACTCCTATCCTCTAAGCACACAAAGGCTTGGCCTGGCCTAACTTGACCTAGACGCCACACGGGTTTCTTCCGCTGTAGAACTACCCCCATGACAGTGAGGCAAGAAGAAACGTCGCCAATAGAACAATGTGGTTTTAGGGTCATACTGAAGACTCGTTGCTCTGGATTCTAGAAGATTCGAAGAGAAAAATGAAAACAAAAAAGAAAAATCGATGCTTATTGTTAGAACACAAACTGTTGTCCGGGCCGAGAAGTTGGACGTTAAAATGCCTGGGTCAATGCCTCAATGATTATTTGACTAATTCAATAGTTTTTATATAAGGCCGAGTTCCAAGGTAAACAGAACCAGAGTTGGGACCTATTTCCAGTTTGAATGGTTCAACTGTCAAGATCAACGACGGTTTTAAAATATTGATTTTATACATTTTTATTAAATTGAAGTATTGAACTCGAATCATTGATCTGCCTGGTGGACATAACAATGATTTCGTTTCTGGGTTGACGTTAAAACCACTAGCATCTGCATAATATTCAGACTTTGGAATCTTTGTCCAAGTTGAGGCGGCTTAGTAGCACACCCAATCAATCAATCTTGCTGCTTTCCTCAATGGTTCACTACTATGGGAGAACAAATGGATATAACTCGCTTCCTCCTGAAGTTTCATCTACAAGGCACACCATGATCTTAGTATTCGTTTTGAATGCCTAGCCAGATCCCATGGTTATATACTTGTATATATGGTTGTAAATGGAGAAAACGAAAAGAAAAGGGCCTAAAGGGCAGCAAAATTTTCCTAGATCAAGTAAGAATGGTGAAATGAACCTTTGTTAATTTAAAAACAAATTTTACATTCAGTTCTACTAATTGTGTCAAAGTTCAAGAAAATTATGGATGTATTATCCTTTGTCCTCAAACTTCTTGCCTCATCCAACATGAAATTGGCAATTTTTTCAGCCAGGTTTTCTCCATCTGCAGCATACCTATCCCTCACCTGTGCAATTTGCACACACGATGAATTCGTCAGACTACAACCACCAAATATTTCTATTTCTAAGGCATTGGCAAAACTGAGCAAGAATAACTACGTACCTGATGGACAAGCTGCATTGCCTTCTTAATGCTGATGACATCCCATAAGCCATCACTGCAGAGTTGCAGGAATTGCAATAACATCACGATTATATCATACTTGATTGTAGAAGAAAATATACTCCTTTTTCTCATAGGTTTTCTTTTAATAACTACGAGGTGTCATGCAATAAATCTGAAGCTAACAACGAAAGCTTACATGATATATAAAAATATACATTGGAACTGTCCTACCTTGAAACTCAATAACTTTTTCATATTTATTAATTTATTCATCACATATTTACACCCAACTTCCTACTCAAGATTTCATTAAACGGTTAAAAGGAGACGGAAAACCAGGTCCATTCCTTCATAGTTTTTTTTATATATCCTGACATCCTAATACCAGAAAAAGCACAATGAGAAACTATCAATCGGAAGCAGAATCACCTTGCCAACAGTGCAAATGCATTGCTTGCTTTTTGTATATGTACAACTTGGCTGACATAAGGTTCCGAACTAAAGCGGGGATCCTGTTCTTTCAAGAATTTGTCACCAAGCATCCGGGCAAGGTTCAAACCTGAATAAAGGAACCAAAATTACAGGATTAACAGATTATCAACAAACCAATTGCTACATTACATAAAAGAAAATGAAACATTACCACACAGGCGTGTTTCACCATCTTTCAATGGTTCTCCTGTTTCTTTAAAGCGGGTTCGTTCAGAATGACTGGTTATTCTGTGGTCTTCTGTCATTTTGATTTGCTTCCCACCAACACTGCCACAAATGGAATATTTTAATTCATGATGACAGCATTTTGGAGAATACTGTACAGTTATAACAATGATGATCAAATATCCTGTAATTCTAATTCCAAAGACACTTTAGGGAGTTAATCTAAGAGGCATGTACAATAGGCCAAAGGAGCAAACAAACCGGCAAAGAATGATTTCCACTTAAGTGCTTCAGCCTTCAATACATAATAGTTTTCATTCCCCTAATTCGTCTCTTTTTGTGCTAAAGGGAAGAATATATCATGCCTATTGCCTACCTATCTTTCTTAGATCCATCAAATGGATCAGTTTATTGGGCTATATGCCTCCAATTTCCAACCAACTTGTAATTGGATCATGATCCCAAGGGTACCCCCATTGCAGATCCCCTACAAATGGTTTGATCTGCCAAAGAAAGTGCCTATAAATGCCAAAATACCAATCCAAACTCAATGGTTTCAGAGGAGACTAACCATAAATGCACCATCCTTATTTCTCTCAATTTATATTATTAGTTAAGATGAATATAATTTCCCAACTTTGAGATTTTATGAGTTCCACCAGGATAAAGTGCTACCACCTTAAGCTAGCTTCCAACAGTTTGAATCATAAGAAAACAGTTTTTTGACAGGCGATGGCATTCAATGAAAAACAAATGGTCTTCTAAAACAAGTTCCTCATGAAGAATATTGGATGTACAAGAAGGCTAGCAAACAAGGGAACCAGCAATTAGGATCTCATCAACATAGGATGAGGTTTTAAGTGACATCCATAAGATGTCTACCTACAATTTGATCAAACCATGAACTCCAAGATGTAAAGGTTCACCAATGTACCAAGTTATTGTAAATGAGAGATAATAATAGGCACATACTTTACAACACAAGCTGAATCCCCAACATTTGCACACTGTGCAAAGAATTCTTCATGACCATCAGCCCAGACCAAAAGCACTGTAGCAGTACAGCCCTGAAAGGAATTGAATATTTACATACTTGTAGTATTGACTTTGAATTCTTAAAGCACCAAAAAAAGGAATCACCTTGGTAATATGAATTTAAGTAATGATAATACACCCTTCTAAGAACATTGTAGCAAACTAGTATAAAGAAAATAATAACACATCCATTAAATTTGAAAGAGGACAAATAGGGTTGAAAACCAATTTATTGTCACACGTATTTACTTAGAACTTCTGATATCATTAGCTCATAAAATTCATGGATACTGATAGCTTTACAGAAATATGTACAAACCAAGAGAGATCTACATCTCCCCACACTTAGGTGGGGATAGAGTGTTCTGACTATTTCTTACCCTCATTTATTTTGTCTATCCCAACTCCAAGATGCCACCATTTCAGCTTGTTCTTCCTCTTCTCCCCTTGGGATCAACTGGAACCTTAGTTTTAAAAGACCCCCAAGGGAAGTGGAGATTGCTGAAATTACAAATCTTTTCCACTCTCTCAGAGAGAAAGGTTCCTCGTTCTCATACAAGAGAATTTTGGAGTCCCCAGACCCCTTTGAGATTTTCTCTTTTCATGTGGGAGGCTTGTTTGGAGAGAATAAACACCTGTGACCTGATTCAGACAGAAAAAAAAACAGTGGCAGATTATATATTTCTCCTTCTGTTTGCAAATTGTGCTTTTGTGATGGTGAATCTGCATATCATCTCCTTCTCCACTGATTGGAGACTAGGAAAATTTGGCATTATTTTCACAACCTTGTTGGATACAACTGCCTTGGCCCTAGGCATGTGAAGGAGTTTCTTTGGCAATAGCATGGGATTGGATAGGGCAAGACAGGGAAAATTTTTTGGTGCATGTTGACTCATGCTGTAATGTGGGGAGTGTGGGAGGAAAGAAGCAAACATATCCTTGAAGGCAAAGCCAGATCTATTGAACATCTGATCTCCCATATAACCTTTGGCTGGTAAATACTATGGTCCTCAAAGGTATTTCCCTGTCTGACTTGTAAAGGAATTTGGTTGAGATTTCACATTCCTTCCCTTTGACTCTAGCCTCCACTCGGGGACCTCAAACTAGGGAGGAGATAGAGATGGGATAAACTTTGATGGAAGTGCTGCAAGTAATCCAGGTGAGACCGGAATAGGATGTGTAATCAAGAGGAGAGATGAAAGTATTTGTTGGGCTTTCAGTGGCCCAATTGGAATTGCCGATTCCCCAAAGGCTGAGGATATGGCTGCCTCAACAGGTCTTCAAATAGTTAAGAACTTGGATATTTCTCCCCTGAACATAGAGAAAGATTCTACAAACACTATAAAATAGATAAAGGATAAGGAAGGTGGTCCTTGGAAGCTAGCGCACTACTTGGACAAGGCTAGGGACATTTTGGCTCTGATGAATGTAAAAATCTGTTGGACCTCTAGGGAGTTACACTCATTGGCAGATGAGCTTGCTAAATCCGGTGTTCATAAGGAATTTTTGTATAGTGACTGTGCCCTGTAGTTTCTGAGGAATTTTTCTTTTTTGTTTTGCCGTACATCAACTTATGTACCCTGGTTCTTGATCTTTATTAAATAAATCTGTTAATGTCAAAAAAAAAAAAAAACAATGCACTTGCAGGAAAGCTGATAGAATGCAGATTCATTGGCGAAATAAGGTGTTTATCAGCTTCCTCTACTTGGTGCCTCTTCACATCCTCCTCCCTTCATAACAATATCTCATGCTTATCAATAACGTTTTTTTGGGCCATCAAAGTAAATCCATTTATTAATTTATTAAGTTACATTTTTATCAATGACTATTGATGCTTTGTTGCAGGGAGGGGTTAACAGTTTATAGTTCTGTTGCTTGGGGATTAGAATTCAATACATATCTTGAAAGAGAAATTCTCAAGCCTGTCACTTTCATTACTCGAGTTTGATGTTGAAAACTTTACTGTTCAGCTTGATTTTTGGTTTCATTAGAAAGGTCATTTGATTACCAATTCAACAAACCCAAAATCACACAATCTGAACATGAAATGAGTATATGGACAAAATACAGACAACATATGTGAAAAAACTCACTGTTTTGTGGGTTATTCAAGTTAAAAGTCCTATTATTTTAAGAGTTCTGGTAACAAGTGGCTTTAAGGATTCATTGCTGCTAGGCCAGGTAATAATAAGTCATGAGGTGCAAGTGGCAAAATCCCAAGGATTATTTTTATTGGGAGTAGGCCTGCCACCAGATCGGATTTATCTAAATCCGAGATCGATTCGACATGCTGTTGGCTGTATCCGACTCTGATCTGAAATCCGATCGGATTATGTCCAGGGAATCTTAGTTCAAATCCGATCGGATTTTTCAGATTTTGGATTTTAATCTGACTCCAACTGAAGCTATCTATTTCAGCAGTTGAATGGTCACAATTGCTGAATGTAATATCATTAAAACAAAATCTATAATCAGTAATTTTTACTCAAAAGTTTCGAAACAATTCTGTAATCTATAAAATTTAAATTTTTATTTCAAAAATTTTGAAATAATCTATAATTTATTCAGAACAAATGAAAACCTATGGTCAAGAAGAAAACGGTACATGAGAGCTCTATGGTCAAGAAGAAAACCTAGGCGAGAAAAGAACGGCGACGACAACTTGGTTGTTGCAGAGAGTGAGAGTTGAGAGAGGAGAGAACGGCAGCAACTTGGCAAATGACAAGGTGAGTTAGGCGACGACAAGAGAGAAGTGAGAAGAAAATGCCAACTGTTGAAGTGTTGATGAGGGTTTAGGATTTTAGGGCTGGCCAACTAGGGGTTTGAGGAACAGATTTCCTCATTTACCCTAAGAAATTTTATCTATTCCATTAATGTATAAAAGTATATAATATAAAATATATTTATATTTATAAATATATTGGACTCGGATTTTTATCGGATCGGATGGGGTGAATCCGAGTTCGATCCGATTTTTAATTGGGGTCTACTTCTGCCGTCCAAATCCGATCAGATATGACATTTACCTCATCCAAATCCAAGATTACCGAATCGGGTCGCAGGTTTACGAGTATCATTGGCAGGCCTAATTGGGAGGAAAGGCCTTTATCTAGGCTACCTTTAGAGAATTGGAGGAAGAGGGATACAAATCTGAAGGAAGTGGATATGAACCCAGCAACAGTTGCAGAAGAATGTCTGAGGATGCTGTCGATGATCTTTTGATAAGGGATTTGGTATTGCTTGGTATCATTAGAGGCAAAGGACAATGAAAATCAGAGGAAGGTGGCCAAGGCTAAGAGGATGGTTCTGGAGATAGCTTTTGTTTCTAATAGAAGCATGACACAGAGCAAGAGGAGGAAGGAGGGAAAATCTGTATGAAGTAGTGGTGTTGGAGAGGGGATATTGCCATTTTGGTTTGAGATTATACAATATACATGTACTTCTTTTCATATTAATAAAATTTTATTACTTGTAAGAAAAAAAGGGTTCTTTTGATTTGTTGTTTGTATGGTGTTTCTTGGTACAAAAAGCATGATTCAAGGTCAAAGATCATCTGAATCTTGGAGTATATTTTGCATGTGACATTAGCACTTTCTACTAGTTTCGGGTTTTCTTTTCTTTCTTTTTTCTTCACTCTTGGCCATATACACCTTCTATAGTTTTTCACTCTTGGCCATAACTGTAAAAATCACTTTGTCATGCCAACTTATGAATAGTTCAAGTAGGCTAGGAGTTAGCTCTATGTCGTTAACTTCATGGACATCATAAGAAATTCAGTAGCAAGCATAAGAAGAATAATAACCTAAGTAGAAAAAAGAGTTCAGAATATTTATAAGCTCTATATCAATATAATCCTATGGAGATTTCTTGGCAGCAAGCAGAAAAATGTGTTGACAATTATTGCCTCCTTGGAAAGCTATCCATGGTAATATTGCCTTCCTTATGTTAAATTTGATGTTTGTGCAGGAAACAAAGTGTTGTTTTGGGAAGATGTTTGGGTTGGAGAGAGTCCCCTTAGTGATAGGTTCCCTACTATTTATTCATTGTCAAAAAACAAAAGGAGTGATCTCTTCAGTTTTTATTGATAATTCTTAGGACCTGGGTATGAGGAGAGGTCTAAGGGAGTCAGAAATGATAATGGTGGATGAATTAGTTAACCTTTTAGGGTCAACCTATCTGGATCAATCTTGTTTAGACAGTAGAATTTGGAAACCTTCCCCATCTGGTGTGTTTACTTGCTCCTCCTTTGATGTCCTCATTCAGTCAACAAACCCTGCAAGAAATTTTCCTTCAAAGGAGGTTTGGTGTCGACCTATACCTCCAAAAATCCGGGCTTTTTGTTGGAAGGTGGTGGTTCTCCAAAAAATCAATACTCTAGATATGTTGCAAAGAAAAAGGCCAAATTTGTGCCTATCACCTCATGTTTGTAGCCTCTACTTGGGTTCTAGTGAGACGATCACACACCCATTAATTTCTTATCCATTTGTGTGCTTTCTTTGGACATGGTTCTCTTCTATCTTTGGTTGCATATGGACACCTCCCCTCAACGTGGTAAGCCTTTTTTGACCCAAGCTTTTTCAAGTAACCAAAGAGGCGTGGAAGAATAATGCAGAGGGCCACAAGAGAAGCTATCCTATGGTCAGTCTAGAAAGAAAAAAACAATAGAATCTTCAAAGGAATGGAGAAATCCAAGGAGGAAATTGTAGAAAGAATAACCATTATGACCAATCAATGGTTAAAAACTTTGGATCTATTTAAAGACTTTTCAGCTAAAGATGTTTACAGGAATTGGGGAGTGGTGGCAACTACAGCCTCCATATAACCTATTGGGCAGGAGTTGTGGTCCCCAGTCCCCACCAACACAGCAAAGAATGAAACTGAACTTTGATGGGAGATCTAGAGGTAACCCAGGTCCTTCAGGTATAGGGGGAGTATTCAAAGATGAAAATGGCAGAATTGTGGCTATGTTTTTGGGGCCAATAGAAGTGGGGAACTCATTGAGAGCAGAGGTGATGGACTTACTTCAAGGTGTAAGATATGCCAAATAATTGGGGTTACACCAAGTTGAGATAGAGGGAGACTCTAAACTCTTGCAATCAGGTAAGTTGGGAGCCTAGATTTACAGACAACCCACAAGGGAAATCCTCAATCTAACAAGGGAGATTGGTGCTTGCTTCAAATGGACAAGAAGATCAGCTAATGGCTTAATTAATATGTTAGCTAAACAAGGGATTGTGAGAGAGGGTATGTTCTAGGCAGTTTTGTAATAAAGACTACTGGGGACTCAATACCTGCTTAGGGGTTGACAGTTGTACTTAATATTGTATTAATGAAGTTACCATTTCCAATAAAAAACAATTATTAGCGATCTATGTTGACTGTAATATTTTTTATGAATATATGTTGGCTGTAATATTTCAATCAGTGTTAAAAGAAAAAATAGGAGAGACATTTGAAATTGATAACTAGGGTAACATTCAAGGAAAGAGAATTTGAATTAATTAATTGATCATCAATTGTCATAATGCATTATATAATCAAGATTGCAGAATGCACTAATGAGAAAAGACCAAAAGGAAATGAAGCATGCAAACAACCATGACATACTTTCATATCCATTGTGGAATTCTTGGTTTCATTTTTTTCCTTTATTTCCAAGTTACAGTGTATGAAAAAAAAAAAAAGCTTATGGTATGGTATATCGGTCCTTCTTACTGGAGGTGATGAATAGTTTGGAGATAGATGGTGCAGTTGGGTGAAGGGGTGCGTTAGGACTTGCCATTACTCTATCTTGGTAAATGCAACAGTAGTGATTTCTTCCCAACAACAGTGGTGACCCCCTATCTCTTTTCTTGTTTACCTTGGTTGTAGAAGTTTTGGGGAATTTGATCTCTAGAGAAGATTCTAGAAGCTTAGTAAGGGGTTGGAGAATAGGAAGAGAGAACATACCACTCACTTGTAGTTTGCAGATGACACTTATGTGAAAGAGGGGATTTGAATTGGAATAGGAATTTGAAACTTGCAATACAACTTTTTGAACAAATGTTGAACCCAAAAGTGAATTTTGAGAAAAGTTGTATAGTGGGAGCCAATATGGAGGAAGGGGAAATCCCTGAAGGAATGCATTGTCCTAACTCGCCATGTCTATTTTCCACCGCAATTGTAAAGGAAGGGGTGTGTTAGGACTTGTCATTCTAATGGTGTATTGACTTGGCGAGTCCTAACATACAATTGGGTAAGGGGGCAGTATGGATAGACATTGTAGAGATCACACTACATGCATGGTGTATCAATACATTCAAGGAATTAGCTGCCACATGCGGAAGATTCATTAGAATTGACGACAAAAATAGGACTTGGGAGAAAATAGACATGGTGAGGATACTAGTTGAAGTTGAAAACATTTCTAACATCCCAAAGAGATTGTGCTTGGGTTTTATAGGTGAATGATACGATCTAAGTTGTTTGTAGGAGTAGATGTAGAGGTGTAAAACGGGGTGTGCCGGCCCGCGGCCCAAGCCCTTACAGGCCCGTGTCATGCTGCGGGCCAGGGCCGGACGGGCTACAGGTCGTGCTATGCTGGGTCACAGGCTGGTCCTTGGGCGTGGGCTGAACACCAGACTGGTTTTTTTTTTGTTTTTTTTTTTGACAATTTTTATTTTTTATTTCTTTTCTAAGTAAAACCAAAATATTTAACTTTCCTTTGGAAACTATTTGAAAAACTTAGAAACCTAACAAAGAAATGAAAAAAAATACTTAACCAAATAAGAAGTCAAAGAGACAAAGACTCGAAGTGAATAACAAATTGGAAGAAAAATAGGAATTTTGTTTCATTTAAATTTGAATGATACAAAGCATACAATGGTTGGATGAATGAAATATGAAAATTTGAAAATGGAAAAAATTAATAAAACATAAAAATACAATACAGTTACAAATTGAAAATAAGAATTACGTTATTAAAAATATCAAATAAATTAAATAAAATTAAAACAAAATTTACAATAATTTGAAAAAATGTTATACAACTATTGAGTATACAAAAAATATTGACTTCATCATTTTCTCATATTGTTCTTGACTTTGATCATTTGCTTCAAGTGAAACATCAAGTGTAGTGTCATGCCCTCCTTTTGTCTTGTATATCTTTAGCAATCAACCAATCTTTAAAGCAAATGCACATTTCTAGACTTTCATCATTCATACAACTTCTCTTGTTGTCTAACACCCTAGTACCTACACTAAAACAAGACTCCAATGGAACTGTAGACACCAGAGGGGTTAGTAGATCACATGCCATGGCAGCGAGAACTGGATAATTTTTTGAATGTTCACTCCACCAGGCTAAAATATCAAAATTATTTGTTCCCTCTGAGGTGAAGGAAGAATCACCTACAGTAGAAAATTTTGCTTGTAAATAAAAATTAAGTTCAGTAAATGAACTTTTTGTCGAGGCAATGGATCTCTACCTCTTATTAAATAAAAAAAAAATTCTCTTCCACTACTAGACTTAAGTTCAAAAGTGAAAGTTTTTTATTATTCCCTATTACATCATATTCATATAAACTATACATTTCATAATAAACTATTAATTTCTTTTTTATTTTCAATTTCAATATTCATATTTTCATAATATGTTTCAAGTAAAATATCTAAACCATCTTTCCTAATCCTAGGATCTAATATTGTAGCTAAGCAATAAAGAGGAGAAATGTTCTCCCAATATTTTTTAAATTTAAATTTTCCATTATTTCAACAATACTTATAAATTGTCGATTTTTTCTATATTTTGCAAAACAATCACTAATCATCATTAATTGATAAGCTAAATTACAACTAGTTGGATAATAAATACCCAATAATTCATTAGTTGCATCATAAGAATGTTTTAAAAAATCTCTTATACAAATTGTCATTTCCTAATCTTTCCCCAAATATAATATCAATAGGCATTTTTGCATTATAAAAATCACTAAGAACTTGTTTGGTGAGAAATACAACTTTCTAACATAGCATAGGTAGAATTCATCTATGTTTAACATCTAATATAAATTGTTTATATTTTAAACCATAATTTTGACATAAATATTTAAATTCTTGTTTTCTTGCTCCAAAACTTTTAATATATATAATACAATTTCTAATGTTAGAAATATGAGTAGAAATAATATTTAAAACATCCTAAATACATAAATTTAAGATATGACATCCACATCTGATATGAAATAATTTACCATTTAAACATGGTTTTAATTGAGATTATAAAATATTTATTGCTGAATCATTATTACTAGCATTATCAAAACTAATAGAAAATAATCTATTGTCAATTCCATAAGCATGTAAAGTATTTAAAATACTTGAAGCAATAGTTGGGCCAGTATGTGGCCATTCAAGCCTAGTAAAACTTACAATTCTTTTATTTAAAAGCCAACTTTATCAATAAAATGACCGGTAATACAAATATAACTTATGTTAAATTTAGAAGTCCAAATATCAGAAGTAATTGCAACTTTAGAATTAAGATTTGATAATTCCTAAAAACTTCTTTAAATTGTGGATTTACATAATTACGTAACCAAAATCTTCAGCTAACAAAAATGGTTGTCCAACATGCACAATGTATTTTGCTAATACTTGCCTCATTTTTTCTTGAGAATGTTTAAAAAGTACCAACACCCTCCCCCACCCAATTTGTGTTGTGTTGTTTCTCTCCCTTCTTCTTCTTCTTCTTCTTTCTCATGGGTGAGCAAATAGCTACCCAAATGGCCAATACCACCCTTGCTACAATAGCTAAAGTCTTTCCTACATTTTTGGCAAATAACTCTTTTTCCCTTCCCCTAAACCTCCTCTATTTTAAATATTTTCCAAACCAAGCTAATCAACTTAGTGGCCTTCTTTTTCTTCCCCTAGTATTAATACTAGGGGTGGAAGTTCTATCAATATCAATAGCATCCATGTTAGTGCTAATACTACCATGCTGCGACTGAATATCATTGACATTGAACATGTTGGGGAATTGGTTTCAGGAGGAGCTAGCCATTTTTTTTAATTCTAAAAAATAAAAATTAATTTAATTGCACTTACCCGGATTGTCGGTTCGGAATCCCAACTTGATTTCAACGGTTGAAACCTTTCAACCCCAAGAATCCAAGCCTCCCAAATTGATAACTTGAGAGTTGAGATACTTGAGTTGTTGAGTAAGCCTCCTTCTTGTTGAAACTTCAATGAAGTTGAGAATTGGAGAATCAAAGAATGTATGAGAGATTAAGAGAATAAGACTTGAGAGAGTATGAAAACTAGAGAAGAGATTAAAAGAATTGTTGAATTGGTGTTATGAGAATGGTGGAGATTAGAGCTATTTATAGGAATTGAAAATAATTCAATTGCCCCAAATACCCTAAAAACTAGCCATTTTTTAGTTGTTAGGAGGGGTATTTTGGTCATTATAAAGTTGTGTCAGTTTACCCAAAATGTCCCCCCAAACTAGTTGTTATATAGCCATTGGGGGCATTTGTGTCATTCTTTCTCCCCCTAAAACCAAAATACATAAATAACCCCGCTAAATAGTTGTTTATAGCTGTTGGGGGTATTTCTAAAAAAAAACCCAAAAAGATGAAACTAGTCGTTGGGAACCCCCCAATGGCTAGTTCTTCGGGCGGGCCAAGCCGGCTCATGGACCTGGAACCCCAGGACCAGCACGGCCCGGACCATCGTTTCAGGCCTAGCACGACCCACGTGCCAAGCCAATCCGGTCCGGTCCAAATTTAGGTCGAGTTGTGGGTGGCACGACCTGATTTACACCTCTAAGTAGTAAATGGCACTTACTGTAGAGCTAAGAGGCATCAAGGGGCGAAGACAACCTAGGACAAGGATGCAACTTGGACCAGGTTGGCCCGAACCCAACCCGAAAAAGTTAGGTTGGGTTGGGTTGGGTTGGGTTGATGCTCGAGTTAGGGTTGAAATTTATGAAACTGACTTTACTTCGAGTTGGGTTAGGGTTAACCCCTCAGGCAACCAAACCCAACCCGAATCCGAATCTATAGAACATATCATATATAATATATTATATATATCATATATCATATATTGATTTGTTTATATGCATGATAATTGTATAGCCCCCACCACATACTATCATTTATTTCTTTTAAGATAATCACTTCACTTAATCCTAATTAGAAATACTAAAACCTTGATAACATATTTTGTGTTTTTGAATATTTTATTCTTTATCTCCTCTCTATTGTTTTACCACCCATAGCTTGCTGCCCATAAAAGATAGTCATAACTCATAATAAACTACAGTCATTTCAAACACTTTTTTTTTCTGAATTTTGTACTTAAAGAACCAATAAAAACATCAACAAACAAATACTAATAAAACATAGGATTAATATATGTAGTGAAAGTTGAGTTAAGATATGAGATTAAGAAGTTCTACAAGATTATAAGGGATGGGAAGAAGGTTGGGTTGGGCCCAACCCGGGCCCAACCTGAGCCCAACCCAACCCAAAGTTGGCTTTGGGTTGGGTTGGGATTGTAGGAATTTAGTTAGTGTTAGGGTTAGGGTTGAAGAGGTAAGTCAGCTTGGAGTGAAGAGCATTCTGGTGCTGGAAACTCCAATCAGAGAGGAAGGGGAAGAAGGAAAATTTAATGAATCCATGTAATTTAATCAGAGAGGAAGGGTTAGGGTTAGGGTTAGGGTTGAATCCATGTAATTTTGATTCATTAATTCTGTTAAGCAGATGGTTTGTCATCTAGACAACCAGTATTTTGAGATGTATTGCATCTTTTTCAATTTAATGATTTTCCTTTTTATTCTTCAAAAAAAATCCTTGAAGTTGCTGACATATTGGAATGTTTAGTGTCTAATTGGCCTTTAAATTACTTAGGTCTGTCACTGGGAGACAATCTACGGAGAGGTAGTTTTTGGACTCCAGTTGTGGAGAGATTTGAAAAGAAACTTGCCTCGTGGCAGAAAACTTACTTACCTCTTGGAGAAAGAATAACCCTAATTAGGTCTACTTTAGCTAACCTACCTATTTATTATTTACAAATCCCAACAAAGGTGGTTCACAAATTGGAAAAACTAATGAGAGACTTTCTTTGGGATCCAAGGGAGGAGAATAGGGACCATAGGGTGGATGGGAGGTGGTGTGTAGAAGTAAGAAATGTGAAGGTCTAGGTACTAGGAATATTAGGAAAAAAACATGGCTTTGTTAGGAAAATGGTAGTGGAGATTCCCCTTGGAAAAAGAAAAGTGGTGGACTAAAATAGTTGTTAGTATTCATGGGCTTGCAAACAATGGATGGGATGTTGGAATTTTGGCTAAGACTACAAGAGCATCCAAGTCATTTTGCCTCTTTATTCTCCATGGATCAGGTATGACTTGCACTCAGGCAATCTCATTAAGTTCTAAGAACAGGTATGGGCTGGGAATTTCCGTTGAAACACCAATTTCCAACTCTTTGTTATTTCCCTCTTTAAAAATGAATTCATAACCACTTTCATTGTACCCTCTAACAGTCTAACTCGATTTCCAAGTTTGGTTGGAACTTAGGTCTAAGAAGAGCCATCAGAGATACAGAATTAGAAAGTACCTTGTCTCTTTTGAGCATCCTTGAAGGGGTATTCGTGGACCCCACAAAGTCAAACAACAGAATTTGGACCCCCTCTCCATCGGGATCTTTCACCTGTGCCTCCTTTTATAAAGCCCTTACCCAAATGGATGCTCCCTCTAGCTTGTCTTTCCTTATTAAAGAAGTTTGGTGCCAACCTATCCCACCAAAGGTTGGGAGTTTTCATTGGGAAGCTTTCTTGGAAAGAATCAACACAAGTGATTTGCTTCAAAGAAAGAGACCTAATAGATGCTTATCTCCTCATTGGTGTATTCTTTGTAAGGCTGATGGTGAGTCTAGTTACCACTTTTTTTTTTATCAATAACACTTTCATTAAATCATCAATAGAAGATTTACAAAAGGGAGACAAACACGCTTATCTTCCAAGAGCAACAAAGAACCTCAAGAAAAGGAAAAAAAAAAAGAAAAGAAAGAAAGAAAGAAAACACACTACAGTTACAGCTTGGCCCAAAAAAGTGAGTCCCTTTCTGCCCCTTGTTTAGCTAAACC
>NW_010729089.1:4166681-4208344 GCF_000365185.1 Nelumbo nucifera | reverse complement strand
TGATGTCCAACTCCTTAGCTTTTTGGACTCCTTCCATAACTGCAAAGATCTCAACTCTAAGGGAGTCACCCACTCCAATTGGGCCTGAGAACATGGCAGAAATGACCCCATTTTCATCCCTAAAAACACCCCCAATCCCTGATTGTCCCGGATTTCCCCTACTACACCCATCAAAGTTTAGTTTCACGAAACCACTAAGTGGAGGGGTCCAAGCCACACACATTAATGACTTAGTTTGTGTGCAACTTGCAATTTCACCCCACTTCCTCAACAAGTCATCCACAGTGTAATCTGTGAAAAGCTCCAAAGATTTCAGCCACTGTACCCGCCCTAATTTGAATGATAGCCTTCAGATCTAGTTACCACTTATTAATATCTTGTCAATTCGCTAAACGTAATTGGGATTGGTTTACTTCTTTTCTTTGGTGCAGGCAGAACCCTGCAGTAAATGTGCAAAGCTTATTCGCTGCTTCTTCCAACTGGCCAACGAAAAGAGGAAGGATCGTGTGGAGATGTGCACGGGATGCTGTTTGTTGGACTATCTAGGAAGAAAGGAATACAAGAATCTTTTTAGACAAGGAAAGAAGCTTAAAAATGTGCAGGAAGTGATCCATATAAGGGTTGTATATTGGTTGAAAACTCTAGAACTGTTCTCTGACTTCTTGGTGGATGATGTGCTAAAAAACAGGAAAGAGATTGCGAGTTCAGCCACAACTAAGAAGATTTTGAGTCCTTCCTCCTCCTAGCACCTTCATCAAACTGAACTTCGATGGCAGTAGTATTGGAAATCCAGGGCCTTCAAGAATTGAGGGGTATTAAGGAATGAGCATGGGAATGTATTAGCTCTTTTCTCAGGCCCAATTGGAGAAGGTGATTCTCTTAGGGCTGAGATTCTGGCAGCTGTGGAAGGAGTAAAAAGAGCTAAAGATCTAAATGTCAATAAGCTGATTATAGAAGGAGATTCTGAGATTGCCGTGGGCTAGTTAAAGGAAGACAAAAATATTCTATGGCATTACAGCAATGAAAAGAGAAATTTCAAATGGCTGACTAAGGATATTAATGTAAAATGTACTTGGGTGAAGAGAAGTGCAAATTCCTTTGCCAATGGGCTAGCTAGACAAGGGGTAAATAGGGATTCTGTTTACTGGGCTCAGTTGTAACTGTAATCTTTTCTTCTGGATGGCTTTTGGCCTCCTTGGGGAGTTAAGAAAGTTTAGCTCCCCTCCCTTGTATCTTTCTTTTTATTAATGGAAAGTTCTGTTATTGATAAAAAAATTAATACATACACCAAGTTTCTAACAGATATATGGTGATTTACAAAGCAGTCTCAACATTTTCCAAAGGGGAACAAGAACACTTGGCATGGGAAGATATGAAGCTGATGGCATGTATACATGCAAAAAAAAAAAAAGGAGTGATATAAAACAATAAGTTAGGTTAAAGGACACCAATTTTCAACAACAAGACATTGTTCAATGTATTCTAGCCAACCAAAGTAATCAATATCCAAAAGAAAATGGCCTAGATTTAAATACATTGCAAAACAGTTACAGATACTACATTCTGTCTTTTAGGGTTCATTTTCTATAAGAACAGAAAGTATTGTAGCACATGAAACTAGTTTATACAGGGGAAAATGTACATACAATCACAAAAATGGGATAAAGAGTGAAGGATAGAAATACAAGCAATGACAGCTAGATAAAACAAACTCCACAGAAAGGAAAGAAGACTGAAAAGATACAGAGATTGAAAACCACCTATGTACCACATGCATAAAATTAATAATTCAAATTAAATCCTAGTACAAATTTAATGTCAAAATAAGAAAGTAATGGCAGAGAGAAAACCTCATACTGATGATTCATGAATGCTTCTGTTTGAGAAAATGCATCCCTAAGCACATCTGAGGCATCACACAGAGAAAGAACCTTTTGCCTTTTCTCTGAAACTGACAAGATATTGGCAACCATCTCAGGAAGAATTCTGGAAAATAAAATATCAAGGCCATTAACGATTAACAAAATCTAAAATCTTTTTTTTTATAATCAAACGGAAAACAAAAACTAAAATCCAATGGCATTGAAGATAAATAAAAACATTAGATGATAAAGAAGATGATTATCTAAAATCCAGTCCCACTTTCTTAATTAACATAGTTGGAAAGCAAGACCAGAAAAGAAATGAAGCATCTTAAATGACATAATGAAAAAGGTCAACATATTACAACAGAGCATTGGTTGTATGATTTTTATCCTGGTTGTAGTAAAACTCAGAATCATCAACATTTATGCAATACATGAAGTAGCAATTAACTTATGGGAGATGAAGCCATAACCAAGATGGAATTGATACACTTGAAGCATTTAAATTTCTTAACCCAAAATATTTAATAAGATGATAAAATCTCAGAGGTTGCCAAAAAAGAAAATTCCATAAGATGATAAATGCAAATAAAAAAGAAATGAAAAGGAGTCACAATTATTCTATTTCCAATAGATATGGCATAAAGAATGCATTTCTGGACACTATGCTTCAACTAAAACGAGTTCCAAGACATAGGATGTAAATCTTTCTTTTAGATACAACATACAGAACATATTATCCCATTTGAAGCAAAAACTTAAAGAACACGCACCACAGTATTCTGTAGATTAACATCTCAATGTATTCACCCATAACACAACATATGTATACACATACAAAGGAAGTCAAAGGAAATGAAGATAAAACAAGAAGACACCAACCATTAACATGCATACTCCTGATTGTAGAAAACAAACATTAGATTTTTTTGGTGTTTTATGGAGTGAATTTCATTCAATTATAACAAAATTACTTGGAAAGAAAAATACTTGCTAGCAGATTTGGCAGCTTCTGCTCCACCATGCCCATCACAGATGCCAAACAGTCCAAACTGCATTACACATTTCATGGGATCAACTCTTTAACAGAATATATATATCGATAGATAGATAGATAGATATCCAAAATAAAATCCAGTGAACATTAAAACCTGTTCAAATCCTGGAAGAGGCCATTGGTAATAGCAGACGTCCTCCATAGGAAGCTTCTTTCCTCCTCGACGTAAGGCCATAGAATCAGATGCAACACCAACTCCAAGTGGTATTTGGCAATCTGCAAATTGAGTAATTTGAACCTGCAAAAAGTGAAAGAATGAACATATAATAGACTAATAAAAATGAAAAGGACCTGTAGTAAGCACAGTATTTTAAAAGTGCAGATATCAAATAAGAAAGTGTGCATTAAGTTCATAGTTGGATAAACTTGATGATGGAATAAATATTAGAGAGACTTAGCTAATGCTACATGGTAGTTTAAAGGCTTATAACTTGAAAGAAAACATAGCTCATAGATCACAATGGAGGGATAGGATTCATGTAGCCAAACTCAAATAGTTGGGTTCTCTCCCTCCTTTATAGCCTATGGTCCATACAATCTCTTTTTCACCTTTCAAAAAAAAGTCTTTTCAGGATGTTGCACTAGAAAAAAGGGATTTGGCATGCATGGAGAAAGTAGATCAGAAGGTGCCCTTGCAGTACCGGTGGATGGAACACCAAAAAATAGGTTTCTTGCTAGAAAAGGTTTTAAACAGTGCAAGCCCCTATCTCCTTTTATATTAACTTTGATGGTGGATGTGTTTAGTGGGTTAAGCAGAGAGCAAATAAGGTGGTAGTGCTCAAGAGTATTTAAGGATTTAGGGTTGGTTTTAAAAGTCTTAAGCCTTGAGGCAAAGAGCTCAGATTTTGCCTCAAAATTTTGGTTTGAGGCTTAAACCTGTGTCAGAAAGAGGTGTAAGCCTCAAGCCTCAAGGCATGAGGTGTAGAAAGGTGTAAGCCTCAAAACCTACCATAATTGAGTTATTTAGTACAAAAAAAAAAGAAAATGATTGTTTTATGCCTTTTTTAAGTTTAAATCATAAATGGGAAGGGCACTTTGGTAATTATGGACCAAATAAATAAATAAGTGAAAAGCTAATAGAGCAAATAGAGTTCTTAGCTCCTCTTAGGGTTTTAGAAGAGTTCAATGGATGACTAGAAATCTAGTGTCCTAAGCTTGTCATTCTTTCTATTTTCTCCATAAGAAAATACTATCTACCTGATTTTGCCTCTCAATTCTTTTCCTAATGGATCCATTTTTTTATTTGTTCTTTTTTTTTTTTTTGCATGGATTTAACCAAGTTGCTTTCTTTCTTCTAAAATGTTGGGTAACCAGAAATCTAGTATCAATTATATGAATGATTCATTAGACAATCTCATTATAAATATTTAGTAAAGGTGGAATGAAGGAGTCTTGCGACAAAAGCAGGCATCTATTTTTTATCAATAACAGAAACATTTTGTTTAAAAAAAAAGGCATCTCTCACACCCCTACTCAGTCTGAAGGAGAAATGTAAAGCAAATAATTGGTGCAACATCAGTCCATTTACCATTTTACATCCATATTAAGCAATAACCACATCTACTAAAATTAGCTAATAAAACATGAAATGGCTCTTCAACTTACAAAAACTTTAGATGTTGTGCCAAGAGTTATTATGTCTCCACTTGCAAGTTCAACGGGTTCACTCCAATGTCTACTCCCAGTATCAGGATGGTTGATTGCCTGGGAATTCAATAGTGTTCCATTTAGGCTTCCCATGTCTACAAGCTCCCATTTCAGTTTCTGCCACCAGAAAATATAGGTTCAGCAGTAAGTAAACCATCAAAACCATAGTTAGGAAAGCAAAAATCCAAAAGGGATGAAAATCAAACTTGCCGAGATGAAACATACATCTAGATTCCAGTTAATCAGAGCATGTTTTCCTGAGACCTCTGCATCCTTCAGTAACAGATCACTTGGAGAAGTTCTCCCAAGGGTCACAGGAAGTTTAGATGTATTAGTTGACAGTAGGGAACATCGAAGCCCACAAGAAGGACCAGATATAACTTCCAGAGTCAGGCTGCTTCCTGCACTTCTAACAGAGCAATAGGATGACATATTTTACACATTCAACTGATATATAAAAGAGGACCATACAGCAGTAACCACTTCAGATATCAAAAAAAATAATAGAACTCCTATGTGATGGGATGAGAGAATACTTTGAGCTGTGATATCCTTAAGCATAGGCTCTCGAGGACTATCATTTTCAGAAATGAGTGGCAAGCCATAATTTGGCACTTCTCTCCTAGCATGTTTTCGCTCTTCAACTGGGTGCTTTGCAACCAAAGTGCGTTTTAAAGTATGACCAACCATGACATTTTCTGATAGATCAGAAATTGCATCTAGAGCCAAGTTTGAGTCTGACAAGAACAGACAGCAGTAAGTTTCCGAGGAGTGAAGGCATTGAGATAAGTGATTCTGTTAGAATTAAAAAAAAAAGATAACTTTTAGAAAAAAAAATGAATAAATAGATTAAGAAAAGAATGGCATGCCTTGGCTAGAATGTGCATCTGTTGATGGAAGCCTCTGTTTAGAGACAGGTCCTTGTTTTCTTGGTGAGCTAAAATTCCCTTCAGCTTGAAGATGTGAACCCTCTGAAAACCTATTTCTTGGCGAGTCGTTGCTTTGATTTTGGACAGTATCCATATAATCAGAAATAAGAGGTCTTTCTACATCACTGACCTGCAAATAGGACCAGAAAATAAAACATTAGTTAATCAATCCAAGGCATAAACAAAAGAAAGAAAAAATGTGTAAAGTTACTTATAGGGCAAGACCATTCATCAAAATCATTCAGAAGCGTAAGATATCTACACACTTTTCTTTTCTGGTTAAGCAGGCATTGGCACATGATCTCAAGCAGTTAATAAATTTGATACTTCCATACATCCCAAAAGACAGCCCATGTATATAGAAACCACATATAGAGTAAAAAACAAATGATGCACCTGAAGTATATCGGATGTATAGACAGAGAAGAAGAACTAGGTAGGTTATGTTTTCCTTATTTTATCTTTCAAGTTGATAAAAAGGACAATTTCATGACTATAATAACTAGTTTTAGAATAAGTAGGTGTGTGTGTTGTGTGTGTGTATGTGTGTGTGTGTGTGTGTGTGTGTGTGTGTGTGTGAGAGAGAGAGTTTAATTCTTAGTAATTGAGAAAGAATAAATGAAAGAAAAGTTTGTTGAGCCTTTGAAACAATTTTTGTGATTTCAAAAAAAAAAAAAAAAGACCAGCTAGGTGCTGATCCAAAAAAGGGCCACTCGGATCTCTTGAACAGAGAAACTTCACTCTTTAGGCCCATAAATCCCATTACTTGACTTTTAACCACATAACTAATCGTTTCTTTCATATGGTACCCATGTTCCTTTAAGATTAACAAAGGGTAATCCTCGCAGTTTTCCCATTCATAGTGCATTAATTTGAAAGAAGGCTTATTCAGATGCATCTATGAATGAATAGTGAAGTCAAGCACTTTCTTTATTAGACATATTAGCCAACAATTATTCAACAAAATTAATTAAGCACTTAAAATTTTGATAAAAGTCAGTCAGTCAGACTATGTATCCACATTTCCGGAATTTCCATATAGAACCGAAAGAAAATAACCGCAATCATTGACAAAGAAAACACTTCCCCTGCTCTGAGCCTCTGACATCCAGACAAGGTAAAAATGCACACGTTGGTAACCCCAACACAAGAATTCCAGCAATGGGACTAACGAATGAGGAAAGTCTAAACATCTGCAACGATTATATTTTAGCAACAAATTTATTAAATATAATAAACAGGTTATTTAGTTAGACTAAAATTGTAAGAAAATTGTTCAATTATTTAGATAGTATTTAGGCTTGATTTAGGTGGGATTTGTTAAGTTTTTTAAGTATGTCTTTACTTTTACAGGGAAGTATAAGTAAGAGCTTGTCCTTATAATATGTAGATTCCATATGGTTGAGACTTGAAAGACGAGAAAAGTTTGATTTGATTTGAGCTGGCCCCCAGTAGAAGTGGTTCTTCCTCATGTRATTTATTGTTTTCATGTTAATTTTTATCAGGAGACGGTCCTCACAAAATCAACCCAGTTCTATTAAAAAACCTTCTCTTCACTTTATACCAGCATAAATAAGCTAATCTAGAAACCCTAACAAGAAAATAAGTCCGAAATAATGCTCATTTGCGAGAACCAGAGCTACTCTGCAAATTCAAAATAAAGACACTTCGCGGAATCCAAACTGCATTTCGAAATACACCAAAATCGACGCAGAACAGAAACTAAATGAATCGAGTATGGAGAGCTGAAGGAACCAATTAGTAAGGGAGAGAGAGAGAGAGAGAGAAAAAAAATAAAATGTCAGTTTTGTATCGGTTTCGGTTGATTCTTAGCTACCTTGATCGGGCGGGTCTGAGACGAGGAGAAGAAGAAACGCCATGGCTTGCAGAACAAAAGCAAGAGGACGACGATCAAAACCAGAATAAGGAGGAAGATACTGACTGCTATCGCCATCGCCATCGCCCCCGTGGAAAGCTAGTGTGGGAAGAGGAGAACTGGAGAAGGGCGTTACGGGCGCTTTGAAATGGTCGCATTAATTGTTTAACAAGTTTTCTTAGTTAATTAATAAATCCCGGATTTAATTAGATAAAAAGAAAACTAGAAGGGAACGATTTGTCATGCATCACGTAATCGGTAACCCAATGGAAAATATACTCTTAGCTGCACGTCTTCAACCTGTAAGCGTGATATGGACCGTTCGATTGAGTGAATCAAAATCCTTATCACAATCTATACGGTGTTCTCTTCACTTAAGATGCGTCGAATAATTGCCGCAATGACGATGACGTGGATCAACGGTTTTCGCTCTTCCACGTGTTTTTCTTTTGTTTCCTTATTTTCTAGTTTCTAAATGATGATGATAAGACCATCCCGGCTACGAGGCTCTGGGGTTCTGGGGCCACAGAAAGTGCAAAATATGCTGAAATTGCCACGCTTCCTATGGTTTGGACCATTCATTGGGTGGGTCCAAATACTTTTGACCATCTGATTGGGACATAATTCGAGGGGCTTTTGATGGTTTAAAAGAAACCTTTTCCAATGTAACGATAAATACAAGAAAATCGTATGGGATCCACCCAAAAGAAGACACGAGAACGGGACAGTGGGTGGAACGGAAGCTTTCTTTGTAGGGTCCTGCCTCCGCCTGAAGTTGTTGAGCTGATCTTTCCGGACCCGGTCGCTCAACCCCAAAATGGGAGATGCTCAACTTGAATTTGGCAATTGTACGCGCGGGACGGTGTGGGGCTGCAACTTGGTTGAGCTGGACCGAGCTCAGTTTGGACCAGCCCAGATTAGGGTCCACTCGGTTCGAGGATACATCAGACCGGAGCAGGGCAGGGTCAATAGTCAATTCGATTTTACATCGGTGTTGATCCATCCGATCCATCTGGTTGAACCGCTGACCTGTTATAAGTGGTAGGGATGTTCATTATCCGATTTTAGTTTGGTTTGGAGAAGATCTCAAACTGTTTTAGGTGTAAATTCGATTTTACATCGATAGAAAATATGAATCAGTTCAGTGATGGATGGAAATTGGAACCGATTGTTTTTGAATATTTACACCAATCATGTTTAGTTGTCAAGGTGTAAATTTTGATGTTTTTTTTTCAGGATTTAGAATAGACGTCAGTGTAAATTTCCAACCATACACCAATATGCATGCAATAGTCCTATATGATGCAACAATCCTGATCCAACGGTTCCCAAATTTCCAACCATAGACTCTGGCTCTTTCCTCGATACTTCTCTTCACAGTTCCCTCTACTATAAAGCACCAAATGAGAGAGAGAGAGAGAGTAGTGGAACGAAGATCTGAGAAAATGGCAGAGGCATACAAGATGAGACAAGAGGATGTGAGAGTTGTCGGGGCAGAGGCGTCTAAGAGGTTGTTCAAGCAGCAAGCAGAAGGCTTAGCTCACAGTGCACTTTACCCTTATCTCCAACGACCAGGGGATTTATTTTAGTGGCTGCTGTCACTTCACCTTGTATGCTAAAAAGAAGTCCAAAGCTTCCACCCTTGATGTGGAGACATTAGAGTGAGAGGAATTTTATCTTGATGGTAGAAATAGGTAAGTTTTACATCGACAATTTCAATGTATTTTTTACATTAATTATCAATGTAAAAGTACTTCAAAATGGAGTTGTACACTGATTTATAATGTAAATATACACTCTATCTAGATGCTTACAAAATCGAACCGAGGTGTAAAGTTTACCACGGTTCAATTTCACACCTCAAACAAACGTGGCCTCAGTAAATTTGAGACCAAATCATAATAAAACAATTAAGTCTGGTTTTTAATATGGTTTGGGCCAAATGACATATTAACAAATACCACCTATTATTGTTATATAACTTGCATTCACACATTCTCATACATAATTTAAACATGTGATTAAATGTTAAAGGACCTTTTTACAAAATAAATGACCAAGTTTGGTCATTTGACAAAATCAGTTATGTTTTTAAAATAACGACCAAACAACAAGTGGGACAAGAAAATCACCGACACTCCTTTGACACTCAGACCAAATTGCCCCTTTTAACAAAAATACAAAATATAACTAACAAAACGAGACAATTGTTTACATTATCCTCTCATGAGCTACGAGACTAAGGGGAAGTTAACATTTAGGGGCAGTCACAGTTCGAGACTAATTTTTTGAAACCGAATTGAAGCAAACCAGTTAACCACTTCATCGGCCAGCTAGTTGTTGTCGGAGGTGACTGGTCAAGATGGAAAAAAGATGAATCGTAATACCCTGAAGTCCAAATAAACAAATTGCGAAAACAATGTAAGCATTCAATGTTGATGACAAAATATAGTATCTTGTTTTCCTTGGATTGTTGCCTCTGAGAAAGATAGTAACGACAATCAACAGTGACTAGTGAGGCGGTAACCAGCCTTCAACCAAGCCCATAAATAGAGAAGGCAATTGGTGGTTTAAAGCCTTCAAGTGTTCATTCCTCATTATGCAACCAAAAGAGTCTCTCACAATATTCAAGTGTTCAGCGTTAAGCGTTTCTTCATCCTCTTGCGAGCAACAACCAGGTGTCCTTCTTCGACTCTTCAGTTCTTCCTTCTGTGGTGGTCCTTAAGGAAGAATGAATGCATAACCTTACTTCTTAAAGAGAGATAATAGATTGAGAAGAAGGGAAAGGAAAGTATGGAAGGTGGTGACCAGGACCAGGAGGGTGGAACTGACAAAGAGCATCAAATGGAGGCTAGGGTTCACTGGTTCGGTTAATCGGTGTTCCATAAAGATGGAAGATTGGAAGGTGTAATTGTGGTGGTAAGGTGATATAGGTTGGTTAAGTCTCCAAAGGTCCAGAGAAGACGGCAATAAAGAGAGAATGTCGAGAGGAATACCGATTGTAAAGGACGATGGGAGGAGATAAGAGAAGGAAGAGAGAGAGAGAGAGAGAGCTCTTATGAGAAGCCCTAGATCAGGGTTACATGGTATTGTCTGACGTGAGAGAGAGTTATTCCTCTTTTTATAAAGATGACCCTAATGCTATAAAGAGAATGATCTAAAATGAGATTTTTATCTTTGTGTCAGTTATTAAGGGAAGCACCATTGGAATTTCACCACATGTCCACGAGATTCTTTAAGGACAAAGTTTTCCTTCTCCTAAGGATTCTCACATGGCACATGTAGGTTACGTTTCCTTACAGGTTTCCCTATGGACACATGTCAAGGGCAAGACCTGGATCTCACTGGTGTGCTCGGGTGTTCTACCTATGAGGCACCTCGTCACAACTAGCTATGAACAAAAGGAATGCCAATTTCCTGCAGGCGGGTGTCGTCGGCCTCAAGGTCTATCATTTATTCGTTACAGCAAGAGTTGTCATTTCATGCTCATCGCAATGTGCTGATAGTGCACTGGGCTCATCTCGAACTTGAGATATCATTTTATGTTCATCGCAAGTCTCAAGTGATGTCGATTGCTTATCACAGGTCTAGGGAGGTGTTTTATGTTCATCGCAAGCCTCAGGTGGTGCTTCATGCTCATCGCAAGTGTAGGATAGTCTTCTATGCTCATCACAAGTGTGTGGCCCTTACATTACTTTGATAAAGTGTCGTTGTGCCGTTATAGAGGTGTCCTGGTTGAGATTTCTCTAGTTTTCTTTTAACATCCCTACCGTAGTCCTGGTGATAATGAATTGCATGTACTTACAGAAGGAACCTAGGAAGGGATGACTTACCCCTCAATCTCGGAGGGGAAATAAGTTTTGAAATTGTAAAATAATTAAAAAAGAATGGCAAAGTCTTCCCCTCGATATCGGAGGGGATGACTTATCCCACCGAGTTCTATGTATGAGTGTCGGGAGGAGGAAGACAATGAACAATAACTTTGGCCATCTCAGATTTAAAGGGCAATTTGGTCAAATAAAATGTTTTTCTAGTGTTTTTGTCTTTACAAGCAAGAGTGTAAAATTAAGTTGTTATTAATACCAAAATTCCAATGATGTTTAAGAGAAAGTATGACACTAGAGTTTCATTATTAATGGTGCAATTTGTATGTACAACTACTCTATATTTTCATTCACATATATGGAGGAAAAGTTTATTACAATTTAATGGATCGACAAGGGCCATACACATTTTGGATAAATGGTGCCGACTATCATGGGACTGGAAGACTTGCCCCCAAAAAATGGTGAATGGCCAAGATACACGTAACATTTATGGTACTCAATACAAAGTTGAAAATATGAGAACATCCCAAAATTGACAAGGTTTCATAGTATACCAAATGCAAATAATGCTAAATGAAATAAGCCCCTTTATTGATGTTTTATAAGACAACTAAAGACATTCTTATGAAATATCAATCTAGGATATAAGCATGTGACTTCTAGAGAATCATGGGTCAAATCATAAGTAATATGACATATTGACTAGGGGTGCTTATGGTTTAAACCGTGGGTTTTTTATGAACTGAACCAATCTGATTGGTTTTTTAAATATCTTAACCGAAACCAAATTAATGCAACTGGTTAACCGGTGGATCAATTAACCACGATTCAGTTTTTTTGTTTTTATGATGCACTCAAAATTAAAAAAAAAAAAAGGAAAAAACCTTCCCTCTTACGGTCTTGCATCCCTAGTTAGTTCAATTTTGAATACCCAATCCGCCTCATTCATTTTATTTCTTTTTTCTTTTGTATCCTCAAAATAGATGATTTCTATCTATATACAAACATGTCAATAAAGCCTTACAACCCTATTTCTAACCTCAACTATGTTTCATAACCTTTGTAATTTTTCTTCTTCCTTTTTATCCATATTTTCACTGTTTCTTTCATAAGCTAATCAATGTCTACATGAACATAATTGATGGATTTTTTTTTGAGAGTTCGTTTAAACCATAAGCTAAACCAGCACTGAGAATTGCAAGCCCACCTAAAACAATCCGTAACAACATCTCTAAAGGGATTCTTGCTGTTGCACAACAAATGATAAACACACCAATGAGCAATTTTTGAAGTGTTTGAAATGTTGTATAAGCTCCTTTACATGTTGAGCGTATGCTACTCAAACGTATCCAACATCTGCAAGACAGGGGAGACGGAAGTGTTCAATACATCAAAATCCAAGGAAAAATGTTGGGCCAAGAAAACATTTTATGTTAAGTTTTTGTACCTGGAGTTTAGATAAGGTTGTGGATGGCAAGGGTTGTTGGTTGGTGGGGCCAAACCACTAAGGTTTTCCTCCCTCATGCTTTGGCCATCCCTAGTACATTTTTTATGCACTCAAAATTAAAAAAAAAAAGTTTAAAAACTTCCCTCTTTCACCCTACAAATTTCTTCTTATAAACCTTTCAATCATTGAGGTCCATATTTCCTTGGACCTGTGGCTAGCTCTCAATGGCAACCCCAAGAACCTAGCTGGTAGAGAGCCACACTAGTTAGCCTATGTTGGGCACCTCCCAAACAGGGACAAGTACACTCTTTTGGATGTTTATCTTTAGTTCTGATACCATGCATCAAAACATAGGCACTTGAAGACTTAAAAAGCATTTTTCCTACAAACCAACAAACTAAAAAATAAATTAAAAAAAAAAACTCACAAATACTAATATCCCTATCACCTAAAAATTCTGAAATTGGTTTAGGAATAGCTAGGAAGAAAACTGATTTAGTTCCCCATGGATTATTTCCTTGCTTTTATTTCTACATCACCAACCCAATGACTAATTCTAAAATAGCTATTAAAAGAAATTACCCACCATCAACATTAAATCAAAATCTTGTCATCTACTACTATAACCTTGATCAAAACATTAGTAAGTCAGTCCCATGGTCTATAAAAGAATTTATAAATTTATTCACCTGTCATGTTCTTACTAATTAAAAGCAAAAAGCAACTTAAATGACAATGTCCTTCACCTTATCATAGATATTCAAGCCAAAATATGAAATAAAATTGTCACCACTTAATCATTCCATAGAGCAATATAGTAATAACTTTGAAGCCTACTACTCCAAGCCCTTCCCTTTCCATCTCCCATCAAAATTTTTTCCCTAATGGTACAATCTTTGGAGGGGAAAAACTTAGTAGAGCTAGAACCAAACACAAGTATGGCCGTCAAAGAATTAAAATAAATAAACAAACTTGTATGGCTGTCAAAGAATTAACCAAGAAAAAATCAGTCCTATAGTAAATATATTATCTTTCTCTTGCATCCCTAGTTCAAACCATGCAATTTGCATCATAAAAATCAAAACCACAACCGCAAGTCTATAACCATAAAAAAATTAAGAAAACCCCAAGGTTCACAACCATAAGTCAATATGTCAAATGATTTACTTTTTGGATTTTTCACATTCTTTCCCTAAATATTTATCCAATTTCGTTTTGTTCTCTACACCTCATTGGCCCACTTTTTGCTTGTTAAATAATGAATTCATGAAATCAACAACTTCCTCCACATTCTTAACTTCCATATCATTTGGATCCTGAAATTGATTATTTGAGTGAATATTAGGAGATGACTGACTTAAACTATAAAACTCATTCATAGAAATCAAACCTTGTTTCACCTTCTTTTTTAGCACTTTAACTGTATCAACATCATATGACTAACTAATAACCCAACCCACATACTCCAATTTACATCGGGGCTCAAGAATAACTACAATGATACTAATAGAGAAATCATCATTTCCTCTTACTTCCCAATACTTGTCTTGCTTCCTCTTCATCTTAGAAGCCTTAAAACTAATACAGAAATCATCACTCTTACACATATGAGAAAAAACAATTTCAATACCATAAATTTCTTTCATGTACTTATTTTTAATTATATAAAGCGAGCCAGACAATTTTAATGTAGTTTCATAGAAAAATTTAAGAAAATGTAGCAAACCACGAGCATATTCCCAATCTCCATCAGTAGGCAAACCCTTGTTTTTAACATGAGTAAGATCATCTACATACCTACTATCAAAACTCTCCAACAAATCAAACACCTTTTGAAATTTCAAAGCAGATTCCAGCATTAAGTAAGTAGAGTTCCACTTAGTTTCAATATCTAGGCAAACAAGACCCATACTCACTATTTTTTCTTTCTCCACACAATCCTTAAATATTTGCAACCTTATTGGTGAAGATCTTACATATTTCACTGCAGAACAAATCCTGAAAATAGAATCGTCTAGCTCTAACAACCTTTCTTTGACAATTAAGCTCAAAATATGTGCACGACATCTCATGTGTAAGAACTCACTTTTTAAAATACATCTAGACCTGTTCATGGGCCGGGTGGCCCGACGGGCTAGCTCGGCCCGGCCTGACTCCTGGACGGGCTTGAACAGGCTTTTTGGCCCGCGAGCTTAACCTCGGGTCAAAAAGCCTGGCCCGCATAAAATTAGAGCCGGGCTCGAGATTTGCCAAAATAGCCTAGCCCGACCTATAGTTAAACCTAAGTAAACCCGGCTCGACCTATAGTTAAACTTAAGTAAAAACCCTATGTGATGTCCATTTGAATAATTTTTTTGATTTGAGAAGGTTGTTGATTCACTTGTAGGCCCATTGTTCATTTAAATAGGGGAAAAAACATCTTAATTAAAATAGATAATGTCTACTTTAATAGGGAAAATTTTGAATTTCTCTTATTAGGTCGGGCTTCGAGCTTGGGCTCGGGCTTTGGGCTTTTTATCAGGATCGGGCTCGGGCCCAAGTTGTAGGCCCGTTGGTCGGGCCGGTCTCGGGCTCGGGCCTAACATTTTTCTGTTAATAGAGTCAAAGCCCGGCCCGAGCCTATTCCGGCCTGGCCCATCACATCCCTTCCAATTATTAAGTGTTTTCGTTAGGTATTGGATCCCTACATCATTTAAAGTTGCATTGCCCACCATTCCAATGAACACTCTTTCAATGCCCAAGTCAAGTAAACACCTCTCAATGGCCTTACCAATTATCTCTCATGAATGATCAGAATTGGACAAATTTTAATTTTTTTTGTGCAAATTTCCACTCATCGTCAATGAAATGAACAGTAAGACACATGTAATTAACGTCAAGGTTCGAAGTATCAAAAACGCAAGGTGTACCGGAAAGACAATTTTAAGAGACGTATTAGGATACACTTTGGATACGAACGGAAAATCAAGATACACATAAATATGGTAGAAAATTCCAATAAATCCAAAATATATATATATATATATTACTAATAATATTTACAAATTTTATATGATTGTAAAAAACTCATTTAAATGTAAAAAATCATAATTTAATGGTTTATATAAAGTGTGACATATCAGAACACAATTAGTAACCGTTGAAAAATGATGGAATAACTAAAATGTAAAAAAAAAAACAAAAAAAAAACTAAAATGTGAATGTCAATTTAAAAAAAAAACCAATATAATTAATCTTAATATTTATTAGTATATAAATTTTAATAATTAATTCTAGCATTTATTGCAAAACACTTGTCACTCATTAAGAAAAGTAAAATTTTACTGAAAATTAAAACTACATATAATCATAGCAAACAATATGTGTGGCTCATTAGTGAACTTGTGGTTGTTAAAATCAAATGACCAAGGTTTAAATCTTGCTATAGATAAAATTTCAAGTTTTTACACTAACAAAACAAAATTAATGACAATGCTTCTAAAGCAGGAATGATGGAATATTAGGAATGGAAAGAGAAAAATTCTCTTACCCGATGTTATGTTATAGTCTCTTTGGACAATTTTATTCAGAGACAATTTGACAAAATTGATATCTGCAAAGATATTCAAGATAGTCTGAAGACCATGTATGAAGAGCAGAATTGTTCTACAAGAAAAAATGTCTTCAAACTGTTGATGACCACGATAATGACTGAAAACCAACTAGTTCATGACCATGTCATGCAGATGATAGGTTGCATAAATGTATAGGAAGCTTTTGCATAAATGCAGATGATATCTTTGCCCGTGTCGTTCAATCAGTTTGTCATAAATTCATTACAAGAAAATTGTCATATACCAACGACTATTATGGCGCGTAAGGATATCATGCGAATTTGTGTATTTTTTTGGACTCTCCCTCTTCACGACTCTATGACTCTCTCCTCTCGTTTCGGGACTGTTTCTCACACTTCTCTCACTCTCTCTCAATCTCTCCCATCTTCACGAAGAATAGGTAACCTCATTTCCCTTCACCTTTCTCCCTTCTCCCTTCACCGACGACTGTCTCTCATTCCACGCCGCCAACACCAGTTCATACATTGGACGATATCTTCAAATCTTGAGTTGAATCTCCATTGGATGGCAGCTCAAATTTTTAATTTGAGCTTTCATTTAATTTTTTGATTCAGAATTTGATCTTAAACAAAATGCTAGATCTTGACTGAGTGAAACTCTGCCCCAACGACTGAGAAGCATCGACACAGGTGCGTTCTTCTCCTTTTCTTCTTCCAATCTTCGATTTTTTTTCATGTCTTTTTCTTCTTCTCTTCATACATACTAATCTAGATTTTTGTCTTGTAGGAGGCTAAATGCTCATTGTTCTTTGGCCGTGTTTAGGTATAATTAGCTGCCATTGCTCATCCTTTTTTTTTCAGTTTCCTTTGATGTAGGGTTTTAAATGTCTATTTATCCACGCCCAAATATTTCCTAACGAATGCATATTTCAGGTTCATTTGCTTTACTTTTTTCAACCCGTGTTTCTTAACCTTGACTCTATTTGTTTGTAAGATCCATGCTTGTTCCCTGATTGTTTTATCTATTTGTTTCTTAACCCTGTGTTTCATTTGAATTCAATCTGAATTCAGTCATTTGTCAACATAATGCCATCCACGGCCTAGAGGAGATGGGTACCAAAATGGCTTATCTATTGTTGAGCCAGTGTTAGGCATGAATGTTGAAGAAATTTGAATCTGTCTCTATTCAAACCAGGTTAAGCATCTTGAACATATGTCCTTTCTTGCCTCATTTTCACCATTTAAGCCTAAGTGCCTGACATAGGCCAGCTCTATGCAATGGCCTAAATTGTAAAGAATCATTCATGGCAAGGGCCAATAATTGCATTGTTTAGGCACATTCCATTTGACATAACCAATTCAGATCTCAGAAAATCACATATTATAGGAAAATAAATAGAAAAGAAAACTTATATAGGAGTAGTGGCAGCCTGCACAAGCAACAGAACATAAGAAAATATGAAATTGAAAAGAAAACTTATAGAGGGCAATGGAAGGGATAGAATGAAAGGGAAGGGGCTTGATGGGAATGTTTTATTTGTTACCAATAGGGAAATCAAGTTGTAAGAAGAATGAGGAAATATAAACAGAAGAACTTCTCAAAGGGCCAAACTCCAAGGTTCCCTACTTTTTCAATTGCAACTATTTAATTTAACCCTAGGAGGATGAAATTTTGCATCCTTCAAGGGTGACTTCATGACTTTGCTTGACTGCTCATATAAATATAGTAAACGATTAAGGGGAAAGAAGAAGCTGCTACTGGTTCCTATTGTTCATTGTAGACAACAGCATGGTGGACTAGCAACACATTTAAGATTGACAACACAAGAGAGCAAAAGTAAAACATGCATCTCTTTCATCATGTGCTGCTGCTGTTAGGGGTGGCAATTTTTCACTCAACCTGCTGAACTCACCCAACCCGCCCATTTATTTGGCGGGTTGTGTGATCAACCCATCACCTAACCCACTCATTTAAATGGGTTGGGTTGGGTTGGGTTGTGGATAACCGTTGGGTTAACCATTACAAACATAAGTATTAATTCCTTAACCTTTTTTTTATTTTCTTTATTTGAAATAAATAATTTATAATTAAGTCATTAATTTTTGACTAAATTTAGTTTTGTCTTGAATTAGCATACTTCACCCAACATAAATCCAAATCAATTTCACCCAAGTCCAGATCAATTCAACACAGTCTAACCCGATCCAACATATACCAATCCGGGTCAAGTCGAATTTGAAATAGACCTCAAACGGGATGGCTCAGTATCGCTTGCTTTACGCGATTCGGGTCGTCCAGTCCAACCATTATTCACACAGCCTGACCTGACCCGACACAAGCTGATGTGGGTCGACCCAAATCCGAAGCGAGTCGGACCAGGTGAAGTCTAGACCCTACACCACCCCACTTGCTTTGCCCAGTTCGGATCGTATCCATACAACCCAACCCAAATCCGGCCCGGGTCAACAATGCTAACTGAGCTAGATCCTTTGGAGCCTCTGACCTAGGACCAACCCGAATCCGGCTCGGTCCGGTCCAACCTGAGTGAAACGGTCCTGTCGGGGTTTGGCCTGATCGAGTTGAATCAGCCCGGTCGGGTGTGGTCCCGACCGGACTGAATCAGGTCTGTTCGGGTCTGGTCTGACTGGTCCGAACCGGTTTAGTCAAGACCTGGTCCGGTTGGACTGGTCTAGATCTAAATGGTTTAGCCACTCTTGATGTGATTAGCTAAAGACAATCCAATTAGATAGTTCAAGTTGGTCTGACTGGTTTGAACCTAAGTGGTTCGTTAAATCCGAAGCCCGAACATAATTAAATGGCTTTACTGTTGGTGTAAAAATAATGTATGTAATGTGATTTGAACTTTCACCACTTGTGTAAATAGCAACTACTATTACCACTAAGCTATGACCAACTTATGTATTAGGATGGAGTTAGTTTTTGGTTTTAAGTACATAAATATAAGATTAATGGGTTTGGGCGGGTTGAATTGGGTTAAAGCGGGTTTGGGTTGAACCCAACCCATTTATTTTTACATAATTGGGTCATTAACGGGTTGGTGGGTTAAATGGGTTGGATTGAAACACAACCCAACCCAACCCACCCAATTGCCACCACTAGCTGTTGTTCTTCATAGCTAGCATTGTAGTTACAACACCAACACATGTAGAAGATGACATGCTTACCTGTTATCCTTGGTTGATTCTTGTTAGTTGCTTTCAACATTTATTCCTGATGCCCCTCTTGCCTAGTGCATATCCAGGCTCTGTTGTTTTTTAATTGGACTGGTCTTTCCTTTTTATTAGCATAACAACAAGAGCCAATATGGATTCTGGAAGAGCATTGTTGTCTTTTTACAAAGGAAGTGCCCTGTTTATGAGAATAAGGTCTGCATTGTATCACTACCATGCTATGATGCTCAGATACAAATATAGGAATGGATACAGATATGTAAATGGGAACATGACTCTCTGTTTTCTAAAATCCTAGAGGACCTAGACATGGATACAGCTACAGGTATCCCATTTACTATGATTATATCATGCATCTATGATCCACTCCACTTCAAGAATGAAGTTGATGTCATTGAAACAAACATGTTGGAGCACATTTCGAAAGAGGATTGTAACTTCTACCCAACTCCACGAAAGAACGAATTTGTAAACCTTAGATTGGCAAATTTGGGTTTTGATATTAGTTTGGGTCCATGCTCGGTTCCATATTAATGTTGGATTGGCTCTTAAGATGAACCAAGCCCATTTGATTTGTACCACTGCTTTATTAAGAGAGTAAAAGGTGTCAATGGAGATTTAAGATGTAATGAGGGATTTAATGGGAGAGCTAGGGGTTAAGGTCATTTTTGAGAGTGCTTAAAAATAAGCGCTTATTTGGAACATTAAGCACTTAATTGGTATTTGGGAAATAAGCCTGAAATAAGTGCTTATTTTTAAACCCGTTTGATTTCACTTCAAACAAGTATTTTTTTATAAGTACTTAATAAAAGTGTTGGGACCACACATTAAGTGGAAAATAAATACTTGTGGGTGTTTAGTAAAAAAGTACCGAAAAAGTACTTAGGTAGTGTTTGAGAACATTTAAAAGAAGTACATCTTTTAAGACATAGGACCACACATTAAGTGGTTTTTAAGTACTTATGGGTGTTTGGTAAAAAAATGGGGAAGAAAAGTACTTCTTTGAAAAAGTGACTTCAAGTTGGTTTTTTTTAAGTACTTCTTCTCCAAAAAAAAAAGGGATGAACTAGTCCCTGATAATTTTTTATAATGCCTAAAATACCCCCATGAGGGTTATACCTCATCCTTCTCCATTCATTTGAACCTCAAACCCAGGTAGTGGCGAACCAGTTGCAAGTCCACCGGCGACAATCGGCAGTGATGCCGGAGAAAAAGGTAACTACTCTCTTCTTTCCCTTTTCTGTTAACTATAGATTGGCTTGAATTACGAATGTGGGTATTTGATTTTGGAGTTTTTTAGTTGCTTTTCTATTATCGGTATTTTGTTTTGTGGTTAGAGTTCTGGTGTTACGTTGATTTGATTTAGAATGCAATTTTACATTTGAAAAAGGAAAACAAAAAAGAGGTTCCTTTTTACTTGGTGAACTTAGAACTTTCTGTGCTTCCCCCCCCCAATCTGTAGTTAGGGTTGATGGGCTTCAGTAGATTTGGTCTAGGAATGGAAGTGTTAATTGAAAGAACAATTGCAGTGAATTAGAGAGATGGGTCCTTTCATTATGGGGGAATGCAGGTTTATTTTGTTCTTGGGTTATGGATTTTTTTTCTTTTCTTTCATGTGATTCTGATCATACAACGGAAACAATGGTGAAGCGGAAGAAGAATTTGATGAAATTCGATCTATTCTTGATTCATTAGTGGATGTTTTATCCTCTGTGTTCAAACCTATAGGAACGTTGAAATTTTGCTTCCTTTTCGAACACTACTTAAACATATAGAGAAGATGTTTCATCTCAGGCCGGTGTTTTACTCAGATGGAGGTGAAGAGGAGAACTTGTAAAGAGCTCTAATCACAATTCTACTAGTAAGGAAGAAGCGGAAACAATTACTGGATGCATCAGAACAAGAACCAGAAGATGAGGTTGTGAAGTGAGGGCTAAAATTATCATTTGTGTCAATATAAGTACTTATGGGGAAAGTAGCTTACCAAACATCCCCACCCCAATAAGTGCTTAAAAACATAATAAGTGATTTGGCAAGTGGGTCACCAAACAACCTTAAGTGGTTGTTAAAATAAGTACTTCTAAAAAGTACTTGTGCAACAAGTACTTCATTTAACAACCACTTAATCATCAAATAGGGCCTTATTCAATTTTTTTCTTCCAAAATTATCCCTAATTGAATTTTATAATACCACTTATAAAATTATCCCTAATTGAATTTTATAAAAGTATTTTTATGAAAGCACTTTTACGAAAGCACTTTATGAAAACATTTTTAACAAAGTACTTTTATGAAAGCATTTTTACAAAAGCACTTTTATAAATGTACTTTTATGAGAGCACTTTTATGAAAGTACTTCTACAAAAGCATTTTTACAAAAGTACTTTTATGAACACTTTTATGAAAGTGTTTTTGTAAAAATGCTTTCATAAATGTACTTTCTTAAAAGTGCTTTCAAAGGGTATATTTTGAAAATTTGAAAGATAATGAAGGGAAAATAGTCACAAATGCTTATTTAAGTGCTTACTAGAGAAAAAGACTACCAAATGCCCAATATAAAATAAGTAATTGTTTTAAAAAATAAGCACTTGAAAAAATTGGGTGCCAAATGCAAATAAGTGCTTATTTRAATAAGCACTTGTTTTTAAGCACTTATTTTTAACTTAACCACTCCCAAACATGACCAAAGAATGATTTTATTAGATGGTAATGATGGATTTTATTAGGCAAAGTTAAGACTTAAGAGGGTTTTTTTTTGTAACTTGTATTTTTTATAGTTTGACAAAAAATAGATAACCACATGTGGAAAAATGAGAGGAATAGAAGAAGCACGTGAACTTCATGGTGAGAGGACCCCTCACCTACACTCTTTTCCTCTTTCTAATATAGATATAGATGTTGGAGCATACCTTGGGAGAGGATTGTGACTTTCTACCCGACTTCGTGGGTGAGCAAATATGAAAACCTTGGATTGACAAATTTGGGTTTTGACATCAGTTTGGGTCTAGGCTCAGTTCCATGTTAAAGTTGGATTGGCATATTCCTAATTTGACCTAAACCCATCTAATTAGGGGGAGGGGGTAAGAATGATTTTATTAGAGAGTAATTGTGGATTTCATTAGAAAAAATTTGAGACTTAAGAGGTTTTTTTTTGTAACTTAATTTTTTTACAATTTAATTAAAAATTGATAACCACTTGTATAAAAAATGAGATTAGGAACAAAAGAACTAAAAATTGATAACCAGTTGTATGAAAAACGAGGTCAGGAACAAAAGAAGCATGTGAGCTCAAGGGTGAGAGGACTCTTAACCTAATACCCTCTTTCCTCTTTCTAATATAGACATAAGTTCTTCATCTCTCTATCTCCTATGTTCCAACACGTACCATTTCTCCCTTTCCTTTACTAAACTAAATCATAACCCTTATTTCATTATTCCTTGTATAATCCAATAAGAAGTATAAATTGGATAGAGTAACAAAATGCCAAAACGTAGGAAGATGCTTGACAAATTGCCAATCCAATAAATAAGGGATAAGAAATCAATGAGGAATTGACACAACCACCACAACTAACTTCCCCCAAAACCAACTCATCTAAGACATTAGAACAAAATCACATGCATCAAGTATCTATACTTCAAAATACAAAAAACATGTGGTCTAAATATCGTAACATCTATTGAAGTCATTCCTTCACACTATGTAAGGACATCTTTTCTTGTGCTCGACACAGGTCTTTTGCTAGTTTTAAATTTAATAGAAAGTAGTTGTCGAGTCTTTTGCCATATATTTGATAATAGTCATGGAATGGAAACAAAAAATTAAGAATAATGTTTTTTTACTTCTACCATTATATCATATCACAATTAAAAATAATAAAGAAGAATGATTAAACAAAAATAATAAAAAAAAAAGAATACATCTAAAGAGGCCAAGAAAAAAGGGTGAAAGCACTCGTAATTTAACACTAGATATGACACTGAACAGTACCGAATAGTGAAGTATAATTTATGTGATGGGCTCGATATAATTAAGGTAAGACTTAGATGATGATGACTGTGATGATGAATATATGAAATAAAAGATGGACCAGTGTGGCATTACAACCTTAAATTTACCATTTAAATTACAAAGACCCCCTTGTACTATGGGGTTAGTGACAATTACCCCCTAAACTTTCATTTGTAATAAAGATCCCCTTGAACCTTCATTATTTTGTGACAAATACCCTGTTAGAGTTTTGTCATTTAACTTTGAAAAGGATTCTTGTTCAGTTGTTTATTTTTTTAAATTCCCAAGCTACCCTTTCTTATTTAATTGAAAATTTTATGATCACATTAATTTTCTAAATATAATATTGAAGTCTTCCCGATTTCTTCAGTAGATTCTTGCAAATTATCCAATATTCACATGAAAATGGTAGAGGTTTCTTTCTGATAGATATAAATTTAAGGTTTCATTTGGGTTTTACTGGTTTATTGGAGAAAGGAGTGGATAACTTTTATATTTTAAGATGAATAGAGATTGATGTTAGCAAAATGGAATAACAATTTAAAGAAACTTGTTTTTATATGTCAATGAAATGGTTCTTGTTATTTAAAGAATCTTGTTTCGTTTGGAAAAATATGGATGCATTTTTTGGTCAATTAAGGCTTAAGAGAAAATTACGATGAGAAGAACATATAAAAATTTAGAAAGATATTTTGGTAATTTAACAAATCCAATTGTCTAACTTCTTTATAATTTACCCATTTTTTTCTTTGATAAAATTGAATAACTTTCTTTTTGCTAGGCAAAAGTTAGCATTTGTTGAATATCATCTCTCTCTCTCCCTTAGCTAAGAACATCAACTCCTATTTGCCTCTTTTTCTCTCTCTCTCTTTTTTTTTTTTTTTTTTTGCTTGTGGTTGGGGTGGTAGGTTTGGGTTGTTGTCTTTGGATTTGGTAGAACTACATCAAAATTGGGACAAGATCGAATGTACAAGGCATTATATTCTTTAATCTTTAGTTGATTCATCCCTAAAAATCCCTTTAGCTAGTAGCATTTGCTCATCTTTTGAATTCAAAGTTTTTTTTTTTATCATATTTTAGATGAGACTAAGTTATATTGAGTTGTGCTTAGAGCAATGGGCTCTTAAAGTTTGAAATCCAACCCAACATTATATTTGGACGTTATAACTTATATTCAATTAATAATTGGATCTGGTGTGGAATTGATTCCATCTGATCGAATTACATTTGGAATTTAATTAAGGGTAAAAGACTTAAACATACACCGGGTTTTCAAGAATTGACTTAAACATGCCTTGAATTTTTAAAAATGACTTGAATATACCTTGTGACTCTTTTACCAGTCATTTTCTTTCGAATTTTCAGAATATGCCTTGAATTTTTCAAATTCACGTGGGTGATGGGCAATAAGGCATACCGAAATGCCTCTCTCTTTCTCTCTCCATATGGCCACATCCAAACAGTAGCCTATAGAAGATTATAAACTCATCCAATATGATAATAAAATCCATAACAATACATATCTTACTTCTACACTGATGATGTAGTTCGAAGTCATAACAAATGATATCCAACTTCTCCAAAATGGAAGATATATATGCATATGAAGCTTCGAAAAGTCATATGTTAAAGCAAATACCTTCTCTAGAGGTGAAAAATCCAGAAAGTATTATATTTAAAATTCTAATAAAATTCTGAACATTTATGTTGATATCAAATTTTGAACATTTATGTTGACCAATAAAATTCTAATATCTATGAGTGTGAGTCCTTTAAATTAAACTAGTCCGTAGCTTGGGACGTACACAGATAGGAGAGTATTATATTTAAAAAATTCCAATACTACAATGGCATATTTTGCAATTTATGTTACATATATATATATATGTAACAAGATACCATAAATGAATTGAGAACATACCATCCCATCTCTCTCTCTCTCTTAACCTAATTAGTCCATTGGTAAATGGTAATCCGTTTTGCTCTCTTCCTACATTCTTTCCCCTGCTTTTTCTTCTTCTTACCTAGAAGGGTAAAATAGGATTTTTAAAATTTTAAATGACTTTTATGTGATTTCTCATTGATGTGGGGTATGTTTAAGTCTTTTACTATTTAATTGAAATTATTTTTACATAATTATATAAGGTATATAACTAATAAATGCAAGATTTTATATTTATATAAATTTATTACACGTGTACAATTTAAAAAATAAATAAATTTCAAAACATTTTTTAAGTTCATTAAAAATGAATTGGATTTAAATCCAACCCAATCCAAGTCCATTATATTTGCTTGAATCCTTCGTGGTTGTGTTAAGAGTTATGTAGAATTTAGACAAATTTGGAGTCACCTTCACTTAAGATGGACTCGTTATTCAAAGTACATGCTAAGTTGTAGCCTTCCAAGCTGCCCAAGCCTTTTCCTCAACATTAATGTTGTACTTCTCAATCTTCTTAGAATTCATGCATCTTTATGATTTCTCCATGGTTCATGGCCACCCAACTAATTTTTATTCGAGTTTGGACTTGGGTATTGGGATCAACCACTCACTAATTGCGTGTAATTTGATAGGTAACAAATGGGGAAGGGAAAACGTTAGTCTACACACATGGGATCACACTTATATGTAGACTAGCGGGGGCCTGCGCGGTGCACGGGATGGGGCACCCCTCTTTGTTCCTTGCCCTCGTAAGTCAAGACACTCTACTTCATCTCCACTCCGACCCTAGTGGCGAGGTGGGTTCGGGGCGAGGCATCCATTCCCCGTCAAGGATGGAGAATTTCCAAATTTTCCCCACCCTGAGGTAACCACATAAAAAAAATATATAATTTATGATTGTTTTACAAATAGGATTATGGGAATTTGGGGGTATTTTAGGAATTGGATTATGACAACTTGGGGTATTTTATAAATGAAATTATGGGATCCTAGGATTATAAGAACATGAGAAAAACTTAGAGATACTTTAAAACCATTATTAAATCTACGGATATTTTACTAATTTACCACTGGGTTCGGGGAATTATTTTCAAACCATATATCCCTAATTTATGGTTGTTTTATAAACTTAGGCAAAAATATTTTCCTTGTCTCCATCCCATTTATGCCCATCCCCGTTTAAGATTTGAGAAAACTTGCCTTGTTTGGGCGGGTGGGGTAGGGCCCTAGTTTTATGGGGAAAATTGCCATCCATAATTCTAATAATTTTTTATAACTAATTAACTAACAATAAATTACAATATTTTATGATAATTTCCAACAAAATTATTGAAATTGCTATTGATTAATAGTAATGTATAGTAAATTAACTATTTATAATAACAATAAATTAACATAAATTATTTACTTTTAAGCCTAAATTATTTACTATTAATCAAAGTAAATGTAATTATAGTAAATTAATGTAATTACGGTAAATTCCATTGTTTTTAAATAAAAGTAAGCCATTTGTTGTTAATTAATGTAAAACCATGTATGGTCGAAGTCAACTAAGTGGTCTAGACCGGTGTGGATAGACTTAATAATTTCCCTAAATTATTTAATAATTATTTATTAAAATAATAATGATAATGGATTGTTATTTAAAATAATAATAATGGATTATTATTTAAATAGTTATGGAGAATATTTTTTTCATAGATTAATTTCTTAATTTGTAATTACTTATTTGAAAAAATTGATTATGGATTAGTAGTTAAAGAGTTTCCCTAAATTATTTGATAATTGATAACTATAATTATTGATTTTATAAAAAATAGTAAATTACGTTAATTAGTAATATCTTTTATCAATAAATTATTATTGTAAATTTTTAATGAAAATTTATTAAATTACAACGATTAATGTAAATTACACTAAACGTTGAAATTCCGAACATTTATTAATAACCAAAAGTTATTAAATAATGGATTGTTTATTATTTTTTGGTAGATTATTAAATTATTTAATATTTGTTAAATAATGGATTATTTCTGAAATAATTATTTTATAATTTTTGGTGGAATATTTTCCATAACTAATGGATTATTATTTAAGAATAGTTTATTTAACAATAATGGAAAATGCCATGAATATATAGGAAACATCAAATTCCCCATATTCCCCACTCTTTCCTTGAAATTACGTCTATAGATATAAATATTGTTTGATTTAGAAAACCAAATCTTAATAAATTATGGCCCTACTTTTATGAGATAGTGGAGAGAATATAGATGAATTAGAGATAGAAGTGAAGGAGATGATAAAATGTATATTGAGCTAATTAAGGAGAGAACTTAGGTTGTTATAGAAAGAGGGAGACATGAGTTGTGGGGGGAGAGAAATAACCCAATGGGAAGGGAGAGGAATGAAGAGAGAGGGTGCTGAGATGGCGAATTGGAAGTGGTGGGAAGGGGGAGGAGAGAGAGCCAAGGAGAATGCAGGGTCAGGGGTAATGGAGCAAGGAGAAGCAAAGTGACGTGGACTGCCTTGCTATATATATAGAGATAGATTTAGGTTGTGTTTGGTTTAATAATTAATATCCATTTGTGATTGATTAAGCAAGTTACACACAATATGCTATAAGAGGAGACCTGTGCTCTAAAATTAATTTGAATATTGTGTTTTTTATTAAATTGACATATCTTTTAATTTCATGAACAAAATAAATACAATATTAAAATCATTTTTAGTTAATTTTATTAACAACACAATATAGTAATTGATGAAGGGTGATTTGGCACGACTTAGCGAGAAGGGGACACATGGACACGACCTGACTAAGGGATGACAGCTCAGCCTAGCAAGCCTAGTTCGCAATATTTGAACTCGGGTGTTCGGTCACCTCGGCATAGAGTCATTTCGACGTCGGGGCGCCTCAGCATTCAGTCCAATTTGGAACTAAGAACCGAAGTATCAGTTCGGGGCTACCAACCCGAACCGCCACGTAACAACTCCGGAAGTTTCTCTAGTAGACTCCGAGCCTCACAGGATCACGCCGCGTAACGACAGACCTAATCTTATCCCTGCCCGGATTGGGCGGAATTGATAAACTTTATTAATTGATACGTTACTCCCCAATTAAAGCGGAAACGGATCCCCTCAGGATGAAGATCCCAGAACCGATCCGCAAAACCCGCGATAGCTCAACTATATAAGAGCAACAACCCCTCCAGGGCCCAGGTACGCGTGATTTCTCTACTCTCTAGCTCTTTAGCTCTCAAACTCTCAAAGCTTTCAGCTCGCACCACAGTACACTAACTTAAGCATCGGAGCGACTTCGCTGGGTTAGCCACCCCGGGTTCTCTAATCCACTGTCTTGCAGATTCATCTAGCTCGCTGCTCGATTGGAAGCCAGATCATCCTCCAGCTGGGAGTAGTTAGATCGCGCTACATCAGTAATCATTTTAGTATTTACATTATTTAATGTCAAATTGCAGCCTGAATTCGATATTAAGGCCATGTTTGGGAGTGCTTATGTTAAAAATAAGTGCTTAAAAACAAGCGTTTATTCGAATAAGCACTTATTTGCATTTGACACCTGACTTTTTGAAGTGCTTATTTTAAAAAATAAGTACTTATTTCATATTGGGCGTTGGTTGTCTTTTTTCCAATAAGCAATTGTGACTCTTTTGTCCTCCATTTTCTTTCAAAATTTTAAAATATTTAATCCAAAGTGAATGAATAAAAGTACTTTGATAGAAGTGCTTTTGTAAAAGTACTTTTATAGAAGTGCTTTCATAAAAGTACTTTGATAAAAGTACTTTTGCAAAAATACTTTTATAAGTGTTTTTGTAAAAGTGCTTGTATAAAAGTACATTCATAAAAATTATTTTATTAAAGTGTTTTTGTAAAAGTACTTTTATAAAAGTATTTCCATAAAGTAATTTTATAAACGTGCTTTTGTAAAAGAACTTTTATAAAAGTACTCTTGTAAAAATTCTCTTATAAAAGTACTTTCATAAAAGTACATTATAAAAGTACTTTCATAAAAGTGCTTTGTAAGTGCTTTCATGTAAAAATACTTTCCTAAAAGTGCTTTCATAAGAGTACACACATAAAAGCGCTTTCATAAAAATACTTTCATAAAAGTACTTTTCATAAAATTACTTTTATAAACGTGCCTTTGTAAAAGAGCATAATTGATATTCTAAAAATTTATTGGGGACAATTATGGGAGAACAAATTTGAATAAGTGCTTATTGTATGAGCACTTAGGCCATGTTTGGGAGTTCTTATCTTAAAAATAGATGCTTAAAAACAAGTGCTTATTCAAATAACCACTTATTTGCATTTGGCATCCTTTTTCAAGTGCTTATTTTAAAAAATAAGCACTTATTTTATATCGGGTGTTTGGCGATCTTTTTCTCCAATAAGCACTTAAATAAGCAATTGTGACCTTTTTGTCCTTCATTTTCTTTCAAAATTTCAAAATATCCAATCCAAAGTGAATGAATAAAAGTACTTTGATAGAAGTGCTTTTATAAAAGTACTTTTTACAGTGCTTTCAAAAAGTACTTCTGTAAAATACTTTTATAAAATCGTTTCCATAAAAGTATTGTTATAAAAGTGCTTTCATAAAAGTACTTCCATAAAAGTACTTTTATAAAAGTGAAGTTCTTTTACAAAAGTGCTTTCATAAAAGTACTTTCATAAATTTACTTTTACCAAAGTGCATTTGTAAAATTATTTTTTGTAAAAGGGTATAATTGGTATTCTAAAAATTCACTAGGGACAATTATGGGAGAAAAAATTGAATAAGTGCTTATTGTATGAACACTTAAAAAAGCTGGAAATTTGGGCTTAAAAGATAAGTCATTATTTTTAAAATAACCACTTATTTCAAACTTATTTCCCAAACACCAATAAGTGTTTAATGGTGTGATACCCACCCAAATAAGCACCTATTTTTAAGCACTCCAAACGTGGCTTGAATCCAATACAAATCTTTTTTTTTTTTTTTAATTGGGAAATTGTCTAAAACTCAACATGAGTTTCCAATGTTTCTCTTAAACTCACCACAACTTTTCAAAATGTTTAAAACTCACCATGTCACTAACTTGATGTTAAACAGACTAATGGGTGTTAATATATTACCATTTTAACCTTCATAGAAAAATATAAAATATATACAAAATAAAAAACATAGAAATTACAAAAAATATAGAAATTATAGAAATTGCAAACAAAATAAAAAATTAATTTTCAAATTATAGAAACTATAGAAATTGAAAAACAAAATCAAAAAATAAAAATTGTAGAAAAAACACCAAAAATTATAGAAAAAACACAGAAATTGCAAATAAATAACAAAAACACAGGAAAATTTATAGATTGTAGAAAATAGAAAAATGCACAAAACAGAAATTATAAAAAATATTGGAAATTATAACAAAACACTAAAAATGTGAAAAAAAAAGAAAATTGAAAACCGAAAAAGACCATTTTTCCTCTCTCACTGTTCAAGGGTAATTTGGCCATGAAAATTATTATTTATGCTGACATGGACACCTGTGTTAAGAAGCATTAATGGTGCACTAAAGGAAGGTAAGTTTTGGAAAATAAAATCTTATTGACATGGTGAGTTTTAGAGATTTTAAAAAATTATGATGAGTTTAAGAGAAATGTTGAAAACTCATAGTGACTTTTAGACAAATTCTTTTTCTTTTTTTGTTTTTTCTGATTCAAAATTCCAATACAAATCTGATGGACAAACATGTGATATCTTCTTGTTGGATGATGAATCAAATAAGGATGGGTCATCACTTAGAAGATTAATAATCGGAATAATCTGGTCTAACCTGATTATATTGATATCTATAACTATTTATGTAAATAACAACTTAAATCCCAATTTTTGATAATATAATCTTAATAAAAGTGACAGTAAAATTGATCCTATCCAATCCAATTTTGTATAGTTAATATAAGTTACAAGAAAAACCAACAAAATAATGTGTTCGGGTCTGAATTAGTTCGGGAAGCAGGCTCAACCCAATTATTTATCGGAACAAAATCACATAACCAGAACCGATGTATTCAGTTCGGTCGGTCGGGTAGAACCGGGCCCATTGACAGCCGTACGTAGAAGAGACCGAAGCAGGGAGATACGTGTATAACACCTAATAAGCTAAGAATGGAAAGAGAAGGCGGGCTCCATGGTCGCAACTCGCATATCCATAATTTCTCAAAACTCTCTTGAACCAAAGAAAACGCAGCGACGCAGAGGGAAGCAGATAAGGTTCCTACCATCTCTCTCTCATGCACTTTCCTTACTTCTAGTGTGCTGCAATAGCTTAACTATTAGATCTTCCAGCCTTGTGATCTTTGTCCTTCTGTCCATGGTTTCGGTACTTCCGACCTGCATTCACCTCCCCAAATTTCCTCTCCTTTGTAAAACCAACATCTCCAGATCTCTCTGCCATGGTCGAGCATCTATGCTTAACTCTCGGAAATGCCGAATTAGATTACCAGTTAATGTGGTCGGCACGAACTCATTTGACTCGAATTATCTAGAGCAGCAGCAACAGCAACAACAACAACAACAGCCTAGAACTTTGTTTCCTGGCGGGTTTAAACGACCCGAGATCAAGGTGCCTACGGTGGTGCTGCAATTGAAATCTGATGAGGTGTTGAGGAGGGAAGGCGTTCTTGATTCTATTGATGCAGCCGTCTCTAAGTGGGTTGGAATTGTTGTGCTCAATGACGCAGATGGAAGTGGTGGGCGGTTGTATGAGGCAGCGCGCTTGTTGAAGTCAGTAATTAGAGATCGCGCTTATCTGCTTATTGCCGAGCGGGTTGATATTGCAGCTGCTGTTAGTGCCAGCGGTGTTCTGCTCTCTGATCAAGGTTAAATACTCTTTCATATATTACACTTCATGGAAAATGTTATTCATTACTGTATTCTTAAGATTAAGAAAGAAATTCACAACCCATATTTGTTCTGCTCTTATTAATTAAGCAATGACCCCTTCCTAAGTTCTCAATTATTAATAAAATTTACTGTTATTGATAAAAAAAAAGCAATGACCCTCAGGGTCATAGGCAATGTTTTGCTAATATGGATAGTTCAAATGCTTGGAAACCTCTTATAGTGCCGACAAACTAAAAGTTACTATCCAGATGATCCTATCCATGATATAAAAACCTTTACTGGGATGTATTTTAACCATCCAAAAATCGACATAGTCAGGGTTACAGTACTAGATGGCTATGGTTGACGGAGCTGTTTGATTTTTGTTTAATGGCTAATCCAGAGGCTGGTCCAACACGTATCTAGTTGTCCTCTACCTGACCATCCAGGCCACTTGACCATCTCACTATCCTGTAAACTGCTTTATTGACTGTATCTGTTCTTATATATGGAAAAGTAACTGAATAATATATTTCATCATTATAGGAAAATCTATTCAACGGTTAACCTTAATCCAGGAATTCAGTGACCTGTTCTTGATATCATATTTACATAGTTGATCTTCCGAAGCCTACTTGTGTAATCCATCCAAATGTAGATTTATTTGGATTTTTTGGACCTATCAGAAATGGAATTCGTGCCTGTGTAAATTATCAAGAAGACCTAGAATTTTTTGAACAATGCAGAGTCGAATTTGTTGATTATCAGATATGAAGAAATACTTAATATGCATGTAAAAGAGTTTGCAGAACATTCTATAATGCTATGGTAATGCATTTCCTTTTCTTTTACAGGTCTTCCTGCTATTGTTGCAAGGAATATGATGATGCAATCCAAATCTGACTCTGTTGTTCTCCCTTTAGTTGCAAGAAATGTACAAACTGCAAATACTGCTTTAAGTGCTTCCAGCTTTGAAGGTGCTGATTTTCTTATATATGATACCGGTAAAGAAATATATGATGAGGTACTGGTCAATCCTGTATTCCAGAATGTCAAGATACCTGTTTTCACCTCATCTGCTTTGCTGGGATGGGAACCACCATTTACAGAAGAAGCATCAAAATTACTCAAATCAGGTGGTAGTGGGTTAGTTATTTCATTGGAAGATATGAAGATGTTTAGTGGTGATGTTCTGAGCAAACTGTTTAATTCTATAAATGTAATCAATAAAAGAACACAGGATGAACCTCGGAGTTCCAATACACCAGAAAAGGCAGACTTTACCAAGGACTTAACTGGGAAAGAAGGATATGCTGGCTTTTTTAAATTGGAAGATAGAGAGAAACAATTCATAGAAACAGAGAGAGTGGTTTTAAAAGAGGCAATTGCTACCATTCGCAAAGCTGCACCACTGGTGATCTTTTAATTCTAAATTTGGTAGTTAGAGTTTCTCTTCAAATGATACCTAGTATTCTATCAATTGATTCCTTATGCAGTCGACTCTGAACACTCTCCCATTTCCCTTGAATTACAGATGGAGGAGGTCTCACTTCTTGCCGATGCATTTTGTCAACTTGATGAGCCATTCTTGCTGGTTATAGTGGTAATTGTGTGTTGACCTTCAACAAACTCTGGTTCAACGGATATACATTGGTATTAGCTCTTAATTTCAAACAATTTCTTTATTAATTCTTTTTTTCATGCTTTAGTATAAAAGTGACCTTTGTACTGCAAGGGAATTTTCGTTTTTTTGTTGTCAATGGTCTCATGTCTTTTGATGTGAAAAACTATTGAAGGCAATATATTGTAAATTTATGTTCCTATTGTTCTTTATCTTTGCTTCTGCAAAAATTATGCATAGCTGTCCCGTTAAGCAAATAGCGAGCTATGGTCATTTCTCATTTAATTCTGATCATCATATGCTATAGAGCCTGGAACTCAATGGGGTCAAATTCTATGGAATCATTTTCTATTTGATGTTTCTTATGGAAGGGGAGAAATAACAGAATTTCTTAGTTTTGGAAGAGGCCTGTGGGTTCTATGTTTGAAAAGAAAAAGATTTTTTTTCCTGTTGATCCACTTTTAAGGATCTTGAGGGATTAAACTATTTTTCATACTCACTGTTATTGGACAATTATTTTTTATAACTCCCATTGATTGTACAGGTTGTCTGTGGTCCTTTGTACAACATTTTTGACACTTTTCCACCATTTGCCCTTTTTGTCCTTTAGTACAATCTCTCCTTGTTTATTGAAAAAAAAGTTGTAGACTATGGAGTCCATTATGTATAGACATTGATATATAATAATGCAAATGCTTAATATCTTATACAGAGAGCATATCCAAAAGATTTTGGGAAGTGAAAACATCTTTTCTAAAAGACAAATAAAAAAAGATTTTAAATGTTTAGAAACATGGACCTTGCCTAAAACCCACTATTATTTTTTGAATAAAGTAAATAGCATTTCTGTAGTAAAAAAAGAGTCCATGAGTATCCAAAACATATCATTGCAGTCCCATCCTCAAAGAAAAAAAATTGTAAAGACATGGAGCTGTCACCGTACAAAAAGGCCCTTTTCATGTCATTCATAGCTAGGGATCTGCTACAATATAGTAGGGAAGGATTTCGAAATATCACTAATTCCTTCTAGATATTTTGCCCATCCATAGCTAGGGATCTACCACAATATAGTAGGGAATGGTTTTGAAGTATCATTAGTTCCATTTGGATATTGTGCTAACCTCTGATGGGCCAAGCCAGACCAATTGGCCCACAAAATAGCATTTTCTGAGTCACTCAGAATCATCAGAAAAGGAAGCTGTATATTCTTGGCTATCCTAGAGCTAGTGAGAAGGGCAACCACCTCAGCCATGGTTGCATCTGCATCACCAAATAGGCCATTATAAACCAAAATAGTATTTTTTTTTGGTAGTAAAGAAGAATTCATTAAAAGAAAAAAAAGAAAGAAGGTACGGAGCTAGGTGATAATATATCACCCAATAGTGATTTTCTTTGGAAAGGGTGGCAGGAGAAAAATATAATTCAACCTGGTTCAGTGGGATTAAGTTTGCTTACCTGAATCAAAAGGGGGTTTAGGGGTAAAGAAAATGAAGTAAATGAATGCAGCTCTAATTGAAAAATTGTTTTGGAGATTTAATTCTCAACCACAACTACTTTGGAGATGGATAATTGCAGAAAAGTTTGGAGCCAGGAATTTCAACTGGGACCCAAGTATTATAGAGGGTCCTTATGGTTGATCAATCCGAAGAGGGTTTGAAAAATTTAATAATAACTTTTTTCAAGGCATTCAGCTGAAAGTGGGGAAGGGGGACAAGATCAAATTTTGGAAAGATGTATCGTGTGAAAATCGTGTCCTGATGGACAGGTTTCCTTCCATTTACTTGCAGAGAATAAGGAAGCTAGAGTTATTGATTCTTATGATTTGCAGGAAGGGGTGGTCTCCTGGAGCCTAACTTTCAGAAGAAGTTTGAATGACTGGGAAATAGAGGAGATGGTTTCTCTATCCAACCTGCTCAACAGATTTCACCCAAAACCAGAACAAGAGGATTCAAGGAGCTGGAAATGGGAGAAATAAGGAATTTTCTCGGTCAAGTCATTGTACAGGCAGCTGACAGTTGGTCACAACACTAATTTCTCCCATAAAGAAGTTTGTCTTTCTCATATCCCTTCCGAAGTGGCTTTCTTAATGTGGGCGGTAGTATTGGATAGATGCCGAACCAGAGACAATTTGTTAAGAAGAGGTATCAACATTCAATCAGAGACTTGTGTACTTTGTGGAAGAGACAAAGAAACTTCAAAACATTTATTCCTGCACTGAAAAGTGGTGGCCCAGATTTATTTATATTTCTGTAGTTTTTTTTTTTTGGGTAGGAATGTAGTTTGCTGAATATATCCTGGTGCATGCCAGAAAGCTTATCAGAACATTTACACTCCTGGGAATTGAAAGGATTAAATGAAAGAGGAAGAAAACTGTGGAGCACTATTCCAGCTGCAATGTCATGGTGCACTGGAAGGAGAGGAATCAGAGAATATTTCAGAACAGGAGCAGCTCGGTGGAAGATCTAATTAGAAAGATAATGGGCTCCATTCATTCTTGGTTGGCTGCAACAGAGCAATTTACAAGCTTAGCCCATCAAAGTTATTTGGGTCCTGCTATGTTGTTTTTGCAAGGCTGGCAGGACAGGTGCTGATTGAACATATTCTTGTAAAGGAAATGCTGTACATGTTCTATTTTGAATGAATATAATACAATACATTACCTTTTCCTCAAAAATAATATATCACCCCAAAGAAAGGGATAATACCATAACAAAAATCCTCCCACATAACAAGGAGTTGAGGGTAACTCCCTCCACAACACCACCCCAACAAAACTCACCCATTTTACATCAGACCAGCAAAGCAACAAAACAACACAATAACTGAAAAAGTGATACCATTTATTTCGTCTAGTAGATGGTTTGTCAATAAGATTTGATGCTAACCATTCTTGTAGTATATAAAATTGGCTGCTTCCTATTCTAAGGAGGTATGAGGTAGAGTGATAATAGGCACTCCGTTCCAATGGTTTTGAGGCAAAACTTGTAATATCCTCAGAAGATGGGTCCTGGGAGTTTAGGGATATAATGTCAAGGTCATCCATAAATATATGGTCATGTATGTATGCATGCTAGTATTATGACCATATTTATAATAAAGTTGAATAAGAAGAGATTTGTTCACATTCTATAATTGACCTTGCTTTACAAAACAAATTGAGAACTACTTGAAGGCATATTATAAAGGCAACAGGGAGAAGCTAGGTTAGAAGGGAGCGCCTGCATAGGAGTTGCCTAAGCGGTGGACTTTGAAAATAAAAAAATCCCTAAATCCTAAGCTAATTTTCTATTTTGTATGGTAGCGAACAATCAACTACATTAACAATCAGCAGTAGTATTCATCACATAAGTGAGTAACTACAGATTTCTTATCAGAACGTAGGACATTATCATATTTGTGAGAACATAGATGTTTAAATATATTAATATCAATATTCCAAATATGATATTACAATAAGAATAAGGATAAGAAAGAGTGGAGCTCGTGCTTTACTGATCAAGAATAAGTACCAAAATCAATTTTAAGGCATATAATTCTTTTGTTAGCATCAAACTGTTTGTACATGTCCTTTGTCCTACATTCCTCTCTGGAATATATAGTTCCTTCACATATTAATGTAGTTTCTGTTACAGATAAAAAATGATACAATGTTACGTGTGCAACACTGCAACTTAATACTGTAAGCCACTGAATAAAAAAAAAAATTAAACATACTTTTACTTTTGAATTATCAAAAAAAAAAAACTTAATACTGTAAGCCACTGAATAAACAAACATTAAACATATTATCAAGTGTCCTCCCAGCCATTTTAGTTGGTCTAGATGCCCACCTTGATGCCTAGGCGAGCACTTAAGAAGTTGGGTAAACACCTTTTGTAAATTCTCCCACTCTGTAGAGCAAGTCATCCATTCAAAACCACCTAATCGCCTAGGCGTTGCCTTGACAACTATGCTTGAGGGATTTATGAAGATGTTCCACATGAATGTGGGTAGAACCATGTGAACTTCACAAAAATTCCAACAAGGAGGGCATTAGTTATCATCTAGTATTAATCAATACTGTCCTCCTGTTCCCCCATACTAACTGGATTCAACTCAGCCTTAGCCCCAACTATTTCAGGTCAGCTACATGAATACTATCCTGCCATTGTGCTCTATCAACTATCAAGAGCCATGTCTTTCATTGAACCATAAGTACTTAAAATCATTTTTTTTTTATCACTCCAGCCAATCTTTTCTTTAGTCTTCCCCTTGTTTTTTTGACCCTTTTACATGCACTAAGTCATTTCTTCTCATCGGGGCAGTCATTATTGTCTGTGCAAATGCCCAAAACATCTCAATGGACTTTCCTTCATCTTGTCACCTATTGAGGCTACTTCTAAGTTACCTTGAATGCACTTGATTCTAATTCTGCTCTTTTTTGTCTTGCCGTCCACATCGTTTCCTAGACTTGTTATTTCTTGATTACCCGAAACTCTGTTCCATATAAAATTGCTGGTCTGCAGCGATCTTATAAAATTTTCCTTTTATGTGCCAATTACATAGCATTGGTGCATTCCTCCGTTTTATCCACCCTGCTCTAATTTTATGGTTAATATCTTCAGTTTCTTCCTCATTATGGGTGATTGATCCAAGGTACAGAAACGATTAGTTTGGGGGTATCTCCTGATTATTAACCTTAGTTGCACTCCCAATTTTATTGTCATTTCTACTAAAATTGCAAGATATATATTCTGTCTTGGTTTAACTTGTCTTAAAATAATTTGATTCTAAAGCATCTCTCAATTGTTCTAGCTTTGCATTTAGCCCAAATTTAGTGTTATCAATCAATACCATAGCACCATCCTCTAACTATCTAAAGGGTTATGGCTTCTAAGCCCAGAAAAGGTTATAGAAAATGGAACCATGTTCCAAAGAATGAAATTCCTACTACTACTTGAGATTGAAGGCTAATAAATTTAAATCATGCCTTTTTGATAATTTTCCCTTGCTTTTTCCCCTGTTGGTTTGGGCATGATGTGACTTTGAATTTACACAGGCTCATTCTTGACATCGTGACACTTTATTGCACCTGTAATTATGCTGGCGAATTCAATTTCTCAAAGTTGTTTGTCATTGTCAAAGGATGACGCTATCTACTGCTTATATTTAGAATTTAAAATTGAAAATGCGATTAAACCATTTTTCAATATTTAGTTTCTTTCTTCTTAATGGGTTCTTTTGGTGCTTCAGGGAGAATTTAACTCTGGTAAATCAACTGTTATTAATGCCCTCCTTGGAGGGAGATACTTAAAAGAAGGAGTTGTTCCTACAACTAATGAGATTACTTTGTTATGCTACTCTGAGTTGGATTCTTATGAGCAAGAGCGTTGTGAAAGGCGTCCTGATGGTCAGTTTATATGCTATCTACCTGCACCAATTCTCAAGCAAGTGAGTCGATTTCAGCTTTCCAAGCAAATATTTTAAAGAAATATACTTTGGTCATTACTAAGTTCCCTCCCATATCATGTCACAGTACTCGGACTACTATGTTGTCCAATATAATATCAATTCTGGCAGTGATGTATTTTATATATATATATATATTTCATTTATTAAACTTTTTCATTGTGTTGTCTACTTTTTGTTGGTAGCAAGTTGCATTTTATATGTGCTTATCCATTGGCAACCTTACTTGTATGCTATGATACCTGGGTACCTGTACAAGGGTGCCATATCATGTCAGATACTTCAATTTTTAGTTTAAATGCTTTATCTGACACCTTGTCCAGCAGTACTTGCCATAGTGCATAACATTGCTTCAATAATTGCCATTACATTTTTTTTTTTGAATAAAAAGTAAGGTAGTTTTGTTTGTGTATAAATTGGTTACAAAAGATTTCTGTGTGGTGAGTGATTGTACAGGTAATTGCCATTACATTTTTTATCTATATATTTCACTTAACAGCAGCCTTTTGTCGATGTATATGAAATTACTAGCCATACTTTTAGCAAATTGTGCTTCATTGATGAGTTGATACCATGTGGTTCTTCCTTTGTTTTTTGCCATTTTGAGTATATCATGATGAAAAGTATTCAATATACATGCTTAGGATGCATTCCACACTCAGCTTAACTCAGATCAGCCTTAACCCCAACTATATGGTATCGGCTACATGAACCCTGTCCCACCATCATTTCTGACAAACGAATATGTGAACTAGCCAATGTAGTTTGCCCTACAGGTCTTTTTTTCGATCAATAATGATTAAGAAATTTTATTAATGATAAAAAAGAAAAGAGTACATAATATTCTTAGTAAGGTAGAAAAACTCAGCTTGGGGGGTAGAATCATGTTGATAAGAGCCACACTTGCTAACTTACCAACCAATTTCCTGTAAGTGTTTAGGATACCACCTAGGGAAGCTAAGAAGCTAGAGAAGTTGATGAGAGACTTTCTTTGGGAGCCGGTGGAATGTAAAAAGGATCACTTGATAAAATGGGAGGTGGTTTGCTGAAATAAAGAGGAAGGGGGATTGGGGTTAGGGAATTTGATTAAAAAAAAATAAAGCATTGCTGGGGAAGTGGGCTATGGAGGTGGCCAGTGGAGAGAGAGAGACTTTGGCATGAGGTGGTGAGTAGTATTCATAGTCGCTCAGAAAACGGATGGGATGCTAGAGTATCACGGCGGGCAACCTTGGCAACACCTTGGAAAGCCATTCATGGCATTCTTCCTCAAGTTCTCAGTTTTGTCAGGTATGATGTTTGCAATGGTAACTCGGTCCTATTTTGGGAGGATACTTGGGTGGGAGAGGCTCCATTGAAGGACCTTTTCCCTTCTTTGTTCTCTGTTTCAAGGTACAAAAAACATTTTGTGTCAAAGTTTTTTTCCATTATGAATGACCCATTAACACCAAATTGGGACTTTGGGTTTCATAGAGGTTTAAGGGAAGAGGAAATTGTGTCTCTCACATATCTGCTAAGTCTACTTGATACAATATGTTTGGACCCTTCTGAACCTGATATTCGGATTTGGACACCCCAGCGGAATGGATCCTTTTCATGCGCTTCTTTCTTTAAATCCATTACTCAGTCTATCCCCAATCAGCCTTTCCCTTTTAAGGAAATCTGGTGCAGGCCTGTTCCCCCTAAGGTTATGGCTTTTTGCTGGGAAGTGTATTATAGGAAACTAAACACCTTTGACACTCTACAAAAGAGAGGACCTTTTCTCTGTCTCTCACCTTCCTGGTGTATTCTTTGCAGGTCACATGGTGAAGACTGTAACCATATACTAATATCTTGTTCATTTACTGCAGAGTTATGGGAGTGGCTCTTCTCATTGTTTGGGTGCAGGTTGGTTAGGCCAGCAGATGCAAGTTTGTTCTTTGATTCTGCTTTCTTCCCTTGGCGGCATAGAAGAGGAAGAATTATGTGGAGGTGTGCAAGAGCAGCGCTGATTTGGTCCATGTGGGAAGAAAGGAATGCCAGAATTTTCCAATAGAAGGAGAGAAGCCTGGAAGAGATGAAGAGCTATACCTCCTAGGGTTGGTAGTTTTTGTTGGGAAGCCTATCTGGAAAGAATCAACAYTGGTGATCTACTCCAAAAGAAGAGACCCAATACTTGCTTGTCACCTCAGTGGTGTGTTCTGTGTAAAGTAGATGGGGAGACTGGTTTTCACCTAATGGTGTTTTGCCACTTCGCGAGGTCATTGTGGGATTGGGCTTTCTCCTTTGTTAGAGTTAGCCGAATAAGGGTAGATTAGTCAACTCACCTTGGTTAAGTTATGAGCTTATGTGGCAGTCTTATTAGAGGTTCTCTGTCCC
>NW_010729089.1:4089359-4160426 GCF_000365185.1 Nelumbo nucifera | reverse complement strand
TATGGCTAAAATCACTGGACCTATTCCATCATATCTCATTCAGTGATGTGTGGAGGAATTGGTTAGCAGTGCATAATTGCTCATCCATAAAAACTAAAGTGAGCATGGCTTGGGAACCCCCTCCTGAAAGATTCTTGAAGCTGAATTTCGACGGGAGTAGTCTTGGTAATCCTGGTCCGTCAGGGGTGGGAGGGGTGCTGAGGAGTGAGAGTGGGAATGTGGTTCTTATTTTCTCAGGACCCATAGGAGTTGGAAACTCTACTAGGGTGGAACTTGCTGCCGCTATCCAGGGAGTACAGTTAGCAGTGCAGATAGGTGTGGAACAATTGATAATAAAAGGGGACTCCAAGGTGGTAGTGGGCTGGCTACAAAATCCAGAATATGTAGTGTGGTGTTTTAAGAATGAAATTAAAAAGTTCAACTGCCTAACAAGAAGCTTGACAGTGAGAATACAATGGGTGGGGAGGTCAGCAAACTCTATGGCTGATGGTCTTGCAAAGCAAGGAGTAAATAGGGAAAGTTTGTATTTGGCTCAATTGTAGACTGAATCTGTTTTCTATCTTTCGCCTTTCTTCCTACTGGTAGGAGAGGACGCAGCTCGTGCCTCTCCAAGGGAATCTCGTAACTGCACTAGTTTTATTAATGAAATTGATCCTTTTTAATTATCAAAAAAAAAAAAAAGAAAAGAAAGACTCAGCTTGCCACCCCTGCTGTTAGATTTACAACTCTCCCAAAACAAATAGTTCTTGTAGCACCCTGTTTTGCCAACCTATCTGTGAGGCTATTGGCAGCCGAGGGACCCATTCCACTCTTGTCCTCATTTACTCCATTAGGCTTCTGATTTCCCTGATCATATTCCTATATTGCCATGTGCCCTCCTGATTGATCCCCAACCACCTTGTTACTACCTTGGAATCCCCTTCAATGGTAATGCTTGTAGCACCCTGCATGTCTTTTTTATTTTCTTCTTTTTTTCTTTGATAGGAAGCTTTTCTTCCTAATTGCTTGCCTTAAGTTAACAATTGCTTTGTGGTGTGGGGTTGACCTTTTCTAATCTGTTTGTGAAGCAGATGAACCTTGTTGATACACCAGGAACTAATGTGATTCTCCAAAGGCAGCAGCGCCTTACTGAAGAGTTTGTGCCACGTGCAGATTTGATCCTTTTTGTTATTTCTGCAGATAGACCATTAACGCAAAGTGAGGTACAATACAACTTGTTAACATTGATGGTGTGCTGCTTCTGAGGATATTTATTTAAATGTTAGGTGCCAAAAAGTGCCTGTAATGGAATGCTTTTAATTACTCAGTACATTAACTAGAGTTCTTAAATGCTTTCTGGTTGTTAAGAAAATAAAAAGGTGAGATGGTGTTTTATTAGTATTGGGTTACAATAGATCAAATTCCTTATCTGTATTATTGTGTTGTTGTATCTATGTTATGACTTCTTTCATTTCTTCCTACTTGAAGCATTTCAAGAATTATTTCAGTCTTCTAGGCTTTCTTTTTTCGAGATCATCAAAATTCAATTTATTATCAATAAGTCTTTGGCTGTTAGTAACTTAGTATGTTTTAGTCACATTTGGTTTTTGTGGGTGTAGAGAATAATTCTTACTGTTTAATTTCTAATACTTATGGGGTAGTTTAGTATTTTTATCTTTATTTTATTGGGTATACAAGTCTTTTCTTAGTGTGGGTAATTGGGTCTTTTGTGGTGTTAATAAAGGGTAGTTTAGTCATTTTGTTATTACTTGTAACCCCACGTATAAAATAAATACAAAGAAAAGGCAGTCAGTGGCTGTCTGAAGTTCTATGTTTCACTTGTGCATCTCTCTCTCTCTCTCTCTCTCATTTTTTCTTTCTTTCTCTCGATCACTGTTCTAATTTTCTGGTATTTGTTTTCTGCTTATCACATTAAGGGAGCATCTTACAAGTTGGTATTATAGCCTATTGCTCAAATAATTGATTGCACATCTGATTGCTCTCAGGCAAGATGAGGTGGAAGCCACATGTAGGTCAGGGATCATATGGTGGGAGAAATAACTGACCAATCTCCTCGTTATTGTTTGAATCTCCTATTCTTATAGGCTGCTTCATTTTTTTTTTGTTTTTTGTTTTCCTACCTAGGCATGAGGTTCTAGAGAAGAATCTATTCTGAATTTCCAGAAAAAAATATCTTTGAAGTTTCTCAATTGGTGAGACTTTGTGAGAGTAGAAGATCATGTTGGGTCACTTAAGTTTGATCCAATATATATTTTCTGACTGCCAAAACCAAATAGGGATAGATTCTAAGAAGTTTTGAGAATTCTTCATTTGAAATCTCCAGTGCTGTTTTAGCTCCTCATAAGACCAATAGGTTCTGTCATTTGACACTAGAGGTGTAGCTGTGGTTGTGTGTGGCGTCTGTGACTTGTCTGTAGTGTTGTAGAAAGAAAAATTTGATCTTTAGTGTGGAGGAGGGGGGGTCAAGAAGTAAGAGAGAGCCAGGAGATCACAAGGATCTTTGTTAATTATTTCAAAGAAATCTTCACAAGCTCAAGTGGGGTGACAATAGAACTACCAGAAATGGAAGGGGATAGGCTCTCAGAAGAACAGTCTTTGTCTTTGGATAGGAATTTCACTTTGGAAGAAATTAAGAATGCAATCTTGTCCATGGAAAGATCAAAAGCCCCCAGGCCGGATGGATTTTCAATGGCCTTTTATCAAGAATGTTGGGATTTGCTGAAAACTGATATTCTGGAAGTGTTCAATGAATTCTTTCTCAAAGGAGAGGTGCCTCGAGGGGTGAATGCCACTTTTATCACTTTAATCCCGAAGAGGAGGGAGGCCAGAACCCCTAAAGACTATAGACCAATTAGTCTTGTTGGGAGTATATATAAAATTATTGCAAAGGTTCTCTCAGAAAGGATTAAAAGAGTGCTTCCATCGATCATTTCGCCATTCCAAGGTGCCTTTGTGGAAGGTAGGCAAAATGTGGATCAAATTTTAGTAGCCAATGAGTGTGTTGTAGAAAAAAGAAAGGGTAGAGGAAAAGGGTTGGTGTGTAAGGTGGACCTAGAGAAAGGTTATGATATGGTTAACTAGGAAGTGCTACTTCAAATGCTAGAAAGGTTGGGATTTGGAACCAAGTGGAGATCCTGGATCAGAGGATGTCTAAGTTCTGCCCATTATTCAATTCTTATTAATGGAGTAGCGAAGGATTTCTTTCCGGCTGAGAGAGGAATTAGGCAAGGAGACCCCTTATCCCCTTTTCTCTTCACTTTAGTGGCTGAGGTGTTAAGCAGAATGGTGGCGAAAGCTGACTTCCAAGGTTTGTTTAGAGGGTGGAGGATAGGTAGAAATCAAGAGGTTGTTACCCACCTTCAATTTGCAGATGACACAATCTTCTTTTGTGAGGTAGGTAACGAGGAAGGTGTGGTTAATCTAAAGCTGCTATTGGATAGCTTTGTGGGGATAACAGGTTTAAGGATAAGTTGAACTAAAACAGGCATTGTAGGGATCAATCTAGAGGAAGGGGAACTTAATAGATTTGTAGAGATTTTGGGGTGTGAGATTAGAAGTTGGCCAATTAGCAATTTGGGGTTACCTTTAGGTGGTAACCCTAGGTCAGAAGGTTTTTGGAAGCCAATCATAGAAAGATTTGCTAGGAAGCTAGCTCTGTGGAGGAGGAATTACATCTCTCTTGGTAGATAACACTAATAAGAGCCACGCTGACAAACCTCCCTATTTACTTCCTCTCAACTTTTAGAATACCCTGTAGAGTGGGAAGGAGGTTAGAAAAATACATGAGAGATTTCCTTTGGGACCCAGGAGAGGAGAGGAAGGATCACCTGATAAATTAAGATCAAGTTAGAAAGCCCAAGGATAAAGGGGGTTTGGGAATAGGAAATATTTTACTTAGGAACTCAGCTCTGTTAGGAAAATGGCTGTGGAGATTCCCATTTGAGAGAGATAGGCTGTGGCACAAAGTCATTGCGAGTATTCATGGTTTGGATGGAAATGGTTGGGATGCAAAAGTTGCCCCTCATGTTTCCTCATCTTCTCCTTGGAAAGCAATCTATGAAATTTACCCAACATTCCTTAATTCCATTCGGTTTGATGTGAGCCTGGGTAATAAAGTTCGTTTTTGGGAAGACCTTTGGTGGGAGATAGTCCACTCAAAGACCTCTTCCCTGACCTATACACTTTGTCAAACTTCAAAGGGGAAACAATAAGCTCTTTGGGTAATCCTGGCCCAAGTGGGGTCAATTGGAATCTGGGTTTCAGGAGGGGCCTTAGGGAAAATGAATGTGCCTCTTTAATTCAACTGTTAGATCTAATAGGACAAGTTCATTTGGACTCGTCCTTGGAAGATTCCAGAATTTGGAAAGGCTCCGTAGACGGCCTCTTCTCTTGTTCCTCTTTCTTTAATGTTCTTGCCACACCTAGCAACCCGGTTGGGGACTTCCCTATAAAAGAAATTTGGAGTAAGCCTATCCCCCCAAAAATTCAAGTATTCTGTTGGGAAATTTTCCTTGGCAAGGTTAACACGTGTGATATGCTGCAGAAAAGAAGGCCTTATGCTTGCCTTTCTCCTTACATGTGCTCCCTTTGTAAGGAAAATGGTGAGACCTTGACACATCTATTATTATCTTGTTCTTTTATGCATCATATTTGGGAATCTTTTTGTCTTCTCTTTGGTTGCAGGTGGGTTCCCCCTCAAGATGTGGCAGGACTTTTCAACCGAGACTTTTTGAGGCAATCAAAGAAAATAGGGAAGGTTATGTGGAAAGCTACAAAGGCAGCTACTTGTTGGGTGATATGGGAGGAAAGGAATAATAAAATTTTCTTGGACAAGAGTAGAACAATGGAGGAGGTAATTGACACAATCAAAGTTAAAGTAGCTCATTGGGTAAGTTCTTTGCATATTTTCCAACTTTTCAACTGAGACTTTTTGAGGCAATCAAAGAAAAGAGGGAAGGTTATGTGGAAAGCTACAAAGGCAGCTACTTGTTGGGTGATATGGGATGAAAGGAATAATAGAATTTTCTTGGACAAGAGTAGAACAATGGAGGAGGTAATTGACACAATCGAAGTTAAAAGTATTTCATTGGGTAAGTTCTTTGCATATTTTCCAAGAGTTCTCAGTCACAAACATTATAAGATCCTGGACAGAAGTAGCACAATCTTCAAGAGTGAAAGAGAAAGTCAGGACGGAATGGAAACCTCTAGATGGTAACAGAATTAAACTGAATTTTGATGGATGTTCATTTGGAAATCTGGGATTGTCAGGTATCGGGGGAGTAATCAGAAATTTTGAAAGGAGAATATTAGCATTATTCTCTGGACCTATCGGCATGGGCAACTCTCTAAAAGCTGAGGTAATGGCATTGCTACAAGGATTGAAGATAGCCAAGCAACTAGGAATGAGGCATACTGAGGTTGAAGGGGATTCCAAGGTGATCATCTCTTGGGCTAAAAACAATAGAACTATTCCGTGGACTTTCAAACAAGTGATAAGGGAAGTGGAAAAGGTTGCAAGGGAGGTAGAGGCAGAATTCAAATGGGTTAGGAGTGCAAATGGGCTAGCTGATTATCTTGCTAAACAAGGGGCTTTGAGGCAACAATTGTTTTGGGCTGCATTGTAAAAAGGGACAGAAATATGTAATAGTGCGGGACTTCTAGTCCATACACAAATTTGTAAAACTTTTTAACTTTAATTTCAAAAAAAATTCTCCTTTGATGATAAAAAAAAGTTCATTGAATTGTCATTCTAGCTTTAGTGCAATGGTGTCCAATTCTGGTTATATGATGAAACCCCAAATACTCCCATTTCTATGGTTAAACTAGATGGGAAAAACTACCTTGAATGAGTATAGGTTGGTAAGTTGTAAATTGGGGGTTGGAGAACGAGGTAAGGTGGGATATATTGGGGGCTGAAGATCCTTAGCACTCTAAATGGGAACAAGAAAACTTAATGGTAATGCCATGACTAGTGGATTTTATGCAGCCAAATATAAATTGGAACTTCTTGTTCTTTCTACAGCCAATGCTATTTGGGATAAGGCAAGGGAGACTTACTCTCCAACTTAAAATACAATAAGAATTTATCAACTAACAATGGAAGTGAATAATACACGTTGGATGGAGAAACCCTCAGAGATAAGGGTATGTTAAGGCCATTGGGAAGGTTACTATATTTGTGCATGACTAGACCTGGCATTTTTTTGATAAAATGAATGGTAGTTTTATTGAGAAGAGAATAAAGTATACAATCACCCTAAGAGGAGGCATGTGATCTTACCTCCCCTTAGAAATGAAAACATAGCCACACTCTTAACAGAATACAATTACAAGGAAGCCCAAAACAGAGAAACCCGAGAGGCCCCTTGTTTAGCCAAAGAATCATCCATGGCATTTGCTGATCTGCTAACCCACTGGAATCTGACTGAAATATTCCTTGTGAGCCAATTAACTTTCTTAAGAAGATACATGTAACCCCATAAAACTGTTTCTGGATTCGACAACCAACGCACTACCACCTTAGAATCATCCTCAACCATCAAGTTCTCCACTCCTAGTTAGTTGGCAATCTGTATCCCTTGTACCGCAGCCAGCAGCTCAGTCCTTGTAGAATCACCAAATCTCACTGGGCCTGAAAATAAGGATAGAATGTTGCTATCCTTATCTCTCAAAACCCCTCCTACACCCGAAGGTCCTGGATTGCCTTGACTACTCCCATCGAAGTTCAGCTTTACAACACCCTCCGGTGGGGGTCTCTAGACCTGACATTTCTTATGCAGATAGTGTTATAAGCCAATATATACCATCCTAGAGTTCCCTACTTAGTGACATCTGAGCATAGTCTTTGCTATTTGACAAAGACTCTAGGAAGGGAGATCTTCTTCTTTGCAAAATATGAGCATTTGAAAATGGAAACCTATATCCATGTAGACTGGGCAGGCTGTGTTGGTGATAGAAGATCTACTCTACGCTATTGTGCATTTATAGCTATAGTCTTGTGACATGGAGGAGTAAGAAGCAATTTGTAGTAGCAAGGTTCAAAACTCTCTTGGTGAGTTAGGTACATGTTTGAGATTCTCTATGGTGGTATTGTGACAGTAAGGCAATTAATATAGTTGATAATCTAATATAGTATGACAAAACGAAGCATATTGAGGTGGATTGACACTTCATCCAAGAGAAAGTTTCTAATAGAGAAGTATGTTTACCATTCATGGAATTAGATCAACAGCTAATAGATGTTTTCAACCAAGGAGTTACCAAAACCATAGTTTGATGATAATCTCAGAAAATTGGGAATGCTTTGCTTGATGAGAAGTATATAGAACAAGTTTATCAATGTTCAATTTCTAGTATGGGTTGTTTAGTATTTAAAAAAATGCATTCTTTCATTGGGCATGTAAGTCTCTTCTTAATGAGAGTAGTTGGGTCTTTTAACGTGTTAATGAAGGGCTGTTTAGTCATTAACAGATAAGAGATAACACAACCCAAAGGTGATAAGGAATCACCAAGACAAATGCTACACATAAGATCCGCAAAACTACCTCCCTATCAGTGTAGATAATCCACCACCTATCAAGATCAGACAGGATAACTGAAATACAAAAAAATCCCATCACAAACAGCTTGGGAGTCTGGACTCTTAGACAGGTTGTAAGAGAAATCAGGTGCCTAGCAAGAGAGATTGGGGTGCTGTTCAAGTGGACTAGAAGATCAGCAAACGGACTACCTGATACTCTAGCAAGGCAAGGGGTTCCCAGGGAGGAACTGTTTTGTGCTCTGGTGTAATTATGAGATGCTTTGAGGGATCAGCACCTTTCTTTGGGTGGCTGATTTTTGAATTTACTTAATTACTAATTGAATGAAAATTAACGTTTCCAGCAAAAAACAAATCCTATCACACCTTCCCCAGCCCATCTAGCAATTCCATTAGAAACAGAATGATAGTCACCTCTCTAACAGACAATCAAAATGCCATGAAAAACAAATCCATCCTTAATTCTCATTACTTTGTAATCCTTTGCTTTCCATTACCACCAATATCTCCGGTCATTAACCTTACACCCTTGAAGCATCACCTTTACCATCCGAAACCCACTAGGCCCTAACAATATCATTTGTAGAAAAAAGGGCAAAAAACAGGTAGGGATTTTAACCAATGTGCCACCCTCATAATAACCTTTCCTATCAGAGGCTCAGAGCTTCTACTTTTCTGTTTTTTCTCTGTTCGTCACATTAAAGGAGTATCTTACGAGTGTAAGATCTTTACTTCATGGGTTTTCGAGAAGAAATGAAGATACTTGGTGAGGACAATGTAAACTATAGGGTCATCAACCGTACAGAATGAAAAAGTGTAGTAGTGTGACCCAAAAAACTACAATTCTTTAAACTTTTTATGTTTCATAGATTTTCAAGAGTTAGGGTTATTTTACTCCAGTATGGTATCTGTTTAAAACTATAGCTACCCAATCCTCTAAAACATTCACAAAGTGCAAATTGCTTTAGCTGAGCATGTAGCTAAATTAATGTGATCTTCAGCTTCAATCAGGCCCAAAGCATCGATATGCTTGATACTGAGAAATTCAGTATTGAGCATCTAAAAGCATCGATACTCTTTTTTTTTTTTTTTAGTTTCAATCAATGCTCATATTACCACCACTAATGAACACCTAGTATTATTATTTAAACATGAGACATCTTCCTAATTCCCATTATTATAGCATATCAGTGATCCTGAAAATTGATGTATTGTACGATACATATCGATACTTTGAACCATGGGTTCAATAAAAGATAAAAGCATTGTCAAGCATGTAAAATGGTCTGGGTTATAGAGTATATGAATGTGCTGAAGACCCCTTTCTGACCGTTTCTTCTCTTGTTTACAAACTATATGGCTGGGACGCCTGGTTGATTTTACAATTATCTTGGGGAAAAGAAAGTTGTTTATGTATTCCGCCCTATCATTGGCATTGCTTCTTGTTTTCTTGAGTTATTTTTCCATTTTCAAAGATATTTTTTGGTGCATCATGTATTAGGCYAGAGGCCCAGAATATAAGGGAAGATATTAAATTGCCTATGTATTAAGTGGATGTGGTTTCTCTGGGAAAGGAATTGAAGAATTTGGTGCCTTAAGATTTGTTTTTTCTTTCTTACATGAAGCATTCAGTAATTTGTATAGAAATTTCAACCTTTTCTTTTATCTTTGTCTTTTTGTATCTTTTCCTATTTGTTCTATATCAGGATAGCCTGTCCATTTCCCTTTCTCAGAGTCATAACTTGCTTTCTTTTCCCCTTTGGGAGATTCCACCTCTCTATGAAAATTTTGTTAGTGTCTTAATGAAAAGCAGTGTATGTTTATATAGAACTTTCCAATAGGAATGGCAATGGGGTGGGGATCATATTCCCCATCCTGACCCCGATTATGAAATTAACCCCCGCCCCCATCCCCGATCCCCTCTGGGGATAAAATGTCCTCCATCCCCGATCCTTGAAATTTTTTTAGATAATGGTATTTATTTGAAAAATAAATTTACTTAAAATAAATAAAAATTTTAAATTATAGGAGAATTTACCGCCCAACCAAGGTTATAAAAAAATACCTCCAAAAGCACTGTACTCATTTAAAAACATCGGAATTTTATACCCTTCAAATACAAATTTCTGTCAACTCCACTGGCCCACACCCATGTCACCCCCATCCTTTCATAGTATAGGGAAATACCCGGAATACCCCTTGGACCCACTTGACTCTCGACCCTTTATAGAAAAACCTAGAAATACCCCTTTAACATCTCGCCACGGTTAAAGGTAAACATTTAATTTTCTCTCTCCTTCCATATTTATCCACTTAACTAACCTAACTACCCAAATCATTAATTGGTGAATTTTCTCCCTTGGGTAATTATTCTTCTCACATCTATATTTACTTTCATTCCAGCCTCCTATCGACCCAAGGTCCTTCAGTTCTTCCGATCACCGGCGTTCTTTCTGTTCTTTAATTAAACCGGTCCAATCTTGCAACAGACAGGGAGAAACTGGAAACAATACAAAAAATTCTCTCCCGCGGTAGGGCTGCCACTTTCCTTCCTGTTGGACAAGACGTAAAGTTCTGTAAAGAGAACCTTGCAGAGAACATTACAGAGAACCTTGCAAAGGACTCTGAAGAAGACGACAGAGGTTATTTAAAGGGGAATTTTCCTTATTTAAAGAGAACTTTGTAGAGAAGCATTCGTTTGAAGCAGACGATAGAGTTTCTGCAAAGAAGACACAGAGAAGAACCATTCGTTTTTAGTTTCTAAAATCTAGTGTTACTTACTCATTTCCACCCCACATTCGAAGACCGAACTTGTTCATACAATGTAAGATTCTAACTCTCTTTCTTTCTTCTCTGTCATTCATTCCATTTTCGCTCTTTTTTTGTCTTTATTCTTCTTTGTAACTCCCACTTCCCTTCATCTGCCTCGCTGGGATGACAACGACAAACTGAGCAGCGACAACCATTTTTTCCCTTGTTTTCTAAGTTATGAATCAAACTAATATCGTGTAATAACACTTAACTGACTTAGTGGTCATCATTTTTGTTAGGTATTGCGGTCTCTAAATTGAAATAGCCACATACTTTTCTTTTTACATTTATGTCTCTCACTTTCCTCATGTTCTTCCATTTTTTTTTATCTTGTTTAGTTGTTTCGAATGGAAGAACCCTTCAAGGTCGAAGTATCCTTACTTGATATCCTCAGGCGAACTTTTGCTGCTTGCTACCTCCCATGTCCGAGATTTACTATAAATACAGTGGGCAACAAATTTTATGCAGTCGTCACTGTGACTGCGTGGGGCGATGTGAGAAGCTTCTATGGGGATACAATTGATACGCCTGATGCATCGGTTGAAATGGCTGCCCGAGTGGCCATCCAATATCTGCAATCATTCCTGCGGATCAACATAAGGGATGCAAACTTCAATGCCATGAAAGAGTACCAGTGCATTTGCCTTGAACGGGAGGCCGAACTACAGGAAGTGAGGACATAATATCTAGCATTGAGATGCGATTTTTTAAAATTGCGCGACGAGGTCGAACGCTTGCGGAATATCGCTACACAAAATGATCGAAGTGGCCACCATTAATGAGATTGGATTATGTCTAAATGACCGGATGTTTAGACCGGATCAAACATTTTTTGTGTAATTTGTTTATTTATATAAACGAATCACACGTTTCGTTTTTCTTTATTGATAACTATATTTTTATTTGATTAGTCTCTTATGTGTTATGTTAATACGTTTATCCACCTCTACCACAAATGATTTCTCTTCCTAAATGCTTCATATATACATATTTCCATATGCAGCAATGAACAACAACGAAATCAAATCTAGATTGTATATTGTCCAGTCATAACATAACATATATAAATCTTTGACAACTATCCTCCGTTACTAAAAAAAATGAGTAGACATTTTATGAAAAAATGACATAAGTTCGACAAGAATCATATCTTTACTAATGAATTACGTTTACAATTAAAACTGGTTTATTGCAAACCTATAAAGACAATGTAGATGTGTGTCAGCCTAGTGCAATCCACATTTGGTGGATTATTGTATACCTAGATGGATTGGCTCACCGGTCATTCAAGTGTATATGCCGGAGGCATTCGGGCCCTGAAGAGCCTATCTAAGGGCCCGTTCACCTTCGGATGTGGGAGGACACGACCGATAGGTGTTAACGTGTTGTGTGCATGGGATCACTGTTAATTGTGTTTTAGCCTATTGTAGTCCACATTTGGTGGATTATTGTATGCACATATCGAGATGGATTGACTCACGGGTCTTTCTTGTGTATGCCCCGGATGCCTCAAGAATTGGCTCAGCCTACCTCTAGTCCTGTTCACCTTCAGGCAGGCGGACGCAACCAATATGTGTGAACGTGTGGTTTGCATGAGATCAGTACTGTTGTGTGTTTCAGCTTAGTGTAGTACACATTTGGTGGATTATTTTATGCACATACCGAGATGGAATGACTCAATGGTCATTATAGTGCATGTGCCGGAGGCCTCAGGGACCAGACTAGTGAAGTCCACATTACAGTATGTGTGGATATGTCATCATAAGTATTTACATATCTGCACAACCTATATAGTAAGCCACATCAACGCCACACGTGTTTCATTTGGATGTCGGGTTCGGTCAGTGCAAGGCCCGTTCAAACACACATCAGTTRGTGTTATTACACGATATTAGTTTGATTCATAACTTAGAAAACAGGGGAAAAAATGGTTGTCGCTGTCGTCCCAACGAGGCAGATGAAGGGATGTGGGAGTTACAAAGAAGAATAAAGACAAAAAAAGAGCGAAAATGGAATGAATGACAGAGAAGGAAGAAAGAAAGAGAGTTAGAATCTTACATTGTATGAACAAGTTCGGTCTTCGAATGTGGGGTGGAAATGAGTGAGTAACACTAGATTTTAGAAACTAAGAACTAATGATTCTTCTCCGTGTCTTCTTTGCAAAAACTCTATCGTCTGCTTCAAACAAATGCTTCTCTACAACGTTCTCTTTAAATAAGGAAAATTCCCCTTTAAATAACCTCTGTTGTCTTCTTCAAAGTCCTCTGCAAGGTTCTCTTTGCAGAACTTTATGTCTTGTCCAACAGGAAGGAAAGTGGCAGCCCTGCCGTGGGAGAGAATTTTTTTCTTTGTTTCCAGTTGCTCCCTGTCTGTTGCAAGATTGGACCGGTTTAATTAAAGAACAGAAAGAATGCCAGTGATCGGAAGAACTGAAGAAGGACCTTGGGTCGGTAGGAGGCTGGAATGAAAGTAAATATAGACGAGAGAAGAATAATTACCCAAGAGAGAAAATTTACCGATTAATGATTTGGGTAGTTGGGCTAGTTAAGTGCGTAAATATGGGAGGAGAGAAAAAATTAAATGTTTACCTTAACTGCGGCGGGGTGTTAAATGAGGGGTATTTCTAGGTTTTTCTATAAAGGGTCGAAGAGTTAAGTGGGTCCAAGGGGTATTCCAGGTATTTCCCTATACTATGAAAGGATAGGGGGGTGACGTGGGTGTGGGCCAGTGGAGTTGATGGAAATTTGTATTTGAAGGGTATAAAATTCAGAAGTTTTTAAATGAGTACAATGCTTTTGGAGGTATATATATATGCATAATCGGGGTCGGGGTCGGGGCGGGGTGGGAACCTCAATCCCCATCCCCGACCATTACCCCGATCAGGGATTCCTATTAATCCCCTCCCCGTCCCCGCCCCGCCAAAACAATCCTCATCCTCGACCCCATCGGGTCGGGGAAATTGGGTCCCCGTCAGGGATGGGGAAAATTGCCATCCCTACTGTTCAGTTCCTTTAAAGGCTCGTTAGTCGTTAGAATGATGATATGAAGCCACCACCTCCTATATCATGTAAGTAACCTTGGAGGCTGTTCAACGTATATTGGAGTGGTATTTGTTCTGGATACTTGTATATCTTTGAATTTTGTAACTCTAAAGTGAAGGGATGCTTGTTATTTATTTATTTTTACGTAATCCCTTCTTTTTCTCAATTAATAAAATGTTATGGTTATCAATTAAGGTCATTACCCAATGTTGATCCTAGACATCTGGGGTCTTGGGAGGGGTGGACAGTAGACTGGATACGGTCTACTGTTTGTACAAAGTGCCCGCTCTCAGACTCAAACCTGTGTTCTCATGCTTGACAGACCGACATTTTACCATTACACCAAGTTAGGGTTACCGATCAAAAATAAAAAAAAGGATGCCTATCTTAGTTGCATTTATTACAACAAAAATGAGTAATACTTATCTTTGGTTCTTGTTATCTGGATTTGTACATGTTAAAAAGATCCCTACTGGCATTGCAAAGATGAGATAACTTTTTGAAGTGAGTTTTAAATATTTTAATTACACCAGCCAATTATGATAGTTGAAGCTAAAAAATAAAACTCCTTGTGTCTAGGAGAAATTTTTTTTAGTTCATAAAAGAACTAATTAGGTTTTCTATGTAACATTCCAGCATATTACTTGTTTCACATACCAAAGTCTTTTGTTATCTAGTAGTGATTATTTTCAAAATGTTAAGTTCCAGGTTCATCCTTCATGTCCACTTATCTTCTTGGCTTCAGATGCAACATCGCTCTTTGAGTTTGAGATTAAAATTTAGTTAAGCCATTGAACCAACATTGCTTTTTTCATAAATTGGTTCCAACTTCACATTTGGTGCTTTTCAGGTTGCATTTCTTCATTATATTCAGCAGTGGAAGAAAAAAGTCGTATTTGTGTTGAACAAATCTGATATCTATAGGACTACCAGCGAGGTCTAACTATGCCTTTGATTTGGATTTTATTCTTTTTATTTCTTCAGTTCTTTTTTCCTTGTTTCTGAATCCATCTAAAGCCTGTGTTTGTGAACCTTTTTCCTCCCTACCAGAAGTTTTTCTTTTACATGCAGCTGCCTAGTGATCCTTACTGTTTGTTTTATCCTGTTTTTATGTGATTGCTGTGCAGCTTGAGGAAGCTATTGCATTTATCAAAGAGAACACAGGGAAACTGCTCAATGCAGAAAATGTGACATTATATCCTGTATCTGCACGGTCTGCACTTGAAGCAAAACTTTTAGCTTCTGCAAGTGCTGGAAAAGATTATGAAGAATTGTTATGGGGTAATCCTCATTGGAGAACCAGTTGCTTTGATGACCTTGAAAAGTTCTTATATAGTTTCTTGGATGGTTCAACAAATAATGGAATGGAAAGAATGAAGCTTAAGCTTGAAACACCAATTAGGATTGCAGATCGGTTACTTTCTGCTTGTGAAGTTCTTGTCAGAGAAGATTGCAAATCTGCCAATCAGGATTTAACCTTGGTTAATGAAATGGTTAATAGTGTAAAACGGTATGCCGCAAAGATGGAAAGTGAGAGTCTGTCTTGGAGGAGACAGACTTTATCACTGGTAAGCTCCTGGTAGAATCATATTATTTGTCGACCATATATAAATTTAATTTTGTTTCCATTATTTCCTTTTTTTATTTCTTTTGAAGGGCTACACAGCGGAGGGTAGCCCATCCCCCACCCCAGGTGCAGGCGGGATTCGATCCCAAGTCTCCGCTACAACCAGCAGGAGACCTTACCAACCAGCTGGTTGGCACCTTGTAAATTTTATTAAAACAATGGAGATGGAGGGGATCGGACCCTAGTTTCCATTATTTCCACCTTGGTGGCATGTCCTTTTTCAACTTTGAAATTGTTTATGAGGTAGCACCTGTATATTTACTGTGCAGATTAATAATGCAAAAGGACGAGCTTTGAAGCTTGTTGGATCTACTCTTCAATTGTCAAATCTTGATCTTGTTGCTTCCTATGTTTTCAAAGGCGAGAAATTGGGTTCAATGCCGGCCACCTCAAGCATTCAAAATGAAATTATAAGCCCTGCACTTTCTGATGCACAAGTAAGTTTATTGATCTATACTGAGCAGGAAATGAACCTTGAGATTTGTTTTTTTTAATGCCTGTTTACAGGGAACAACATTCAGTTATCGGCTTGATTAGCAAAGTCAATTTTGTAGGCCAATAAAGAAAGAAAATAATAAAATCAGGCCTCAAACTTAGTTAAAAGAGAACCAAACAACATCGTCTAGAATTGGAAGCTAGAGGTTTACAGCAAAAATTATGTCAACAGAGAAATCTAAATTGATGTGCAATCCATCAATTAGAAATGCTCTGGAATATATCTACATTTGTTTTTTACCATGGGCAATGTAGAAAGTATATAAAGTCATAGACTCGTTCTAAATTGAGATGCCTCTAGAAAAATCTGGGAAACCACTTTATCTTTGGAAAACCAAGGATCACAATATTAGTAGTAAGAACTAGCATGATTGAAGCTATCATTTCAGAGGGGTAACATTAGAGTTGCAGTCCATCTAATTCTAACCAGATAATTGGGATAGATGGGGCCTGGATTTGAAAAATTCTGGAAGAATTTTTTCTTGATGATTCCATAAGAAAACTAGTTAGTCTTAACCATGGAAAAGGATTTGAAGACTCAATTGTGAGGGGAGTACAGTGTAAGGAACCTCCCATTACCCTCCACTAGAGGTTTCCTAGTTCTCAATAGAACTAATCCATGGTTACCTCAACCTCAAGACTCCCCAAAACTTCACTAAACTAAGCTAAAATAATGTTTGATTAGAAACCAAAACAAGAATACTTCAATGAACATGACCAATCATACAATTCATTGACTCTCTTAGGAATTTCTACATTAGTGTAGAACAACTAATTCTCAGGTATTCAAGCATAGTTGCCTTGAACCCTTGAAGACTTCATAACTTGAACTTATAAGCATGGAAGACCCACCATCCAGCATTTCTCATAGTTGGCAGCTGTTATTTGAACAGGCCCTAACTTGAACTTGTTTTGCCTTCAACTAGTTGGTCTGGTTTTTCATGGTTTGCTCTTCTTTCTGTTGTTTTGGCATGTAGAAACTACTTGGGGAGTATTTGATTTGGTTACAATCAAGTAATGTTCGTGAAGGAAGACTCTACAAGGAATCATTTGAGAAAAGATGGCCGGAATTTGTCTACCCACACAATGAAGTGCAGTTGGAGGCTTATGAATTGCTAAAGAAGGGAGAGGAGCTTAGCCTAAAAGTAATAGAGGACTTCAATGCTAGTGCTGCAGCAAAACTTTTTGAGCAAGAAATCCGTGAAGTGGTCGGTATAAAATTCTCAAGAAAGAAGATTCACTGGTCACTGGCCCCTGTTATCTCTCTCTCTCTCTCTCCCCCCTGTAGCCTCTTTTTGGGTTTGACCATTTGATTGATTGGTTGATTGGATATTTTTGATATTAAAATCATATTAATAAATAGAAATTATGAACAGGAGTCATGGGACTGTCTTGGCCTCTGGGTGATGGGTCAAACGGTTCAATCATCTGGGCAGTGCTGGGTTGAAAAAACTGATTTTAGGCAGGGTAACTTAAACGCATGGTTTTGCAGTTCTTTTCTTTCTTTCCTCTCTTTTAATTTTTTTAATTGAAAAGCATGGCAGAGGATATGTGGTTTGTAAGTTCAACCTAGTGGTGGGCAGGGGTAGAGGTCCTGGGGTGTCCCCCCTCCTCTCGACATTTTCCTTGCTCTGCATTTGATGCTGGGAGTATGTCAAGTTTTGTCATTTTGTCAACATCATGTTTATTGAAGCATGGATTCAGTGTGCAAATGGATAAAAGAAAATTGTTAGTTGTAAAATCTATTATTGGTTTATTGCAGAAAACAACAATACAAACCAATTATGGCCTCTATTCTTAACTTAGGATGCTTAATATTGGAGGTATTAACATATAAAAAAATCAAACTTCGTTTTCAGTGTGTGAGGAAAATGCTTTCTTAGAGATTTGCAGATCTAATAAATGAATAAACCTGATTCTTGTCTCAAGTTGAGGCCTTGCTACCTCCCCCTATGTTCTCAAATATCAACCTATACTCTGTGGCTTACCTTAAGAAAATGGCTAATATAAGTTTTCATTAAATTTTCAGGTTTTGGGGACTTTTGGAGGACTGGGGGCTGCAGGTCTGTCTGCTTCCCTGCTAACTTCTGTGCTACCAACCACATTGGAAGATCTTCTTGCTCTAGGCCTTTGTTCTGCTGGCGGGTAATATATCTTTTTATTCTGATATTCATGTTGCACTTCTTTTACTGAAGGTTCTTGATGAAAATGTGGGGTCATCTTTCTACTTTTTCCTGTTTGACATCATTTATCTAACTGGAATCCTCTGTATACAGCTATGAAGTCTGATCATCAAATAGATTAGAGGTGTTTGACAGTTCATTTTAGCTGTTATTGACTTATTCCAGACACTAAGCTGTTTGTTAGGTGTCTATAGGTCCATGTGAATTACTAGAAGGATAACTATATTTCTCCTTTGTTGAATACCTCTTGGTTCTTGTATGCTTTTTCCCTCTCTCTTTTTCTTTTATAAATTCTCCATATAAATCAAGAAAGAAAAAGATCAGAGTAATGATTTCTAACTGTAGTGTACCGGTGTCATCACCCTATATATTTTTTTTCCATATTTTCATTATTGTCTTATAAATGAATACGACCTGAAATTATCCCAGAGTTCCTACCAGAAACATGCAACTCATAGATCGTTAATTATGTATTTTCAGGGTATTTATGATTGGATTAAGATTCATACATGCATTTATTGTTTTCTTGATTGTTTGTGTTTGTTGACTCTGCTTAATTGTCATGGAAGAAATCCAACCTCCGGCAATCAAGATGGGACAAAAATGTGGCACCATATGAGTTACTTGAGTTATCTGGGTCAGGGGCCCTATATTTTAGGGCTGCAACTTGGGTCAAGTTGGATTGGGCATTTGTTTAATTTTGAATGAACCCAATCCAGAACCTGAGCTGATCTTGTTGTAGTTCTTCAAATTTGGCAACCTGATCTGCAAAGTTGTCTTCTAAATTCATGTGTATTATAGCTATGAAGAAGTGCTATAGTGGTCATTTTTAAATTTTCATCAACATAAGATGCATGAAAACTGCAATGTTTCATAAAAATTAAAAATAAAAGGCTAATGCCCTTTTAGGTGAGTTTAAACATCAATTTTCTGTTTGGTTGAGACTGTTTTGAGTTAAAAACAATCATACAACATTTCTACTGGAAACATCAACCAGAGGGTGTTGGGGGAAACGTCAAATTGATGTTTCCTCCATCAGCTTCCCATTTGAAGAAACAAAGTCCAATGACCTGGTTCTTGGTGTCCTACATGGCAGTGTAGAGATATATTATGGTGCATCACATACTAGCAAAGATGGATATAGACCATTGAATACCCATAAAACCCTATCTCCAAAACAAAGGTACTTTTATTTTTGGTTCTATGCTTCTAGAACCATTAAATCTGCATCTAGATGTTAATCTATGTATAATAATGAGCCAATCATCAGAAAAAAAAATATTTTTAATTTTGACCATCGGATGAGAGTCAGTATAGTAGGATGGTGTCACGTTGAATTTATACATTTTATTTAAATATTTTAGGTATCAATGCCAAATACCAAACACAATACTGCTCAAACAACGTGTTCAATGCCTATTCAGCGTAAGTACCAACCAAACAACTTTCGTGTCAAAACTCCTGTGTTGGTGACATGAAATGCCATTGCCTCTCTAAATGTTTGAGCCTTAAATGGTAATGGTACCGAACACAACTTTAGTTACTACTTACCATGTATCTCTCCTATACATGGATAACATTTTATTTTCATTTTCTTCCCCATTGATATAAATTGGAATATCAACCAAATTTATTTTGTATTTCTGTCTTGTGGATGATGGACAAGACAATGTGAAATTGTGAATAGCTGAAAGCATAACAAGTTCTTTTCATATCTTTGGATGAAGAAAACATGCAACTTTTGGTTTACATGTATCTGCCTTTTGGCATCTAGATTGCACAATTCCAATATTGAAGACTGATGCGACCTTTCTTTGTAATAGTTTATTAGCAATTTCAAATTTCCCCACCCGTCGAAGGGAGATGGAGGATAAGGTGAAAAGAGCAGCAGATATATTGGCACGTGAAGTCAAAGAAGCTATGCAAAGAGATCTCTTGAAGACCATTGAGGATCTTGAAAACTTTGTCAAACTCATCAGCAAGCCTTACCAGGATGCGGCACAAAGTAGACTAGACAAAATATTGGAGATTCAAGAGGAATTATTGAACGTTGAGAAAAGACTGCAAACATTACAGATTGAAATTCAAAACCTTCATGTATCTTGACGTTGTTTAGTATTAGCCACAGAAACAGAGCAAGTTCAACTCCCCTCATCCACCTCTCTTGTTATGCGTGGAGACATTCATCCTGGTGATGAATGCTGAACGGAGGCAGGATGTTGTAACGTCATTTTATCAAATTCATGTAACATGTATCAAATGGAACTACCATATTTTGTTTGTATTTGACTATCCTCCTTATGAGGATTTACAAGTTGATCAAGAGCCCAATTCCTTGATGTACTAATAGTATTAAAACCAAACCAACTAGCAATGTATTAATATTATCAATGCAAACATGTATTATGATATAAAATGAAGCAAAAATTTTCCTTTTAGATGCTGCATTCTCCTTGGTAAAGACTTAACAAATTGATTGAATAGCCAGTTGACCTGCATTTACAAAGATTGATCACTTTACCAAATATGTTATTGTCTTTACAGAGGAATATGGAAATCGACAGAACTCTTTATGTCAAATTGTTTGTATATATCCATTTGTTTGGTTTGTATTATATTCATACTTCCCCATTTTAAGTCAACTAATTTTTTTCTTTTCTGAAGTTTGTGGAACTTGATTCTTATTGAATTAGGTTGCTGCTCCCTGTTTTCATGAAAAATGCCTAGTTGCTAATGCTTATTGAGTTGGATGCACTGATATTTTCTTTGTAGGAAAGCAGGTTGGTATTTAGTTGTTAGAAAATGAAAGGTTTGTGAACTACTGCATTCTTTATCATTCTCCATACCATCTCATGGTGGGAACCACCGCATTCTTTGTCATCCTCCAGACCATCTGGCCCTTGATGAAACTAGTACATTTTGTCTGAGACAAAGCTACCAACCTCCCAAACAGAAAACCAAGGCTTATTTCTATTACCGATATGTTCATGTAAGCATGGTGGATTGATTATACAAGAATCTGTACCAAAACATGAGTCAGTGCCTTGTTGTCTGTGCCCATAATAATTCCTTCGAGGAGCACATGTGCGCTGTACCTTGAACAATTTCTTATGGAATTGACTTAAAGGCTCATTTAATGAGAAACTAAATCAACCCACCTTTTAATTAATTATACATCATCATCCTGTACATATCTTGGAGCAGCAGGAGACTCGGACTCATAAAAGATTATTCCCTTTCTTACTTCACTGGTATTGATTAGTCTGTCTTATAGATGGAAATGGAAACTAAATGTACGCTGATTATGGAAACCTTCAACGACGAACAGGGGCAGTTGCTGAATGCTGAATCAAGAAAGTGACGGATATTTCCATAAGAAAACAGTAATGATGCTTGCCAGTTGAGATTCGTTCCCGATGCTTACACACGGCTGCCTGTAAAGTTCCAGCTTTTTGTGATGTCTGCATCCTGTCGTTGAAGCTTTTCGTGGGCTCGACGAAGCATTGTGTCCATCTCGTGATTACCGAAGGAACGACCATTAGCTGATTGCCATGTTTGCATGGTTTACGTAGACATTTCCTTTTTGTTGTTTTAAGTATGAACAGTGGGAGGAAAAAAAGGTGGCACTAACATGGTCAAAAGGTAGGACAGTGCGCTCGTTTAAACTTTAGTACTTGCTTGTGTAAGCCATGAAAATGGATTCCTTTAAGCTAGCTTTCTTAGTATGAGTCTCCAGTAAAATAATTCTAAAATTATCATAAAATAAAGCGGAAAACCAGAGCTAGCTTTAAGGTCTCACTTGAGGCCTTGGGACCATGACGAAACTAGTCTAAAACAAAAGCCAGAGTGGATTGTGATTTGTGACTTGTGAGTGCTAGTTTAATGGTTCGGAGCTTTGTATTTGGAGAGGGTGGGCAAGAAGCACATATTCTCTCTTCATCCTCACAAAAGCATGTGTTTTAAGGGCCACCAAGGGTCACTGAGATGAGCTAGCTTATCTGTTTTGTTTCAGGTTATTGCATGCTGTAGGCGTAGGACCATAGAGCAGAACTTTGAGAGATACAAATACAATAAAATGTGTTCAATTAATGTTCCTAGGTTAGTGTATAGAAGCTGATGCAGAGGAGGAGGTTAGGGTTTAAGGGGTCTATATATGACTGCATGCATGGATCATGTTCAGCAGAAGTTGAAGCTGTTAAAGGCACAGTAGTATCTGTGCATTTGTTTATTAAGTGATGGATGAGATCATTGTACAGGTTAAATAGTTACTGCCGTTACTTTTAACTGTTTCCCTCCTTTTTAATGACTATAGCAAGAATAGTTTATGAGTTGTTAGTATGCTTTTTTAGTACTATTTAGTTATTTTGGCATCAATCAAATGCATAATGTATTCTATTAATGGGAACAATCGTCAGAAACGTAAAAGAAAAAGGACCCTTTGTTATGATAATTTAAGATTGTTCTTAACCCAAATGGGGGCTCCTGATCTAGTCAGTAGCATTCTTTTAGAATGTCAAAAGGTGTTAAAAGTCTCCCATCCTATTGGGTGATTATGGTCATTGAGTGGACCCATGTTTGTTTTAGATCTTATTTAATTACTGGTTAGAATCAACCAAGCTTTTTTTTTTTCTCTTTTTCTTGGGTATATTTTTGTACTAGGGCCTATTGGGTGTACTTCAGACAACCTATGGGTTTGGAATTTTCCGAGGGTTTTGAGAGGGTCAGTTGCAGCTCAATTGGATGGTTACCTGTTATTTGAATGGTTTTAGATAAAGAAGGTGATGAATATAATATTGAGAAGAAAGATATTGATGCAGATTTCTGCATGATCAATTCAATGAACGCCAACAGAAACAAGCCGCAAATGAGTTGTTCATTCATTGAATTCCACTACTCTTGGGCTTCTCTTTTTATCTCTAGATGGTCATTTTGCAATGTATTCAATTCATTTCCATACTACTTTAGTAGGCCTTAGAAAGGAAAGGAAGCCCTCTAATATAGCAACTGGGATTTAACAGCAACCGTGTTAGGGTTCGTTGTGACTTCTTTTAGACATTGTAGGGACTAGGGAGGTTCATATTCTCATGTACTCCACATGGCTTACAGAGTTAGGGTTTTGTGTGGTATTGTACTAGTGTTGTCAGTGTAGTAGCTGTGGGGTTTGTCTTCCATTTTCACTTTTAACCTTTGCCTTTTGAGGAAAAATATATGCAATTTATCATAAGTGGGCTGTGGACCTCTCTATGGTGCTCCACTGACCCATACTGACTTGGCAGACAGTTGGTTCATATATATAGAGAGAGAGGAAGGGGGTCTATGTTCATTTTTAGGTTAAAAACTCAGCCGACATAAGAAACTGTATTTTTTTTATCAGTGGAACATCATTTTTCCTTCCCTTTCCTTTTGTTTGGAATTAGTGTCTTCCTTAGTTGCCACGTGTACCGATAACATTTAGGACCTTCCATTTGGCAGGTGGTTATACCAAAAACCAACCAGGTCGGATTGATTAGTTAATGGGGTCACAGCTCTCAGTTGTGATTATGCCAAAAGTAATAGTGAGGTCTCAACTCAGTCCTTTAACACGGGGGACATGGCGGTTAAGGTCATCTCATTCATTTTCTCTCTCTCTTGGCATTCTGTGCTATGCACCACTAAACCTCCCCTTACCCCTTTTTCTCCCCAAAATGGTGGTTGCGGGATTCGATTTCACATCACTATTGGAACAAACCAGCTAATACACCAAGGAGCCACCTCTTGGTTGGTTCTTCACATTCAATTTCAATTCCCTCAAAATATTGTGGGTTTTCTTTTAAATTAAAAAAATAAAAAATCAAACATGGTGTCATTTAAATTCACCCACAACAAATTAAATTTTCAAAACTAAAAGTAATTTAATCACTCCCATACAAAACATATATAGGCATCTTTTAACACCAGCCCTATTGTGCTTATAATGAGGTCACCAGACCCAAAAATAAAAAAAGATGTTGTTTTCTTACTTGGAAATTTGAAAACAACAAGAAGCACAATAGAATTTCCACAACAGCTTATTATTTCTCCTCTTCACATTGCTTTTCAATCCCTTCAGAATTTTGTGGTTTTTTAAATTAAAAATAATAAAAATAAACAAACATGAGGCTATTTAAACTCAATACTCTGATTCAATTGTTGAAGCTTGAAACATTTTTCATCTTAGTGCATCAGTCGTTTGAATTTCAGGATATATGCATAATTTTCGTGTATTATGACATATCGATACTTTGAACTTTGTCCACTAACCAATTAATTTCCTTTTTGTTAGTAAACTAAATGTAATCACTCCCCTTGAGGAGGTCAGTGCTTCTGGAAAAAAAAGGTTGTCCAGATCCAAGAATGTTGTTTTTTTCTTTTTTACTTAAAGATTGAAAGCAACAAGAACCAGAATGCAACTCTGAAAATCTCAATGTTGATACTTTGAACCTTGCCCACAACCAATTTAGTTTCCTAACTAAATCTAATCACTCCCTTAGCACCATCGAGTCTCTCCTTAGTTGTGTTTATAAGATGAGGTTATATTTATTTTAAGGCTGTGCTTTTCTGGAAAAAGCTTGGCCAGACCCAAACAGAAGAAGGAAGCTGGTTTCTTACTTAGAGATGGAAAAGAACAAGAACCGGAATAGTAGAATACAACTCCGAAAATCTCAATTTGAATTCCAAAAATGGTATTAAAATACAGCTGACTGTGAAGTTTTACTCTTTCTGCTGTTTTGGTAATTAGTATACAAGAAAACAAGATGAAAGAGAAACCTCGTGCCTTGAGAAAACAAAAACAAAAAATCAAAGGAGGTTGGCGGGTTTATTTAATTAATATTTTCATCGTGTAATTGGGTTCTTCTCCTTTTGGCCGGTTGAATAGGAACTCCATAAAATTCACAGCAACATCTGCAGCTAAAAAGGCTTCATTACTTGATACTTCCTGGGCCCTTCTTTTATTATATTAAAATAGACTCCGCCCACAACCTTCAGAAAAATATTGTTAAATTATATAGTCCTAACCTTCCTTTTACAGTTTACTGGCCACCACCCTTCTGCACATTCCTGACCCAATCTATTGCCAAAGTTCTGGACTGGACGTTGCCCATTTCTCTGCCTTCCATTTAATATATCTTATATTCATTATCCTACCCTGATTCAAAATTTCAAATAAACCGATCCTGGATTTTTAACAGATTCCAGTGAGTTCAATCTGGTCTAAAAACAGTCCAGTCCAATAATTCTCAGAATCAAGTTGAACGAACCAGAAACTTGACGACCAATTCACTGCCAAGTCAGGATGACTTGAGGGAAATGAATAATGGGTTTTTGAGTAAATCCAAGGGAGAGGTTTTCAATAGGTGTTTGATGTATTTTCAGGTTTTCAGTAGGTGTTTCTGTGAGAGGTTATCGACCCAAAGACTGAAAGATATTCACGGAGACAACATGACCAAATGTTGTGTTTTAGGGAAGGAAAATGTGGAGGGAGAAGCAATCGCTTTCAAAAAATATTCGGTAGAATCCTTTGTTTTCTGTTGATTTTGTTGGCTTTCTTTTGGAAGGGAAGGTGAAACAGAATAGAAAAAGCTGTTTGTTTTTGATCAAAATTGTACTCTCTCTATCAATCTCTCACACACAGTGGCACCCACACATACCACATGCCTGAACAAACCCATTTTCTCCTGACATGAGATATTGAAGAGAGGCTGATTAAAAAATAAAAAAATCAAATTTTTAGTTCTTACCCATGTCAATCCAGAATCAAATATTAAAAAAACCAATTTGAGATATCGAAGAGAGGCTGATTAAAAAATAATAAAAATCAAATTTTTAGTTTTTACCCATGTCAAAATCCAGAATCAAAAATTAAAAAAACCAATTTGAATTTTCTTTTTGTTCAACTTTTGTTGATTTTCTTTTCTTTTTTCTCTGTTTTTTAATGTGTGGCAGAGTTGAAGTCGTTCATTTCTAGTGGCATCAAGGGGGCCTTTTTTTTCCCTCTACATTCTACACCCACCTGTGTTTCTTAAGGCCACTTTTCGGGACTACAAATTCACATCCACCCTTCACTTATCTCTCATGTTCTCTCTTCTCTTCTCCACCTTTTCTCTCCTCTCTCCTTCCCCATACTCGTCTCTTCTATCCTTCAACTCTCTTTCTCTATCCCCTCAGTCCCCACAACTGGGATTCATTTAAACAGCTTTGCTTTATACACTCTTCTCTTCTCAAACCGTAAGCGCCCCTGTTTCTTTCTAGTTTCCAAAAGCTTTAAGTCCTCTGTTTCCCCTGTTTCAAGCCCACTTTTGTGGGTCTATTTCCTTCTACACTCTCCAATACATCTCTCGGCGGCCAATCTAGTTATGTCGTCGACCGTGTGCCAAGGATTGCAGTCGTACGTCGAGCCCTGGCTCGTGGAACCACGAGTCATGGGGCTGAATTTGGCTCCACCCAGAGAGTACTTCGCCCAATCCGCTCGGACATGGAGGCCATGCACGTCAGCTTCTGACACCGAGGACCAAGAACAAAAATACAACAATAAGACGATCAACCAGAAAGCTTACCATGACCAGGATGGCAACAACATCAGCCCCATCAGCTCAAATGGTGACTTAGGCAACTGGAGCTTCATCCAAATTCTCAGCAATACCTCGCAGGGTCCTGATCAGGAAGCGAAGGACAGGGACAGCCACTATGTCCCTCCGCTCATTATGCGTTCTTCGTCCACGCTTAACGAGAAAAGCTTGGAACTCTGCACCGAGAATTTGGGTTCCGAGACGGGTACCGACATTACTGAATACAACAGTGTCTTGTCATCCTCATCCGACTCCGAAGGCGCAAGATCTCCGGCGATGGAGCGATCGAGAGCACGACAGCTTTTCGACGAGAAGAAGTCGAATTGTCACGCCTTCCCACCACCCTTGACGTCTAGAAGCGGTTCCAATTATGTTTATTTTAAGCCTCAGAGGGAAAGTGGTAGGTTAGTGATGAAAGCCATCACTGTCGCTGCCCCACGCACCAATTTTCAAGCTGAAAGGAGTGATGGCCGCCTCAGGCTTCACTTCACAAAGAATTTTTCTTCTAATTTTGACCCAGAAGCCGCCGAAGAAGAAAACGAAGGAAACATTGAAGAAGTAGAAGAGGAAAACGAGGTTGAAATTGAAGAAGAAGAAGAAGAGGAGGAGGGGGAGGAGGAGGAGGAGGAGGAGGAGGAAGAAGACGACGATTGTGACGTTAACCTGGAAGAGGAGTTATATGGCAATAATGGAAATGTTGGGAGTGAGATGGGAATTGGAAACTTTCAAAGGCCGAGCAGGTGCAAGGAAGGTGGGCGAGGAAACAAACTGTTGTTGATTCGGGAGCCTTGCTGGGTAGCAACATCTTGACCGAGTTTCAAACCCTAATTCTTCTTCTTCTTCTTCTTCTTCTCTCACTTATTATATATACAGATCTTCTTGATTTATTTTTGTTAGTAGTTCCTGGTTTTTTCTTCATAGATATCTGAATCTTCTTACCCATGTTGGTTTTTTTTTGAAGAATATTCTAATGGTAGTTATTATCGTTATTGGTCATTTCCCCTCTTCTTCCTCCTTCACCCTCTTTTCAAGTTTCCTCCCTGCATGCTTTAACATGTCAATATGACTTTTGTCATGATTCCAGAAACGCCCTTAAAGGACAAATCTCAGTACAAACATGGACCAATTAATTGGACAAAGGACAGAAACCAAATAAATTTGGACACGATGAGAAAGGTGCCAAATCAGAAATGCAAATTAGTGAAAAGATGGGTGGGGATTAACACACTGTGGATTGAATCTGTTACCCACAAATTGTTCTCACATCTCTACCCACAAAAGATTCGAGTCCGAATCAACAATAGTGCAATTTGAATATTTTCTGTACATTTAGATTTTTGCTTTATGCTACGGTTCATACATCATGGATGGGTTTTGCCAAGATTATTCATCATGCTCTTTTTCTTACTGTTCGTGTGTTGGCCCAACGGTTCTGTACCCATTCATGAACATCAATCATGAATATTATTAAGGCTCAGTTTGGATTTGGAAAGAGTATAAATATAAATATATACAATGCAAATACATATAAAATAATATAAATTTCAAGGTTTTACACTGCATATTTGTAGGTATACTCTTTCAAAACTGAGCCTAATGGGTTTTGTTTTTGTGTTTTCTTTTTCTTTTTTTTTGGTAATTTAAATCTGAACTCGAATTTCCTACCCACAATGATCCTATCCACACTTACATACAACATACTACAGCTATACATGGGGTTACCATTCATGGGAAATGTTCCCACTGTACAGCTGTAGTGTCCTGTGGGTAGGAGATCTGGATTCATGGGACCTACTGTAAAAGATATGGACCCCATGTATTTTATTACTGGTGTAAAACCTTATCATTGATTCCATAACAACCTGCTGAACAGCCAAAGCCTTTAGCTAAACCTTGCTCCTATTTAAGATGCCATGCAAAAGGAAATAGCCTCTCTCATTATGTTTATTTTGTGCTCTCCAATATAATGTGAAAACTTAGAATGATATAATTTTAGAATTTCAACAAATGAATTCAGTTCTAATGTGTTTAACGACTCTATATATGATTATACCAATTTATTTTGATCACACAATTTACAATTCAGCCTGGAACAAAAGCATATACTATGCAATTAATATGACACAATTTTTCTTTCTTATATTGCTTTTGCTTAAGAAAAAAGAAGTGATATGTGATAATCAAAAAATAGGAAAATTTTCTTAAAACCTCCTTACACTTTTTATATGAGCCAAAACGCCCCTATAATATAATCTCCATAAAAACATAAATGGAAATGAATAATAATAATAATAATAATAATAATAATAATAATAATAATAATAATAATAATAATAATAGTAAAACCATTCTCACAAAATGACAAAGGAGGCTTATATGCAATTTTAATTCTAAAAATACCCTTGTTTATCAAATATGAGTACACCTCAATACACTATAGCCAACTAACTAAAGAGATCTTCACCAAATGTTATGAGACTTGGATCAGAAAAGATGGAAGGACCACTAAAACAGGGAATTTGCAGCTAAAGTGTTCTTTTTTTTTTTTTCCCTTTTTGTATGTTAATTTAATTTCTTTAAAATGTTGGCTTTGTCAAACTTGCCTCATTTCCATGCACTGCTTTAATATGATATTTACTATTAGAAGTGAAGACCCTCTATAGGTGATAAAATTAGAGAAATTAGATTGAAGTGGATTAGTCAAGTACATAAAATACCCTCTATAACAACTATTAGAAAAAAAACTGATCTATTACAAGTTGAAAGAGTTGATAGTATTAAGGAAGGATCAAAAAAGGATTTCAGTGAAAGTAATAAGAAATGATTTAAATACTCATAATTTAACAATATATATAGATTTGACTTTTTAAAGATAATTTACAACAATTTTCAATTTTTTATTATTTTATTTTTCAAATTTTATTTGAATAAGTCAAACAAATGAACTAGATCGTTGAACAATTTAACCAATGACCCAATTATCAATACGATTCTTGCTTGGCTCAAGTATGGCAATATTGTATTTGCATCTTGACTAATTTTGAAAAAAAAAAATCGAATTAAACATCTTGATCAAGCCTACTTTTAAAAAGTAGGACATATTTCAGTCAATTTCAAAAAGTATATTGAAAATTTGAGTATTTTTAATATTGGTCATTCAAATTTGTTTTATATCRCCAATTCTAAACCTGAACAAAGGAGGGGGGTTGTATYGGGTTGGTAGTCAACACTAAAACTTTTACCAAACTCGTTATCATAACAATGGATATGAAACTAAATAGAATAGAATGGTAAAACATGACTCATGTAGCCAATCCCATATAGTTGAGACAAGACTCAGATGATGATGATGATGATAAGTGGGAGTTTTGCCTTAAATATGGTAACTGTAATTACACAAGTGATACTCAACAGCCTCATTCTGAATTTAAGCTAACCTAAACTCCTATTATATTTTTAAATAATTCATTATGAACCAACTAGTGATAGAGTAATACATTACAGTGACATCTTTAACATTGTTTAACTCTTTAATGACAAATGCACTTTCTTAATTGTCAACCAATGAAAAGCAAACCGTCTAACATCAATGCAGTTGCCCTGTTGACCAAACCTAATCTTTTCTTTCTCTCTCTCTCTGTGATTCTCCAATCTTGTTCCTCATGAGTTCAAACTCCAAACTACTTGCTCAGTTGCTCAGCATCCTATTTATGGGTTCTTTGCTCACGTTTGATTTTCTCCAAAATGGGTTTTCCATGCAAATTCTTTGAATAGTCTAAGCTTTTCATAAATTCGAATTCGGAAGTTTAGAAGCGTGATCCAATTGAACATGATTTTTGGGATTTTATATCAAATCAAATTTGAATGAATTCCTATTTCATTTTAGTACAATTCAATCACAGCCCTAATTAGAAGAAGTTATATTTCTGTTTAATTCAGTCATGCATTAAGGCTCATAATAACCACAATGAATGGTGCAGAATCTATGCTTTCGGTTTCACTTTGACCAAGGCAGTTGAATGGCAGTCGAAATCCAAATTGAATCATATGTTCTTTGTCTACCAGGTTGAGTCCAGGAGCTCTCTGTCACAATACAATGTAGAGGAGATTTTCCCCCTTTTGTTTATCTGGATGAAAGAGGCTCAAAAAATATCTAAATATGTTTATCCATGAAGAGAGAGAGAGAGAGAGCTTAGGTAGAGAGAGCCGAAAAGGACAGCTCAAATGTGGGTGATTCAGAGGATCCCTCATTGGATGGATGGGTTGGGCTCTGGATCTGGAATGAACGTCAGTGCCCCATGTGACAGAAAAAACCCTGTTGAGGACTTGAGAGCCCACAACGACAGTAACCTTTTCTGTTTTTTCACAAAAAATTGTTTGTTATTCAACTTTTCCTTTTTTTTAGGGTACAATACAAAAACCTCCCTTAAAGTTTTGACAATCATAAAAACATCTCCTCTAGTTTCATTTTAACAAATACTTCCCTTGAACTTTTGAAAAAAAATGAACAGAAATCTCCCTTTCATCACTAACCCAGACAGAAAACGTTAGACCAATACATCAGTTTTTTTTAAATACCCATTCTACCCTTTTGTCAATCTCTTTCTCTTATAATCTCCCATTCTTGAACTCCAGTAATTAGGAACCTTGTTTAAAACTCCATCGACCCAAGAAGAGAGGAACCCTAGAAGAATATTTATCATTTTCTCCTCTTTTAATCTCCCGTTCTTAAAACTCCATTGACTCAAGAAAAGGTAGAAACTATCGTTGACTCTTTCAACCCTGAAACTTGCTCCAGTCAGGAAGGGAAACAACATTTAACCACCGGAGTTTGTCTGGTGGAGAAGTGAGGCAACGTTTCTGGTTTACGCACAGGAAAAATAGATAAAATTTGAACTTTAGCTATAGATGAGAAGGTGAACTGTTGCAGGTGATTGTTCTTAACCGGAAGGTTGGTTGAGAAGTGTGTTAATCAATTTAAAGGCTGCCTAATCTTTTAAATACATCTTGAATTTATGATACTGGTTTTCTAGCGGAAATGCCAAATCATGAATTCTTGGGTTTGATTGCATATCAGAAATAAAACTAATTGTTAGGGGTGTCAATGGTATTCGAAAATCCGATTTCGAATTTGATATTCGACATAATCGAATCGAATTTGGATAATTCGAATATCTAATCGATCGAATTCAGATATCCTATTCTTATCGAATAGTTAATCGGATTCGAATTCGGATATGACCTTATTCGATTCGATAAATATCCGAATTCGACCGATTATTTAATTCTTATATATAATATATAAAATATTTTATATAATATATATAATAATTGAGTTATATAAATAATTTATATATTTTATATCAATAAAATATTTATTTTATATATTTATTAATTATCTAAAATAATTAATTAATCGAATTCGAATATTAATTTTCAATATCCGTCGGATATCAAATCGAATTCGGATATCGGATTTTCTAATCGAATTTGAATTCGGATATTGCTTGATCCGATTTGAATTCGATCCGTTTACACCCCTACTATCTGTTACACTGTTCAACTTTTTCCCCTGTTTTGCTTTTGGGTTTTATGTATTTATGGACACTTCTAAATACATCTTCTTTTCTCATTTTGGGTCATACAAAATGTCATTTATTGAATCTCTGATTTGGTTTTTGTGGGCTTCAATGAATTTGTGCTTTTATTATTTCTATGTTTTTGGATTCAATGAAGAATAACTCTATTTGGTCCCCAATTTCTTATCGATTGGCTGCTGGTTACTCAACTTACAAGTCACCAATGATGTTAGTAACACCTTCAAAAGAAAACGTTAACAAATTACAGCATAGAAGAGGAGTTGATTTCTTGTCCTTGAGAGCATTGGTTATTTTTCCATGTGGTATTGGTGAGAATACTCACATCTATTTGTGAAATGTAATCCTCACAGCAAGAGAGACGAAAAAAAGCTCTGGTGAGAAATTGCTTGAGGGGGGAAGTAGATATTGCCGACAATGATGAACTGTTGTTGGTGAAGAACAGTTTCTAGAAAATGGGAAATATTATTTGGTGAATGGAATATTTTGAATGATGGTGCCATGCAAGTGTTTAGTGGTGTTAGGGTTTAAATTACAGGGGAGGTTTTTGTTGATTTTTTTCAAAAGTTCAGGGGAGGTATTTGTTAAAATTAAACTACAGGGGAGGATTTTATGATTATTAGAAACTTTAGGGGAGGCTTTTGTATTTTACCCTTTTTTTATTTGTATTGCTAAGATATCTCTCTGGCTATGTTTGGTTTGAAGGAAAAAATAGGAAAAGAAAAAAAAAGGTAAAAAAACCTTTACAAACCTCGTAAACGTTTACTTACCTTTCCTTTCTTTTCCCTGCCTTTTTCTTCAAACCAAACATAGCTTCTGTGATTAGTGGGTTAATGTGTTAGAGGAGCAAAAGAGGTCACCTAAGTTTGTTTTGTAGGCTTCCTCTTTTAGGTTTAAACTTTGCCACATGGGTAATTCAGCTTTAATATTTAGAAAAATGTGCTTGGTAGAGCAGATTCAACTTGAAGATTTGCATCGGTTTTGCATATAATGCTGGCAGTGCAAATTTATTTGCACTAATACAAATTCATGGAAATGCAAATGAGACGAGTGTGAGTTCTGGTTCTTACTTCATGTGGACTGGGAAATGGCAATAAAGGGTCAAAGTTGAAACAAAAATGAATTAAATTTTGCACCAGTGTGAATGAGAAACTACACTGCAACAAACCAGGCCTAAGGGGCGTTTAGGAGAAATATGAAAGAAACCTTTTTCTGGTACCGTGCTTTTGAAGCGCCCAGTACATTTTTGTTCCGAGCTTTAGGTGTTAAAACATCTACTTATTTATGTCCAATTATACAGACACCACGAGGATCTCCTGCAATAAAATTCACTTAAATAGCATCCAACAGCACATTAAGAATATCTTTCATACATGTATTTTAAATTTGAACCCGAATCTCATGCAAACAATGACTATGCACACAGTTGCACATAAGTTACATCTCCCCTGTATGTATGTTAAATTTGAATTCGGATTAGCTAAATGTTTTAGCTGTTCAGCGGTCTGTGGAACCAATGATGAGGTTCCATTCTAGTAATAAATTCATGGCCCCACTGTGAAAGATGTGAGTCCCATGTATGACTCGATATACTGGTGCTGGTTTCACATCCCATCATGTATTAGGAATGTCTCCTATGAATAATAACATACAAATATGGGAGATATTTTTGTGAGGTTGGTGTAAGGAAAAACGCTTTATTAGAAACATCTGTCCCCAAGTTGAGATGTACATACTACAGTTACGTTTGAGGGGAATTCGGTTTAAGTCAGGGCAAGGCCCATTTGGGCAGCTTTTTCTTCGTGTGCTTTATTTCATGGGGAGATATTCTAAATGCAAAATTGAAAAAAGTTCTTAGAATGATGTGAGCACAGATTTGTCCTAATAAAAGCCAATTTCATCCACTGAGATTCGATGAATGCAAAAGCCCGTTCGAACACGGTTCAAACAGTCTTTACAGCGTTGCATCGGAAATATCTCCATACGTATGATATTTTATTTTTGTTGGGAAAATATTTCCAACGCAAGGCCAGGGCCATAAAGGCTGTTCGAACGGGCTTGCACTGACTGAAGGCGAGTTCGTATCCACTATCCATCAGAAATGGGTCCCGCAAAAGTAACATGTACTGAACTGAAGCTGACCCCAATCTTAGGCCGATCGACCCTGATCTCCATGTGCGCACTTTTCCACTTGTATCACACTATCAGCTGACTATGGACAAAAAGCCATCGCTCCTGTTCCTCCAAAATCCCGAAATTACCTTTTCCTTTGGTCAAATGGTGGGTGAGGTGGGGTGTGGGGGGGGGGCTTTTGGTCAATTCCAAAACATAGTGGGCAGTTCATCTATTCAAGTTGATGGGGGGAGGGAGGAGGGTGGACATGGGAAGGGGTATTATTGGAATTATAAATGGCAAGTGGGCCAAGCATGGGTGAAGAGGTAAGAAGGGGGTATAAGAGGAAGGGAGTGTGTGATCGTGGAGGGAGGTCATCCATTCATTAGGGTTATTGGGAAAAGAGAAGGACTGAAGTCCGAAGGAGGGGTGACTTTGCAGGGTAAGTGGGCTTGGGCCTCCACTGCTCACTCACATTCATGATTCATTCATCCAACAGTGACTCTTTATTGTGTCTCAGGTCTCAGCGTCATCAGATGTTTGTATGGATTTATTAATGGATCTACTCATACAAATCAACGTCAAATGCTTACGAATACATTCGTACAGATCTTGTCTTCAGTTATGTAAGACTTGCATACTTTTATTCCTCCATCATTTTTTTATTATTATTTTCTTCGCTTTTGTCTTTTAAGTCTGCACCAGCTCCTCCTTAGAGAGGGATATGGTTGAGTTGAGTTCACGTGGAATGGTGAAGTTGTTATGTGTTGAGCATATCTAAGCCATGAAAGTATGTATCTGATCTGATAACCCATCAAAATTCAAAAGCAGAGCATTAAAACCCAGCTCATCCATTGGCTGAATTCACTTTATATTGACAGTTATTCAACTGGACACTGTTGCTGGACTACCCAATAAGAAATTGCCAAGTTCCTTGGGCTGTGTAGGAGAGCTGATAAGCATTGATTTACAATGGAACCCAAAAGAATCAGACTTCTTCTCTGAATTCCTGTGGATTCTTCTCTTAGCAAATTTCAGTCAAGTAGTATGTTAATTTCCCTAGTTTTCTGAGAAGATAATATCGTAAGTTTCAAGAGACCAAGACAATCAACAAAGGTTGGCGGTGCTAAGACCTAAGCTAAGACCTCTCTTTCGTGGACTCAATGAGTTTGGGTTTGTGAATTTTGGAAACTATGTGTATTAATTGCATCAAAATCAAATTCCTCTTGTACACATAGGAGGCTCAGACAAGTGACAGATTTTTTTTTTTTGGAAAAGTAATAGTGATTTATTAATTTTTTTTTTAAACAAACACTATTCAATTATGAATTTTCTATCTATGCTTCTGAAATTCTTTTCTATGGAGGTTATAATTCTAGAATTTCGGTATTTTTTTTTCAGAATTATAGGTTTCAACTGGCTTTATTATTTATTTATTCTTTTTTCAAGTCCTTTTTTCTTTTTCTTTTAATTTATTTTTCTCACTTAAATGTTGGGTATTCAAATTCATGGGTCTTGACTCTTGTAGTTGTAGGCCTTGGGTCAGAGGTCATGGAGCCCAAAGTGAATCAAAACCATAAAATCAAACGGCCAGCAATTAAGATGTCAGCAGAGTGCTGGCCGATCATTCAGAGGTCAACTTGTCCAAGGCCATACTTGCCGAAAAAAACTTGTCCAACTGTTGGGCTGGACCTACATGTTCATATGGTGGCTGTATTTATGTTCATCAACTTGGGAGCGGAATAGCCAACTGTCTGTTTAGAATCAGCATCTTATTCCCATTCCTGTTGGAATGGTCATTCCCTGGAAATGAAATCCTATTCTTATTGATTTTAATTCTCATTTTTATTTTCATCTGAATCAAACAGAATAAATCATTTTGATTCCGATTCCAACTACAAATCAAATGGACCCTTAATTATTCACGTCTGAGCCTAAAATCCAAATCCAAACCTGTTACGTGAAACGAGATAAAGATGAGCTGGTGGGAATCCATATTTGGGTCGAGTTGGATTTGAGGTGGCAAAAACCAAGCCATACAATTAAAACCCACCACCAGCACCACCAACAACAAAATTAATAAATATAAAACGAGAGAAAATTGTCGACCACATGTTTACCCAAAGTCATGTATCCAATGAGAGAGATCCCTCAGTACTCAGTACTTCCTCAATGGTCTCAGACTCTGAGCTGATGTTTGACGAACCGATTGGTGTGGATAGTCCTGTTTTCACCATTTCGGCTTTCAAATCTAAGACCTTATAGATTCTAAAACCAAAATCTTGACAAAAGACAGGAGTCAGACGACGTTCCGGATTCAACATAGACAATTGTCTGGTCTGAAAGCAACCAGCTTTTAACTTTTAAGTAATACAACCATCTTGGTCAACTACCTGGAATTGAGTAGGACGATTTAGCTCCAGTTTTAAGCAATAACGCTTCTGCTTCGGGTTTTGTAGTTATCCTTCCAACAAATTCTGAGACATTAACGTCACAAGATCAAGAAAAAGTAAACAAACAATGCTCACTTTGTTGTGATTAGGTAACAGTCGTTGACTGTTAAACAATAACTTATTAGCTTTCCAAAGGTGGTCGTAAAGAGTGTCGCTAGCTAGCTCTAAATTATGGCATCAATCAAAGGAAGAGTGCGGCCTACATTTTATATTAGAAGAAATGAGTATAAAATTAATCTCAGGACAATAAAAATTTTTCTCCTAAGTTTGTGTATAAAAATGGGTATGCCAACAACAATGATAGCAAGTAAATAATTCAGCCAAGTAATAGAAAAACAGATGATAATCACCATACAATAGTACAGTAGAATTAATCAGGGAAAAAGCCACGGGACTTATGGTCCATAAAAGTCTTCCATTAATTCAGAAATTAATGGGTACAATAGTCTTCTCTAGTTGCAATTAGAGGCTTACAAACATCAAGGAAATAATCATTGGCTCACAAGAACGGCATTAACATCACCAAATGCAAGGTGGATATAACATAAACAGAGGTTTAGATCTTACCAAGTTGCTATAAATATGAACTGAGAAATAGAGAAAGGAAAAAACACCAAATTTGAACTTGAGTGGGATTCTTAACTCCAACACTTAATATCATTAAGAACGGGCTTGAAAGACACCTCCGAACTTGATATTGAATGGAATAAGAGCAAGTTTTTCTTCTCTTCTTCACAAAACTCAAGGAACCAGAAAAATCCTCGGTTTTGTATTCTTTTTTTCTTGTTTTTCTCAATTCGGGTGGTTACGAACATGATGCCCAAAAAAACTGAAAAGGTGGAAGCCTTTTCCTTCCACTATACGGCTCCTTTTGGGAGCAAATAAAGGTGGGGTGGGCCCCTCATATGGGCTGGACCCGCACCCAACAATTCTCCCCTTCCAACTCATATGGGGGGCTTCACCAAGCCCGCAACTTCTTTGYAGAATTCAAATTTGTCTCTAGGCAAGGACTTTGTTAACATATCTGCACCATTTTCATCAGTATGAATATTCTCAATGTTCAACAACTTCATGTCCAACACATCCCGAATCCAGTGGTACATTACATCAATGTGTTTGGATATTGAGTGGAAAGTTGGATTTTTAGATAGATGGATAGCACTTTGACTGTCACAATAGAGAGCATATCTTTCATGCTTCATGCCCAATACTTATAAGAACTTCTTCAACCATAGGATCTCCTTACAAACTTTTGTAGCTGCAATGTATTCATCCTCTATAGTAGACAATGCAACACACTTTTGAAATTTGGATTGCCATGAAATTGCTCCCCCTGCAAAAGTCATTAAATATCCCGAAGTGGACTTTCGGGAATCAACATCACCAGCCATGTCCTCATCAGTGTACCCATCCAACATGACTTTACCATTCCCGAAGCATAAGCATATCTGAGAAGTACCTCTGAGATACTTGAATATCCATTTTACTGCTGTCCAATGTTCTTTGCCGGGGTTAGAGAGAAATCGACTAACTATACCAACAACATGAGCAATATCTGGCCTCGTGCACACCATAGCATACATTAAACTGCCAACTGCCAAAGCATAAGGCATTTTCTTCATTTTGGTTTTGTCTTTCTCACTTGTAGGACATTGTTTAGTGTTGAGCTTGAAATGACCTGCAAGTGGAGTATTCACTAGTTTTGCATTGCTCATGTTGAACCTCTCAAGAACCTTCTCAATATATTTTTCTTGAAATAACCATAACTTCCCATTTTGTCTTTCTCGAGAGATCTTCATACCAAGAACCTGTCTAACTGGTCCCAAGTCCTTCATTGAAAAAGACTTGCTAAGCTCATTTTTCAACCTGTCAATCTTGTTAGAATCATGCCCAACTATCAATATATCATCAACATAAAGCAAGAGAATAATAAAATCACCATCAGAAAATTTCTTTAAAAATACACAATGATCTGAAGTGGTCCTAGTGTACCCATGAACAACCATGGAGGAGTCAAATTTGTTGTACCACTGTCTTGGTGTTTGTTTCAACCCATACAAGTTTTTCTTTAATCTCCCCACCAAGTGTTCTTTGCTTTTTTCCTTGAATCCCTCTGATTGCTCCATATAGATTTCTTCTTCCAAATCACCATGAAAGAAGGCAGTCTTCACATCAAGCTATTCAACTTCCAAATTTAAACTTGCAACTAGTCCAAGCACAACTCGAATAGAAGACATTTTCACCACAAGAGAGAATATTTCTTCAAAATCGACACCCTTTTTTCTGACTGAAATCCTTCACAATCAGCCTTGCCTTATATTTTAGTTGTGAGCCACTCTCATCAGATTTCAATTTATAAACCCATTTGTTGTTGAGTGCCCTTTTCCCCTTTGGTAATTTCACCAAATCATAGGTGTGATTATCATGCAATGATTTTAATTCCTCTTGCATTATTTTCAGCCACTCATCTTTTTTGTCATGTAACATAGCCTCTTGATAAGTCTCTGGCTCTCCCCCATCTGTCAGCATCACATACTCATGTGGAGGATACCTAGTGGAAGGTCTTCTCTCTCTAGTTGAAGGAACTAAAGGTACCTGTTCATTCTGTACTTTGGTACCTAGTGGAAGGTCTTTTCATTTACATGAGTTTCATTACTAACTGTATCATCCTGTTCATTTGGTACAACTCCCTCGTGATCACCATCAATTGTAGGTGGAAAAACTGGATCCAAATTAATTGGAACATCAATAGAGAATTTTGGCTTCTCAATTTTCTCTATATCTTCAATTGTTTGATCTTCAAGAAATACAACATTTCTGCTTCTGATCACTTTCTTGTCCACTGGATCTCATAACCTGTACCTAAACTCTTCGTGCTCATAGCCTAAGAAGATGCACTGTTTATCCTTGTCATCAAGCTTGGATATTTCATCTCTAGAAATATGAACAAATGCCCTATAACCAAACACTTTCAAATGACTGTATGATGACTTTCCCTGTCCAAACGCTTTCAAGAGTATCTCCATTCAAAGGAACTGAAGGAGAAAGGTTGATGAGGTCAATTTCAGTTCTCATAGCCTCACCCCAAAAAGATTTAGGTAACTTAGCATGAGAGAGCATGCATCTGATTCTATCAGTAATTGTTCTGTCCATTCTCTCTGCTACTCCATTGTGTTGAGGAGTCTTAGGAACACTTTTCTCAAGTCTGATACCATGGATCCTACAATATTCTTCAAAAKGACCCCTATATTCACCACCATTATCAGCTCGGATGCACTTCAACTTATTCCATGTTTCTCTCTCAACCTTGGCATAAAAATACTTGAAAACATCCAACACCTGATCCTTAGATTTCAAGGCAAATGTCCACACTTTTCTAGAGTGGTCATCAATAAATGTCACATAATATAATGCACCACCAAGAGATCTATCTTTCATGTAACAAACATCAGTGTGAACTAAATCTAAAACATGAGGCTTTCTAGATGGAGGAAATTTATGAAATGCAACTCTACTCTGTTTGTCAGATAAACAATGTACACATGTTTCAAGAGGCATACATTTTACATAAGGAAGAAGATTTTCTCTAGAAAGTATCTAAATCCCTTTTTCACTCAAATGTCCAAACCTCCGGTGCCAAAGCTCAATGGATGAATCATGAATTGCATTCACCTCTCCTTTGCTCAACCTTGCTTGCATCACATAAAGGGTATTGTGCTTCTTTCCCTTTGCCACAATGAGTGAACCCCGACTAAGCTTCCATTTTCTATCACTAAAGGTGTTTGCATAACCTTCATCATCTAACTTGCTAGTGGAAATCAGATTTAGGCGGATATCAGGAACATGCCTAACATTCTTCAAAATTAATTTGCAATCAGTATTGATATCTAGACAAATGTCTCTCATGCCAACAATCTTGGATGCACCAGCATTCCCCATACGAACATGTCCAAAATCACATGTAGTGTAAGTTGTGAAAAATTCACCATGGGGAATAACATGAAAAGAAGCACTCGAATCTATGACCCAACCACTGTCTAAGCATGCAAAGTTGACATAATTATCATCACAAACAATAACAACATCACCCTCGACTGCAACAGTTGTAGTATCTTTTTCTTCTTTCTTGCCTTCACCTTTCCCTTTGGCTTGTTCTCTTTTCCAGACTCTGCATTCATTTTTGTAATGTCCCGGTTTATTACAGTGATAACAAATGATATTTTTTTTAGACCTGGACCTTCCTCTGGTTTTATCATATTTGTTACGGGGACCTCTGCTCTTACTTTTTCCCTGTCTTTCTTTCTTTTCTGTCACAAGAGCTTGAGATTCTGAGTAAGTCCCTTGTTCTTTCATCCTAGACTCTTCATTCAACAAAGCATCTTTGACTATGTCAATGGTTACCATACCATTAGGGGCTGAATTACTGACTGAAACCACCAAGGTTTCCCAACTGTCAGGCAAGGAACTAAGTAACAACAAGGCCTGCACTTCATCATCCATATTCAATTTCATAGTAGTCAATTGATTTATCAAAGCTTGAAAATCACTCAAATGTTCAAACATATTAGTCTCATCTTTATATCTCAAGTGTGCTAGTTTTCTAATCAAGGCAATCTTGTTTAAACCCATTTTCTTTTCATACATAGACTCTAATTTTTTCCATAAAACATCAGCCCTAGTTTCTTGTGCAACATGGTGAAAAATACTGTGGTCGATCCACTGTTGGATTTGGCATATAGTTTTCCTATGCATGATTCCCCATTCATCACTTGACTTGTCACTTGGCTTTGTTTCATCACCTCTTATGGGTAGGTACAAATCTTTGCAATAAAGAATGTCCTCCATTCTGGGTTTCCAAATGGCATAATTCGATGAAGTCAATTTTATCATAACGTCCGAGGATTCCTCCATTTGTATCAACACAGACAATTAATTTCAGCCAATCTAGCTCTGATACCACTGTTGGGTAAGTTACACTATAGTAAAAGAAATGAGTATAAAACCAATCCCAGGACAGCAAGAACTTTTCCCCTAAATTTGTGTGTGAAAATGGGTATGCCAACAACAATGATAACAAGTAAACAATTCAGCCAAGTAATAGAAAAGCAGATAACAATCACCACACAATAGCACACCAGAATTAATCGGGGAAAAAACCACAGGACCTGTGGTCCATAAAAGTCTTCCACTAATTCAGAAATTAATGGGTACAATAGTCTTCTCTAGTTGCAACTAGAGGCTTACAAACATCAAGGAAATAATCATTGACTCACAAGAACAACATTAACATCACCAAATGCAAGGAGGATACAACACAAACAGATGTTTAGATCTCACCAAATTGCTGTAAATCTGAACTAAGAAGTAGAGAAAGGAAAAAACACCAAATTTGAACTGGAGTGGGATTCTTAACTCCAGCACTTAATATCATCAAGAACGGGCTTGAAAGACACCTCCGAACTTGATCTTGAATGGAATAAGAGCCAACTTTTCTTCTCTTCTTCACGAAACTCAAAAAACCAGAAAAATCCTCGATTCTATGTTTTTTTTTTCTTGTTTTTCTCAGTTAGGGTGATTACGAACATAATACCCAAAAAAACTGAAAAGGTGTAAACCTTTTCCTTCTACTATACGGCTCCTTTTGRGAGCAAATAAAGGTGAGGTGGGCCCCTCATATGGGCTGGACCCACACCCAAGAAAGAGTATCGTACAAAGGTTCCACTAAATGAGACATTCATACATGCTTACTTTTAATTAGCATAATTGATGGCTAACAAAGAGGAAGTCTTAGTCCTACAAATTTGAGAGAGATGGATCTGATATAATTCTTTATTTTTCTTCAGTTTATGGAGCACAAGAAGTTGACTTGCAAAGTGCAGGCTAGCTGATTGGCTGTAACCATCCAAAATTTGATGAAGCAACTATTTATAATCAATAAGGGAGAAGGTGACTAAGTGAAATTAAAATGCAATCCACGTAGCCACTAAACAAGAAAACATCAGATCAGACAAGAGATTTATTTAAACTTAAATAGAAATAGAAAAAAGAAAAAAAAAAAAAAATATATATATATATATATAGATGGGTATATATATACATAGATAAAACTACATCATCACCATCAACAGTCAACAGAAGCATCCATCTTTGTCATCCAAGCCCACACATGATTCCTCCATTAGAACCCACCACCAACCTGTCCACCCAACCTTGGACACCAATGAAAACAACCCACAAGAGCCATAGAAACTTACTTTGTTCCCTTTTATAAAAATTTGGATAACACACTGTTGGGCCCAATGGGCCCCCACCAAATTCCCAGTCCAACCTCGGTAGCTAAGTAGATAGAGTTGAGTCACCGAGTATGTGGATTTTCACATTTGTGGATGGCATGCTCCCGCCATCATGTGACACTACACAGTACATATGCTCATGGTTGGCCTTGTCGTGCCAACGCAACGATCAAATCTCTCCATCTATTCTAGTTCTGTCATCTTGTCCATGCGTTCACGTGCATTGCACTCCACATGTACTCAATTCACCCACTTCCCTTCAATCCCTTTTTGCCGCCGAGTCCGGATTTCCAATCCATAACAATTTTACCCACACCTACCCACATAACATCACAGTCACACATAGGGAAAATCTCATCCTCTAATATTATTATTCATAAGGAGATGTTCCCATTTCAGATTAGTAGATAATAAACGATTAATCTTTGTTTGTAAAAGAAAATTTTGTTCAGAGAATATCAAGGGAGATGTATTAAGTAGAAGAGATGAGAATTATGAAGCATAATAAAAGGGGCCACACCATAATGGCCTTCAGCCATGGCCACTACATTTATGTGCTTGTATTTTCAATTCAATTTATTTTTTGGTGGTTGTGAAAAATACGGAACAATTCTTACAAAATTGTGAAGGATAGAGAAGGAGATGGTTTGCTCAATGTTGGAGTTCATAGCTCAGACAAAAATGGGTTGGCCATTCATATATCCATCCATGTGATAATGCATGCCCATAAAAGGAAAAAGCAAGAAAAATGCTAATAAACTTGATAGTATTAGAAGAAATAGTTAGGGTTTTCTTATGGAATAAATAGAAGGTTAGCCACTTACATTAGGCCATTTTTCATTGGTTAATTATTAGTCAATTTTGCTGATGATCCAATAGTTGCTGATGATCCAGTGGACACTATGTGATAAGGTCAATGGAGTTGGCATGCTCCCTATTTTATTTAGTATATGTTTGGCAACGATACTGTAGTTTCTGATGTGTGGCTTGGAGCACTGTTTTCTCAGAAAATGGTGTCTTTATTTTTGTTTGAAATCGTTGCTGTCAGGTAGGATGTTTCCTGGAGTAACAACAATTTTTTCTGTTTGGTACCATTGCTCCAGGAAACGTTTTTAGCACTAGTACCCATTATCCAATGCCACATCGATATCAATGCCATATCACTGCCCTGTTGGCAGCAACGAGCTGCAACTCCAAGAAACGCCAAATTTGGCATTGCTCCAAGCCATGGCTTTCCGATTTTCAAGGCATGACTTGGAGCACTATTTTTTATGGAAAAATGGTTCTAAACAAATACTCATTTCTTGGAGCAATGTATTTTCCAATGTGGCGTTGATATGGTGTCATTGCTTCAGGAAAAGGCAATGATGCCAAACAGCCCTTTAGGGGATGCAATTTAGACGGATTTGAATTGGGCTTTTGCCAAAATTTGAATCGGTCCGATCCAAAGGCCTAATTCTGTCCCTACCCCTTAATCCCTCTCCAACGTGTAATATGTAATATATATATATATATATGTATATATGTCAATTTTTAAAAGATAATTGTCCTATATATTATTTTTGCCATTAAATAAAATGGCATCTTTTGTATTTTCACTATAGGATATGCAATTTATCATAAATGGATGTATTGGAATGGCTTTGACTGCCCTAAAAATAGACATGGACAAGAAAATAGGACAAAGGTTCACTGCTCCAGGTCAAGTAGGTAGCTTTCTATAAAAACACACTTATTTCTGCAACGTGGGAGGAATCTTATGCCTGGTTTAGATCGTTTATCAGTTAGGAGATGAAATGGATTAGTCTTCACATGGATGAAATTCATAAGTTGTATTGATAATAAATGGGGTGTTTGACAATATGGTTGGTTTTGATTTTGAAAACAAAAATAATTCAGCAAAAATAATACAATTTTGCTGATGTAGCAGTTGTTTTTGTTTTCGAAAATAAAATCAACCATATTGTCAAACACCCCCAAATTATTTATCAAAAAAAAAAACTAAAGAGGTGTTTTATAACATGAATGCTTTTTTATTTGTTTTTAAAATTGTTAAATTAACAAAAAACAAAAATATGTTATTGAATTCCATTTTTTGTCTTAAAGGCAAACAAGACAAAAATAAGTTGGTTTTGTTTCAAAAAATAATACATGTTTTTKAAACCATCAAAACAATAATTTTAAAAACAAAAAAAACAAAAATTTTATAATATAAAAATTATATAATTTACAGAACATGATAATAAATAACCAAATAAAAATATATTTTTGAAACCAGAAATTTAATAACATATTTTTAGTTTCAGTTTTGAACACAAAACATACATACACAACCAAGAACATGCACGTTTTTGTGTTTTTGTTTTAAGAAACAGTTTATTTTCAAATAGATGGTTTTGATTTATTTATTTTTAGAACCCATAACAAGAAAAACAATTTACATTATAAAATTTCTCTTAATGCTGTATAGGTTTCCCTACCTGTTCTTCATAAGCCTAAATGACTCCATAAATGAAAATCATACCCATATATACATCTTTGTAAACTTTTCAAATAAAAAATAAAGCATATAAAAGCAAAAGCATAAAGAAAAAAAAAATAAAGAACTCATCAAGTAGATAGGGTCAAGTACCTTACAGATGGTGGAGAGGAATCAGAGGATCCTCCCGGGTATCTTAGAGGGACCCATCTCCCGAATTCCTCTATAACAAGGAGGATTCTGAAAATCCAGTCTAAGGATTGGGAATAATGAAACTTTTGTCCACTTGTAATTATTAACATGTATTAGAGATAGTGTTCTCAGATTCAGTTTTCTTCCTTTTTGTGTTTGTCGTTCACTTTCTCAGTCCTCTTTTTGAATTGAGCATGGCCCACTTATAGGTTGATAAACCTTAATCCAACGGCCGTAAAAAAACACGAAAACAAGATTAGAGAAAAAAGACCAGTTTAAGAAATCTTTTCTGTATTTATTGGTTTTTTATGTTTTCGTTTCTTTAGTCCTTTTTTTTTTGGCCCTTTATGTTTTTTTTGGAAAGTTTTTAATCCTGGTAAATGTATTTATCTGAGTAAGTATTTTTTAGATAAATAAAATCATAAAAATTATTATTAAAAGGGGTAATTTAGATTCGACAATTTCCCCAAATGGAAAAATTAAGATGAGTATCATTTATACACCCAAGGAAAATAAATTTTGAAGGCCCTACATAATACTGAAAAAATAAAAACACGAGTATCTTAATAAATAATAACTAAAATCCTATTGATCAACTTTTCCTCTTAAAATCCAGAAATGGCCTTTTGGGTAAGATTATGTTTTCAAAACGAAAAATTTCAATAGTTTTTCAACTATTATCCAAAATACCATAAGTGGATAAATTGAAAAACAGAATCTCTCTCTGGTCACATGATATTCTTGCATCTTTTTTCTTTCTTACCATCATGTGTTTTTTTTTCTTTACATGTTTGATCTCCTGGAATCGTAAGCTCTATAACCACCAAATTCTGAAGCAGTATGCAACAGAAGAAAGAAATAGTGGGATTGGTTTAGGTCTAGTGGCAACAAGCTAGAGACCATGCTGGCCAAATGTGTTGGTGTAAAAAAAGAATTTGTGTTCCCCACCGTTGATGGCTTGAGGCTGAGGCTGAGGATGAGGTTTATCCTTTGGGGGTTGGTAGTAGTGCTGGAAAGTGATGCCCAAGTGGTGATCTAAGTCTCATGTGCCCATTCGACTGTGGGTCTACTCCACTCTGGAAAATTCTTCCCGTCATTGGAGAATGCTGGTTCATGCTGCTATATAATAATTGATCCAGAATCCCAGGCTTTTCGATTGTATTTTGCTAGCTCATAGAAACTGTAATCGACTAGCTCACAACCTTGCTCGTCTAGCTGTATTTAGAATGGCTAGTAGTGAAACTTGGATCTGCTGGATGGATATCCCTCCTTCTGTCATTGATGATATCATTGTTGAAGAGTGTAAATTCTCCCATTTGAATGGACAATTCTGGTGCCTATTTTCCAAATAAAAAAAAAAAAAAGGCAGGAAGAAAAATGAAACGGTGTATCATTGATATGCCATGTTGGATTATTGGGTTGAACTCTCAATGTTTGTATAATATTGTATTTGATTTCTCATTTGAGAAAGTAAGATATTTTGCACATAACTCAATGCAAAATTGTTTCCTTATGATTATACAACTATATAGGGTGTAATCAAGGTTTAAAATTTTGATATGATATTATATTGTATCGGGGGCTTAACGATATGCCCTTACAAGGGTTATATCAGGGTGTGACCTGGTTCAAGGGATAGACCAGCCTTAGACCGACCCCTCTGAACCAGTTTCAAAGGAAAAAAAGGTGGACGGCCTTCGATACAGGTCGATATGCCCTGTATCGATATTTTGAACCTTGGGTGCAACTTGGGCAGTCTTGGGTTGAGATTTTGTTAAAATATGAATGGGCCTAACCTGAAAGCCTAGGCCTGATGCAGTGTAAATTCTTCAAATTGGTTTTCAATTTGCACCTTAGGCTGTGTTTGGTTGCAGTGCAATTTTATTTGCACTAGTACAAATGCATGGGAGTGCAAATGAAAAAAATGCAAATTCTCATTTAATTTTGTTTTGGATTTTACTTTATTCTGCTTCATGTCTTAATTTACTCCATTTGTACTGTAATCAAACAAAATAACCTAAAATTTGAAACAAAAATAGGTCAGGATTTACATTCATTTGCACTGTTATGATTTGCATCAATGCAAATTTGTTTGCCTTGCAACCGAACACAACTCAGTTTGAAAAGAGTACAAATACAAATAGAAATATGTAGGGTAAAAATTCTTATATTTTGTATGTATTCATTCTGTACATATTTGTAGTTGTACTCCTTCCAAACTGAGCCTTATAAACGCATGGGCACCACATAAGACAATTGAAGTGGTAATTCACCCCCTTCGTTGAAAAAAAGAGCCAAAAAGGTTTTTTCTTTCAACACCCTATGCACACATGGAAAGGGTGAAGAAACGTTTGTAAGCATCTCCTTAATTAGAACATTGAAAAAAATAAGGGTTTTTAAGGGCAAATTTTGGGGTTTAATATCAATAAAAGTAATATATTTAAAAGAAATTCAAAAATAGATTAACTTTTTAAAATAATATCAATAAATGGCAAAAACACTGTTCATCTTCTTCTTCTTGCCATTTGTTCACCAGAGCCGCCGTCCGCCGCTGCCCACTACCACCGTCTGCGGGTGGCGGCGAACGACAGCTTTAGTGAACAAATAGCAAGAAGAATAAGATGAACAATATTTTTGTTCTTTATTGATATTAATTTTAAAAAGTTAACCTATTTTTGAAATTTTTTAAATATATCATTTTTATTGATATTAAACCCCAAAAGTTGCCCTTATATATACTATTAACCCAAAATATAATGTCAATCTAATCCGCTAGACATAATTGCAAAAACAGTTACCAAATCCAGACTTGGCAATGTTGTCAAACTCTGACGAGACGTGTAATTGTTTTTCTGATTGTGTCGTGAGCTGAATAGTTCAAATGTCTCATTCACTTGTTAGTTACGTTGTTATGATTCATTCAAATAAAAAAAAATATAAGTTAAAAATTAAAAAATAACCAAATTATATTTTCAAAGCATTCTACCTTAAAATAAAATAAAATCAATAAATATTGTACCTAGCTCTAATATATATATATATATATATATATATATATTTTTTTTTTCAAACTGCTGTTAATCCGGTCGATCAAACCGACACCTGACCAAGATTTTGGGTCCCGTTCAGTCAATACCTGTCAGATTGTCAAAACTGATGACTTAGTCAATAACTGTTTGACCCAAAATATTGACCCAGTGATTGGGTTGTAGGTTGCACACTCAATGCATGTAAACTTTCGGAGGCCATAACTTTGCACTCCGATGTTTGATTTGGGGTGATTTTTTTTTTTTGTAACATTTTAAGATTATGCATTCCAAGGCGTCGGTTCCTTGCCCTATTATTTTTTAGAAAACCCCTTTTTTTGCCTTAAAATGCAATTTTTAATATTTTTATAAATTAAAAAATTAAAAACTGAATTAAAAATATAAATTAAATATAAAATAATACATATAGCATATCTAAAATATATTTATACATTATTTATTGCTAATATATAGGGATGGTAATTTTCCCCAGTTCCCCAATCCCTGTGAGGATCTGCCCTCAATGGGGCGAGGATGGGGATGATTCCCCCCACCCCACCCCGCGGGGATGGGGAAATTTTCATCCCCGTTAGCGGGGACAGGGAGAGCACTCCCCGCCCCGTAGGATCCCCACTAATATATATATGTATGCATATGTTATATATGTACACATACATCTATATATTAATTGAATATGTTTGAATATTTTCTAATAGGATTATAAATTTTAATTATTTTATTTTTATTTTTTAAAATAAAATAAAATAAAAACAAAATAATTAACATTATAAAAAATCATGGGGAATGGGGATCCCCATGGGGACAGGGATAGGGATAACTTTGTCCCTGTTAGCAGGGACGGGGACGGGGACGAGGATGGGGCACCCCATCCCCATCCTGCCCCGTTGCCATTCCTACTAATATATATATATATATATATATATGCATTGATGTGGCATGGTCTGAACCATTCGACCTAGCCGATCAAACCGGTGACCCATGACCTAGAAGCCGATGACCCACGACCCCACAGGAATCAGAGAAATGAGAAAAATTGTCATCCGTAATTTTATGTAGGTTAATGGAAAATCTTTATTTGCTATACATGTTCCATCATGCTTCTACGTTAGGGAGCATTTGGAAGGGCTCTCGTGTTTCATGGGGGGTACCCTTGAGCAACACGCAGCTGCATCTACCGTTCCTCACCTTCTTTTTCATGCTCTCTTGACCTCAGTAGCAACCAAATTCTGCATTTTCATCTTCTGGCCCAGAAATCATTCACTAATTTGGTTGTTGAAACTTTTTGCTTTTTGGGTATGTATGAATGTCCTGATTGACTGAGTGGAAATCGAGAGAGCCAGGGATTGTGCGTGGAAGAAGGGAAGAACAAGTTTGAAATATAGACTAATGACTCCCAACTTAGCCTGAAAATCTGGCCCAATTCGGCCTTAAATCATGGAAGCAGCAAGGCAATAGTTGACTACAACTTTACAACTTTTAAAGGCTTAAAATATGAAAGTTGGACCATATAACAAAAGACGTAATTAGTTGAACATGATGATAATTACATCTTGTCAAAGGGGAAAATATGCTTAGGGGGCTTTTTTCTTTTTGGATTTTGAGAGAGAGAAAGTTGGGCCAATGGGATTTTGGTTCCCATTGATCAAGAATATCATGTTCATTTTTCAGATGAATGTAGGGACCATCTACTAGGTGGATATATAAATTTTCCACTTAGAAGGAAAGTTGCTAGCACTGGAATGGGGCAAAACTACCCCTTTTAATAATGGATTTTTATGACTAAAATGGTCATTACCTTATTTACCTGAGAAATAAAATAACATGAATAAATGTACTTACCCGGATAAATATTTTCCAAAAAAAACTTATCCAGATAATTGCATTTACTCAAATAAATAACTTACCAAAAAACATACAAAACCATAATAAAATATAAACAAATAAAAAATCAATAGACTTATCATAAATAGTTGAAATGTGAATGGACCATAGTTAAACTCTTGTTTTGGGCTTAACTTTATATGACCCGTCTGTATTACTGTGTCCAAACGTCACAGTATCGAGATGTTGAATACTGATTCATGTATCGAATGTGTCAAAGCATCAATACTCCCTGATTCAAGAACTTTACAATAATACTCAGTAGAAGGATATAAACCTTTGGACGTAGTCACGTTTCTGACTCTTCATATTTCATGTATCAACAACCTCAAAACTGATACTTTGATCTTCACTGTAAATCTGTTGAGTATGAATTGATGTTTGCCCTTTTATTTTTAATTTTATTATATTATTTATTTTAATTTTTAATTTTATTTTATTATTTCATGTATATATAATTGTATAAATCAAAATTCATATCCAATAAAATTTTAATATTTTTATTCAATTTATTGTCTATCTTGTTAATTTATTTTAACTTTTCATTATTTTTTTTCATTTTTCTTAAAAAAAATCATGTTGGTTTGCAACCCGGGCCTTTGGCTGTTCTGGGATTCTCTCTTGGGGAATTCGTGCGAGGCAGGTATGGCCTACCATTCCCGTGGGCTAGCCCAACATGATCTACTAAAGTGTGGACAACTCACAAAAGTGGGCCAGTCCACTTTACACCTCTACTGCCGCCTAAATAGAGGTGTAAATCAGGTCATGTTGCCTGTGTCCCGGCCCGACCTGACATAGTACGATGGCATGCGGGCCATGCCAAGCCTATCACGATGGTTCGAGTCATGCTAAGCCTAGGGTTTTAGGTCCATGGGCTGGCACGGCACATGGCACATAGCGGGCCACGCTCGGCCTGCCCAATGAACTAGTTGTTGGGGGGTCTCTAATGGCTAGTTTTAGCTTTTCGGGGTTTTTTTTTACAGAAATAACTCCCCAACAGCTATAAACAGCTATATATAAGGGGTATTTATGTATTTTGGTTTGGGGAGAAATAATGACACAAATGCCTCCCAATAGCTATATAACTAGTTTGGTGGGTTTTTGGGCAATTGAATTATTTTCAATTTCAATAAATAGCCCTATCCTCCACCATTTTCATTACACAAATTCAACAATTCTCTTAATCTCTTCTCTAGTTCTCATTCTCTCTCAAGTCTCAATCTCTCAATCTTTCATACATTCTTTAATTCTCTAATTCTCAACATTATTGAAGTTTCAACAAGAAGAAGGTTTACTCAACAGCTCAAGTATCTCAACTCTCAAGTTAGCAATTTGGGAGGTTTGGACTCTTGGAGTTGAAAGCCTTCAACTATTGAAATCAAGTTGGGATTCCGAAACGGTAATCCAAGTAAGTGCAATTAAATTAATTTTTATTTTTTTAGAATTTAGAAAAACAGTCGACTTCCACCCTTAGTACTAATACTAGGGGAAAGAAAAAGAAGGTCATTAAGTTGATTAGCACAGTCTGGAAAATATTTAAAATAGAGGAGGTTCAAGGAAAGGGAAAAAGAGTTGTTTGCCAAAAATGTAGGAAAGACTTTAGCTATTGTAGCAAGGGATGGTACTGGCCATTTGGGTAGACATTTGCTCATCCATGAGAAAGAAGAAGAAGAAGAAGAAGAAGAAGAAGAAGAAGAAGAAGAAGAAACACAAACACAAATAGGGTGGGGTGGGGGGTTGGTACTTTTAAATATTTTCAAGAAAAAATGAGGCAAGAATTAGCAAAATACATTGTACATGCTAAACAACCATTTTTGTTAGATAAAGATACTAAACTTAAAAAATGGTTACGTAATTCTATATATCCACAATTTTAAAAAGTTTCTAAGAATACAATTAAATTAGATGCTTTAAAAAATTTTTATTCATATAAACAAAATTTAATTTATATGTTATCAAATCTTAATTCTAAAGTTGCAATTAATTGTGATATTTGGATTTATAAATTTAACATAAGTTATATTTGTATTATCGGTCATTTTATTGATGAAAATTGGCTTTTAAATAAAAGAATTTCAAGTTTTACTAGGTTTGAATGGCCACATATTGGCCCAGCTACTGTTGCAAGTATTTTAAATACTTTAATGCGTATAGAATTGACAATAAATTATTTTCTATTAGTTTTGATAATATTAGTAATAATGATTCAACAATAAATATTTTATAATCTCAATTAAAATCATATTTAAATGTTAAATTATTTCATATCAGATGTGTATGTCACATTTTAAATTTATGTATTCAGAATGCTTTAAATATTATTTCTACTCATATTTCTAAAATTAGAACTTGTATTATATATATTAAAAGTTTTGGAGCAAGAAAACAAGAATTTAGATATTTATGTCAAAATTATGGTTTAATAAGTAAGAGAAAAACTTTTTTATTTAATAAGTAAGAGGCAAAAATCCTTGTACTTTAGGTCGAGTGCCAATTTAGTACCCAAACTTTAAAACATGACAATATAGTACTCGAACTTTTGAAATGCGACAATCTAGTACCTACCGTCAATGGACCGTCAGTTATGTATATCACATGGCCTCATGTGTGATTTAAGATTTTTGAAAATGTCAAAATTACCCTTAGAGTTAAAACTCATTGTTCATCATCTTCTTTCTCAAGAAAATGAAGATCTGTTTCTGGGAACCCAAATCTGTTGATGGAAGTGAAGCCTCCATCCACCACCAGATTATGGCTGCTCACCTCCATCTCTTGATGGAGGTGAACCCAAATCTCTTCACCTCCGCCCCTTTAAAAGGCACCCCCATCCCATCCCAGTCTACTTGTTATTCCTTAGAAAGCCCAAGTGTCAAACAACTATGAAGTTCGCATTTTTCTCTAGTTTTGCACATTCTCTTTTGCTCCTACACCGATGTTGATTACTTTGCCTAAAACCTCCGTTCATCGCCAGAGAAATGAGAACTTCGGCGATYGATCCTTCTATAACATTGCCTAAATGTCTGTATCTCCGTTCATCACCTGAAACCTTACAAACTTGCAGACTCTCTACCTTGAACTAAACCTATTTTCTGGCAAAATTCTGTCAGAGATATTTGGTCTAAAGATGCTTTCCAAGATCAATATCAACAATAACAACACTATACGTGAGATCCCTATCGCTCTGGCACACTGCAAGTCTTTATCGTTGGTAGATTTTAGTTGTAATAATCTTTTTGGAAAAATCCCAAGAGAAATTGTGAACCTCGAAATCCTTAACACACTGAACCTATCAAGGAACCAACTTATAGGACAAATTCCCAATAAGATAAGATTAGACCTGTTCATGGGCCGAGTAGCCCAATGGCCCGGCCCGCACCCCGGCCGGGCTTGGTCATATAATTAGGCCCGCGGGCCTGACCTCAGGCTTAACACAGTAAGCCCGACTGTGTTTCAGGCCAAGCTCGGGATTTGTCAAAAAAGCCCGACCCGAGCCCGGCCCGGCCCGACTCAGTATTATATATTTTATAAAATATATAATATGTATTTTATATATTATATAAAATATATAAATAATATAATATTTATTAAAATATATATTTATAATTTAATATATATATATTTTATTCTTTTCTTTATAATTTCAATCTATCTCTCTCTTTATTCAGTTGCTTCAACATTAATAATAATAATAATATAGGCTAAATTTCGGGCCCGGGCCCAGGCTCGGGCTTCGGGCTTTTTATGAGGGTCGGGCTCGAGCCCAAATTGTAGGCCCGATGGTCGGGCCGGGCTCGGGCTCGGGCCTTAAAAAAATTTGTTAATACACAGTAAAAGCCCGGCCTGGCCCGAGCCTAGCCCGGCCTGGCCCGGCCCATGAACAGGTCTAGATAAGATCAATGACCAACCTGACAACACTTGATTTATCCTACAACAATTTGGCGGGTCCAATGCCAATTGGTGGGCAATTCCTGGTCTTCAACAACACCTCTTTCACGGGAAATCCCAATCTTTGTAGGCCATTGCTTCATTTACAATGTTTACCATCCCAAAACATGGATGGGTTTTCGGGCCGACGGACTACGTCCTTAAAAGTCATTATCATCATTGTGATCATCTTGGTTGTTCTATTAAGCCTTGTCACTGTAGCTTTAAAGCTCAAAAGCTACCGGAAAAAAATGTCGTGAATCAAAAGCTTAGAAACTGACCCCATTCCAAAAGCTCAATTTCAAGGTAGAAGACATGGTTGAATGCTTGAAGGAAGAGAACATCATTGAAAAAGGTGGTGCCGAAATCGTCTATCATGAGTCCATGTCGAATGGTGTGGACGTGGCCATTAAGCGCCTGGTGGGGAGAAGTAGTGGCAGGAGCGACCATAGCTTCTTTGCTGAAATTCAAACTCTGGGAAGAATCCGGCACCGAAACATTGTTTGGTTGCTGGGCTTCGTGTCTAACAACGATACAAATCTGTTGACTTATGAATACGTGTTGAACAGAAGCCTTGGAGAACTATTGCATGGATCGAAGGGTTTATACTTACAGTGGGAGACGAGGTACCGAATTGCAGTGGAGGCAGCGAAGGGATTGTGCTACCTTCACCACGACTGCTCTCCTCTTATAATTCATAAGGACATGAAATCAAACAATATCCTACTTGATTCATACTTCGAGGCCCATGTCGCAGACTTTGGGCACGCCAAGTTCCTACAAGGCGTCAGAGCATTAGAGTGTTTGTCCTCCATTGTTGGATCGTACGGTTACATTGCACCAGGTTCGTGATCTGAACCATCTGATCTCTGCTTTCTATTACCTTTGACTTTTCTCCTAAACGACAAACATTTTTATGGTGAAATTATCCCCTAGATCATTTTCTTTCCCGCTTTAGGTTGATAAAGAAAATTAGATGACACTTAAAGGGCATTTGTGTCTTTTCCCATGACACTTAACGGTGAGTTAACGCCAAGTACTAAATCATCACAAAATGAAAGTTCAGGTACTAGATTATCGCATTTTAAAGTTCGGGTACTAAATTGGCACTCGGCCTAAAGTACAAGGTACCTATCGGGAATTTTCCCTAATTTTTATTTATAAGCAGTTTATTTTTTTTTTACTTTAGGTGATTCTTCCTTCACCTCGAATGGAACAAATAATTTTGATATTTTAGCCTGGTGGAGTGAACATGCAAAAAATTATCTAGTTTTCATTGCCATGGCATGTGATCTACTAACCCCTTCAATGTTTACAGTTCCATCGGAGTCTTGTTTTAGTGTAGTACTAGGGTGTTGGACAACAAGAGAAACTGTATGAATGATAAAAGTCTAGAGATATGCATCTGCTTTAAAAGATTGGTTGGATGTTGAAGATAGATTACAAGACAAAGGAGGTCATGACATTACACCTAATGTTTCACCTGAAGTAGATGATCAAAGTCAAGAACAATAGGAGCAAATGATGTCATCAATATTTTTTGTATACTCAATAGTTGTATAGCATTTTTTTCAACTTACTGTAAATTTTGTTTTAATTTTATTCGATATTTTTAATAACATAATTTTTTATCTTCAATTTGTATCTATATTGTATTTTTATATTTTATTTATTTATTCAATTTTCCAGTTTTCATATTTCATTCACCCAACCAGTATATGCTTTGTATCATTCAAATTTAAATGAAATAAAATTCCTATTTTTCTTCCAATTTGATATTCACTTTGAGTCTTTGCCTCTTTAGCTTCTTATTTGGTTAACTTTTTCTTTTTCATTTCTTTGTTAGATTTCTTATTTTTTCAAATAATTCCCAAAGTAAAGTTTAATATTTTAGTTTTACTTAGCAAAGAAATAAAAAAAAAATCAAAACTGTCAAAAAAAAAAACAATCTGGCCCGTTTCGGCCCACACCCAAGGCCCGACCTGTGACCCAGCTCGACACGGCCTATAGCCCGCATCACAGCCCATTTTACACCTCTACGCCTAAACTATAATGGATTTAAGCTCCATCCATGTACCCGGATCTTCATCTAGTTTTGCTTCACAAATGAAAATGAAAAGAAATGAACGGTTTTTAATTCATTCCTATAAAACACACTTGCAAGGGCTAACAAGATAAGCCTACCCCATGTTAAAGCTCAAAGCTTCACCCCGCATGGGCATGGCCTCCTCATCACCTTAACCCTCAAAAGTGAAACACATTAAAGTTTTATTTGCAAACCCAATACCAAACCGCCCAATAGCTCAATTCAACAGACAACTCATGAATCATGATTCCCCAGTTTGGTTTATCAAAACCCATGGTTCATATTAAGACCCCATTTGACATGTCTTTCCGTACGGACTATTGGCTGTTTAGAAGCCCAACAGCCTGTGTTTTGACCTTTTTCCTTTTGGTTGGGAAAAAGATCTAGGCGCCAAAACCCCATGGCTATGACAATCTTTGACTTCTACTTGATGTTTGAGAGGAATCGAATACTCCTATGGAAGTCAAGTCTAAGGAGCGCATGCTAGTGAACATTCTTAGGTATCTAAATATACCAACTATGATGCATTTATCAATATTTATTATATATTAAACCAATTACAATAAAACATTACATGGTCTATTTATTTTTCATTGGTTCATATTTTACGAGATGTATTTATCACTGAGACTTTAACAATGTTAAAAGATGTCAGCTTCGACATGTCGTTTTATCACTGGTCCATATTTTTTGCTTCACAAAGTAGTTTATGCACTACAGATTTTGACATATTTTAATTAGGGGGGATTGATGTGTCTTTTCAAATAAAGAACTGACCTCTCTGGTTAACGTTTTCCTTATTTGCTAGGGATATGATTTTCTAAAAATAGGCAATAGAACTTTAGTTTTATAACTCCTCAGTGAAGAAACCATAGTCAATCACATCTCATCTCTTTGCTTCTATCACACTGATTCTTCACTTGAAACTAGGGCCTTCATTTATAGATTGATAGATGGATGATAAACAGATAAATAGATAACTAATAAATTTACTATTTTATATGGATGTATATAGCACTTTTTTATCCTTTTAAGCATAATATGACACATGTGGATTAATTTGAATCCATTTTGAGTTTTATATATTGGATTTTGGATAAAATTCAGATCCAACAAGTTGATAATTGGATTAAATGTGGATGTTAAATCTAATCTGGTTTAAGCTCTATAAAGTCTGAAGCTATAATCAAACTCTTTTCACAATACGGCTCAGTGGAGTAAGTATGAATATTGCTTTCTCATCACATTGATGTAGGAGAAATATGATAACAAAAGCAGAAATAACAAGAACAATAGGTGGAATTGATTCAAGAATTTCTTTGGTTGTAGAGGGTTCTGGGGGAATGTATGGTTATGCGAGATTGCAACTTCGGATCCTTCCAATTGTTCATGAGACCCACCATGCCGTGATTCATTGAAAAGTTCAAAGTCAGAAAGACTTTGTGTTTAGTCTGAAATCAGAAAGAATTTGTGGCGGGAACACAAATATCTATTGGAAAGAAGAAATCGGCAAGGAAAAGAGAAAATAAGAAAAGATTACTAATTTTAGTGATGCCTTGTCGACTAGAGTATAGAAAGCTATTGGATTTCATTTTTTTTATTGGATTAGAGACTGGTAGAGACGTAAAGGGATTGAATAATTCTGAATCTCTTAAGGAAGGTTTCAATTGAGAAGGGGTTAGTTTTCTCAAAAATATAAATGGGCCTTTCATAAGTGGCACTTGGTTTATCAAAACCATGGGACTCTCAAATGGGCTCCCTTTTTACTATGTTAATTTGTCTAGCAAATTAAAAGCTAGGTCTAGTATGGTATAAACTTCTTCCATCTGTACCGAAATAAAATTTAAGGCTATAGTAGGACCCTTTATCTTTGGTGATTAGAAGCCTCACCTACTTCCATGGTTTTCAAAACTGGACTGGACCGGATGGTTGGTCTGGAAAAATTGGGAAATCGGTTTCATTTTACCCAAAACTGTTATTTTGCTAAAAAAAACATTGATTTGGTCAGAAAACCACTAATCCGGGCATTCGAATCGTTCAGCAGTTTTGGCCCTTTTTTTATTTTTTTTAACTCTTTATTTTTTTGTCAAAATGGGCCATTCGTTTGACTCGAACGATCGGACCATTCAACCAGAGAACTGGACCCCTGACCGATTCATTGTCTGATTCATTTTTGAAAACCTTGCCTACTTCCTTTTAGGTTGGCAAGGGTGCCAAACCCAAGACATGGGGGCCATGGCTTCCCTCCGCCACCCTGGATGGCACAGAGCAGGATGCACGTGAAGGCCCAGTAGTCATTGTCTCATTGAACGTGTCTACTATATTGTGCCTATGGAATCCCCCGACTATGTTATGGGCCATTGACTTGATGATGTGTTTTTTAACTAAAAAAACAAATCTTAACTACGAGAGTCAAAAGTTAACCCCAAAATTTGTTCTATATGGAGGTGCCCACCTTCAAATTTTATCAATCATTATCAAAAAAAGAAAAAACAAAATAGATGAATAGGGAAGACATAACCCACCATGCCTCAAATTAAACCCAAACATACAAAGAAACCCATTATAAAGCATTAATGGGAAAGCCCATAAGGTCTTCATGATACAAATACAGCCTCTTTTTTAACTCTCCAGGAAAGAGATGGACAGAGACGTATCCCACCATGCCCCAAAATTCAAACATACAATGCTCTCCCTCACTAACTCAAACCCACCCCAAACAAATTAAGGAAACCATGATAAAGCATTAAATTTAATGAAGAGTGGGAAAGAGATAGATAAGAAGAAAAACAAGTCAGGAGCCTGGTCAATACCTGAATTTGCAAGGAAATGATCAATCAGCACAACAATTGCTTTCACAAAGAGTGTGAGAAAACTGAACATAAAAAGTGATATAAATAAGATTCCAAAGGTGAGAAACCTTGCCCTCTGGAAAATGAATGGCAGTTTTATTAACACTTTCTATCTTGATCATGAATTTAATAATCAATACACAGTTGAATACCAACAAGAATGCTTTCAAAAATAAAAATACCAACAAGAATAGCCAACATTAAAGTAGCCGTTTTGTAAAAGTTATGGAAAGCAAAGCAAACTTCAACATTGAAAGAATAGTTTAGGGTTGGGATTTCGTTAAAATTTCAATAGGTTCAACCTAAAATCCAAGCCCAAAACAATATAAACTGTTAACTCAAGCCAACCCGACTTGCACCCTGCCTCCACTTAGACCTGGGTTCCCTCTACATGCACGGTCGGCAATCAATTTAAAAGGAATCGCTCTAGGTTTGAACTAGGAGACCCATCCTGCTCTCTTATTCACAATTGTCTTAACAGGTATATTAAGAAGATGTAAAATCGAATAATTTTCATCAGCAATAGTCGTTAGTGTTTATTAAGCTGAGATCCCACAGCCACTTCTTAAGTAATCAAATCATCTAGAGGAATAATTTCAAGCATGAACTTCCACATGAAACTTGAGAGCTTCATTGAAGTTTCAGATTTCCAAATAAATTTATGCTCAGTGCATGCACCCGGTGACATTGATTTTTCACCAAATTCCAATCTGATTTTGATAGAAAACTTACCATCACAAGTAGCTTTCCAGATTAAATGGTCACCCCTACAGAAATTCTGACCGGTTCAACTAACTCGTTTAATAGATGAAGGAACAGCTCAATCTGATTCAAATATCCAATCACTATTCTGTTGAAAATGTCTCTTTACTCCTTTTGCCATCCTTTAATTACATAACAATTTTCAGTGTTAAAAAAAAAAAAAAAAGCAAGGCATTACCATGCATCCAATACAAGTCAAATTGAAAAGCAAAACCTTGAACGACTGGTATGCAAAATAAAGCTTCAAATTTCAAAGCATTGTGGGTTATAGGCCTCAAGAGAGACATGGCCAATTAAGGGTTTCTTATATGATAGACACCATTGATTGGCCTTAGATTTTTTTTTTATCAACGTATAGTCATTGTCCACATTGGAATGACATGATGAACACGTACATACATAAATCTGTATATGTGGAGAAAAAATTGATGCATGCATGCATACATAGATAGATATGAAATCTCGGGTCTAAGTAGGGATACAAACGGATTGGATCAGATTAGAATGAGGGTATATCCGAATCTGATCCAATAAATTATAGGTCCAATCTGATCCGATTTAAAGATTTGATTGGATCTCACAAATATTAATTTGGATTCAAATCCAATAAAGATGTTAGATATCCGAATATAATCCAATCTGATTTAATTTTAAGAAAAAATAAAAATAAAAATAAAATTATTAGAAGAAAAAGAATGTATAACAGTTTATATAAAGAAAAACAAAAAATAAAAATAAAATTTTCAACTATTTTCATTATATATACATGTTTTTTATAAAAATAAATAATATAAAAAAATTACAAAAATACAATATAAATAACATATTTATGAATAAAATAAATAAATAACATATATATAATATATTATCGGATCAGATAGGGGTGATCTGAATCCAATCCGATCTGATCCGAAAATCTGAATGAGGATATCTGAGTCCAACAAAATAGGATCAGATCGGATCCATTTGCACCCATAGGTCCATAGAAGCCCAAACCTTTTTTCATATCATATAATTTTCTCTTCTTTAATTTTCCTAAAATTTCCCATTGATAATATTGTCTTTTTCCTTTGAGGGAGATGTGTTCATGATTTACACAAGTATGGCATTTATAATACATACATATATATACAATCAAATTGATGCAAATGTACATATACATACATGCATACATATATACAATCAAATTGATGCAAATGTACATATACATACATACATACATATATACATACATGCATACATACATACATACATACATATATACATATATGTATATATATATATATATATATATATGAATACATGCATGCATGTGTGAACAATACATACATACATACATACATACATACATTCATACATACACATACACACATATATATATATATACATACATACATGAATACATGCATGCATGTGTGAGCAATAACACAATTGGGATAAAAATTAAGGCTCCCTCATGTCTCTGCAGAACCAAGTGTTTTCCTGAAGCTTATGTCAAACCCATTACAAGATCCTGAATTAAGAAACCCTACTGCCATTACAAATGACATTTGCATTGTTTTCCTCTTTTAGGCTCTATTTCTTTGCAGTGTAAATCTAAACCAAATAAAATATCTGAACCTATTTGTCTGTAACTATGATTTGAATTGCTACATGATATAAAATTTGAACTTTGTCTCATTTGCACTTTTGCTGGCAGTGTAAGATTTGCATCTTGAAAACTGATGCAAAATTTACACCACCATCCTACATCAATTCTCTCATATGAAGTTGCAACCACATCATCTTGCTCCCTGCCTCATTCCCAAACAAATAACCCTCCTTCTACCTCCATTCTCTTTCATATTAGGTGGGATCATACTATTTTACTTCTCACAAACAAGTAAAACAAGGTCAGATCTGAAGCAAAACTAAACCAGAATTTACACAAATTAAAGCCTAGTTGCACTCTCATGCATTTACACCTGCAGTGCAACCAAACGCAGCCTTAAATTTTTGTTCTCTCCCAGTCCATATATGAATGAATTAGTTCAACTTTACCTTGTTGTTGATTGGTTACAAAATTTTTCAGTATCATAGTTGAACCCTAGAGACATACTCCCAAGGAAAAGGAAAAAGAACTCCCCAATCTATGATGGTAGGGATGGACATGACTGAGTCATCTTAAGCCCAAGCCATCCCATTTGATAAATTGACCTTAGAAATAGCCCATCCCAACCACAACAGCCCTAAAAGTCTTGCGTAGGCCCATCCATAAAAATTTTAAAGAGCCCAGACGGCTAGATCCAACCCAAAGCCCAACCTTCTAATCGATTTCAAGACAGGCTTAGCTTTGATGATCAAGCCCGACCCATTAAAGAGTAATGTGTTAATATTTTCAGTCTGTAGTGGGTATTGGAAATTTATATGATACTTTTGTTTCTCAAAACAAAATAATTGACACATCAGCAAAAAAATGATTTTACTGATGTAGGCAGTTTTGATTGGTTTGATATAAAACAAGAAAACAAAATATAAAGTTGAGAGAAAGATCATCAATTTTTCTTTTTAATATCCTTCAAAGATCTTTCCTCAACTTATGTTTTTTTCATATTCCATCAAACCAAACATAGCCCAAGAGTGTTATCAAGATGCTCTTTTTTTAAGTATAGACTGAACTGATACATCAAGAATATGGTGGCCCATTGGCCCCCCTATTATAACCTGCCACATGTTAAACTTCTCAGAGTTAGGACTTATCATCAGATGGGCCACACATACAGATAAATTGGGCTGAAAAGGGCAGTATTAATATCTAGGGAAAATCTATGGTACCGGAATGACACGGTACCGCAAGAGATTTAACCAATCAAAACATCTCCATGAATTGGTTGATTTGCTTTAAGTTTTTCCGGTATGCCCTTCCGGTATCATAGTTGAACCCTAATATCTATAATTTTTGGGTATCATAGATTTTCCCTAGGTAATAAATCTCTTAAACTCAAGATAACCTAAAAAAAAAGTCCAAATCAGATCATTAATGTTGTATGGGGATGATTTTCCCCGCGGGGATGGAGATGGGGAAATTTACATCCCCGTTAGCAGGGACGGGGTGGGGATGGGGAGAGCATTCCCCACCCCATGGGATTCCCACTAATATATATGTATATATATGTATGCATACATTTTATATGTATACATACGCCTATATATTAATATGTTAGAAATATGGTTGAATATGTTTATCTTTTTTAATAGATTGTAAATTTTAATTATTTTATTTTTATTTTTTAAATTTTAATTATTTTACGGGGAATGGGGATCTTTGCAGGGATGGGGATTTTCGTGGGAACAGGGATGAGGAGAGGCTCCCCGTCCCCACCCCTCCCTGTTGCCATTCCTAATTTAGTACCATTAGTACAAAATGGTGAAAAATATATGTTGTCACATCACTAGAAAATTGTATGCTTGGTGTTACTTTTGAAGTTGGGATAAGTAAATTGCACTCCACCTCAGAATTCTAAATTCCACTGCAGGTCTACAACAATTCAAAATTTCAAACACTTCCACCTATAACACCAATACCTGTCCGTATATTGGCATCAATTCCAAGCTGGCATCTACCCCAATTGTACGTGAAGATAAGATTTGTGGGGGTGGACTGAACAGTAAAAACCCCTTTGAAGTTTTAGGTATAGACAGCAATTTGGGAAATGGGCAAGCCCAAAACACAAAACCTTCCGGTAGAGAAAAAAAAAGTCACAAATTTGTACGTTTAGGTATAAATAGCAATTGTCACCAAACACAGCCTATATATCATTTGATTATGCTGATTCTTTTTTACATGCCAATGATTTATTTATTTACATGGGCAATGCTTTAATCTCACAAGTTATGGTCCTCAGACTAAAAAGATAAACTATCATGATAAAAAAGCAATAATTAATCACACAAAAAATATTCAATATATTTAAATCCAAATAAATAAGGGGTATCAAACAGATGAAACCCTAAATAAAGTAAATAAAGTGCATTTTTGAACGAGTTGAATTGAATGACTTAAATTTAGATTCTACATATTTAAGAAATCATAAAAATAAAAAGATATTACTAGAAAATTTACATATTTCACCTATATCTTATACCTTATTCCTTTATTTTAGGAGTGCAAGTGGAGTACCCAATTTAAAAGAATTTACACTCATACGACCCGAGCTTTGAAGTCGGGTCCATTCAAATTTTAACAAAATCTCAAGGAGGCCATCCAAATCGCACCCCTAAATAGAATTGATAGCTAAAATTGATATCCTTCAAGACTTCAAGGATGCATGATTATGATATCTATAAGGATTCCATGAGTATATCATGCCTTATATCACATAACACCTCTTAAAATTGTCGTTAGAAAACTCTTTTGTGCATGCTTTGAATTTTGCCTGATTGCACTGCTGATCTGTTGAAAGAAGCTTATTGTTGAACACCGATGCCCTTGGGCTGTGTTTGGTTTGGAAGAAAAGATAAGGAAAGGATTTCCTGGTTTATGAGTTGGAATCCATCTCTGATTGTCGTCACTCTCCTCTGTTTTGAATCTATCTTGACATAGGGATGCTGTTGAATAGGATTTAAGGAAATCCAAAGCTCTCATTGTGCAAAGGAATTGTAAATTGTAATATGCTAACCCATGTTATTTCCCAAAATAGCTTTGGATTTGGGCTGCTTTCGAATCCTTTGGAGGATCCAATGATTATGGGCTYTGTATCGTGTGAATCTCTTTTCTAACTTGTTGGGCCTAACAAAGTAGGCCCACTTCCGGCCCTCCTATCTATGTATAAGTCAAGCCTAGGCCCTAGGGATGTCAATTGGACTAAATTTGGTCCAATCCATCTGCTCCAATATAAGTCTATTACAAATAGATCAGGTCCAATTCAATTCAATGAATATTTTGAACCATTTTGGATCAGTCCAATTCATTGTCTAAACTATTCAATCTRTTCAAATTGATTCCAACCCAAACCTAGTCCATTAATATCTATATTCTTACTTTCTATAATAGATCGAATATTAATTAATTCAATTCAATCCCATCCAATCCAATATAAATCCATTAATTATTGATGGACGAGGTCCAATTCAATCTAATTTGGACCATTAAAATCTGGAGCTCTGGACCGGTACAATTCAATATGTCTATTCAATCCGTCCAAATTGATTCTGATTTTGATACAGCTCAACCCAAAATCGGACGATTGTCGACACCCCTATGTCAGCCTGCCCCATATGTACTTACTGGTGATGGGACTAGGAAGTTTATTCAGCCATCACAATGTACTAACACATTGGGAAAAGCACCGAACTTTTGTCACCAGTGGTTCCATGGTCCGTTCAATGGAGGAGGACGACTGGACGAGGAGGCCCAGTCTACGGGCGCCAATTGAATTCCCGTGGGCCGTAGGCCGTAGCATCCCAGTTTATGCAGTCTGCTTGACAGAATTACTGTAGACTGTAGTGTAGTACAAATTATTGGATGATTAGGGCAAATTAGCAAATACATTTGCTAAAGGTAGCATCCCAGTTTATGCAGTCTGCTTGACTGAATTACTGTAGACTGTAGTGTAGTACAAATTATTGGATGATTAGGGCAAATTAGCAAATACATTTGCTAAAGGTTAAAGTGGCTCAACTGGATGACTTGTTATTCTTTATTTTAGTGGATAGCAAAAATCATATTATGAAATATTTAGGCCAAAATGTTTGAGAGTGCTTAAAAATAAGTGTTGATTTGGGCGGGGATTATACCATTAAGCATTTAGGAAATAAGTTTGAAATAAGTGCTTATTTTAAAAATAAGGACTTATTTTTTAAAGTCTAAATTTTCAGCTTTTTCTAAGTGCCCATACAATAAATACTTGTTCATTTTTTTCCTCCCATGTTCCTGGTGAATTTTTTGAATATCAATTATACCTTTTTACAAAATCAATTTTACAAAGGCACTTTTAAAAAAGTAATATTATGAAAATTACTTTGATGGAAGTGCTTTTGTAAAAATAATTTTAAAAAGTGCTTTGATAAAAGTATTTCTATAAAATACTTTTGTAAAATCACTTCCATAAAAGTGCTTTTATAAAATCACTTCCGTGAAAGTGCTTTTATAAAACTGTTTTCTTAGAAGTGCTCTTATAAAAGTACCTTGCGAAAGCATTTTTGTAAAAGTACTTTTACATGAAAGCACTTTTATAAAAGTACTTTTATGAAAGTACTTTTACCAAAGCACTTTTATAAAAGTATTTTTATGGAAGTACCTATATAAAAGCACATTTAAGAAAATACTTTAATAAAAGCACTTTTACATAAGTGATTTTACAAAAGCACTTTTACAAAAGTATTTTATAGAAATACATTTATCAAATTACTTTTATGAAAGTACTTTTGTAAAATTACTTTTACAAAAGCACTTCTCTCAAAGTACTTTTACAAAAGCACTTCTATCAAAGTACTTTTATTCAGTCACTTTGGATTGGATATTTTGAAAATTTGGAAGAAAATGAAGGACAAAAGTGGGTGCCAAATGCAAATAATTGCTTATTCAAATAGGCACTTGTTTTTAAGCACTTATTTTTAACATAAGCAGTCCCAAACATGGCCTTAGAGTTATAATAATCAATTCATCAATCTAGGGGTGTCATTTGGATTGGATTTGGTCAAACCTGATCCAGTCCAATATGAGTTCATTATAAATGGACCAGGTCCAATCCAATCCAATGAATGTTTTGGACCAATTTGGACTAGTCCAATTGATTGTCTGGATCATCCAATCTATTTAAATTCATTTTGATTTAGATTGGTTTCAACCCAAACCCGGTCCATTGACACATATGTTCTTATCTTATATCAATGGACCAGATATTGACTTAATCAAACCCAATCCAATATAATTTTTTTACGAATGGACCAGGTCCAATCCAATCTAGTAAATATTTTGGACCAGATTGGTCCAATCCAATATGTCTTGTTGGGCCGTCCAATCTGTCCAAACTGATTTTGGACTAGACGGGGTCCAATCCAAAACCGGTCCATTGACACTCTTACATCAATCCATTCAGTCCCTGCTAGAAAAAAGCCATGATGCCAAACACCTACTTAATAGCTTATTCATTTAGGGGGTGTTTGGTATTATTGTCATTTTCTCAAACAATGGTAATGTCTTGAAATTTAGTAATGTAACTATTCTGTGGATAGTTTATATTGTTATGTTATTTGGTGCTAGTTAAGCATGATTAGATGCCTCTGATAAGAATAAGTGTGCACGTGACATGGCAATTTTTCATGTCGATGTTGATGATGATGATGATGATATTAAATAATATGTTTCCAAATGTTTTTATATTTTTATTTCTAGTTCTATAAAATTTATTCTTATTTGTGACACTTATTTTTTGTTCAATATGATGAATATATTATATTAGAGATCTGCCCAAACGTTTTCTTCAAATATTTTTGTTTTTTTTTTTTACTTTTGCATGTTTTCATATTTTTTAATTCTTATTATTATTTAATTATGACATCAAGGGTTGAAACATTTGACCCAAAATGTTGAATATTTTACTTGCCACCAAACAAGAAAACAAATTTTTGGGTTGGTTTTAAATGTGCATTTTGCCACTATCATCAATAAAAATAATTATTCTTTGTAACACTTATTTTTCTTTAACATGGTTAACTAATATAAAATATTGGAGATATACCTAAATGTTTTCTACATATCTTTTGTGTTTTTATCTTTTTTTAATTTTTATTATTTAACTATGACTTCGTGAATCAACACATTTGTCTTGAAAATGTTGAATTGTTGATCTACCACCACATAGAAAAATAATTTCATTTTTTGRGTTATATTTTTTCACTTTTTGTATTTTTATCTTTTTTAATTTTTATTATTTAATTATGAGATCAATGGTTGACACATATGATCCAAAAGGTTGAACCGTTGACCCCACCACCAAGAAAACAATTTCATTTTTGGGTCAATTTTTAATTATATATTTTTCCAACATCAGTAAAAACAACTATTATTTGTCACACTCAATTTTCTTTAATATGATTAATATAAAATATTAGGTAAATGCCTAAATTATTTTTATAATTCTTTTATTAGTAAGTGTTTTCTTTGCAAAATTTTTATATTATTACATAATGTTTGTACTTCATTCCAATATCAATATGAATAATTATTATTTATCACATTCATTTTTCTTTAATATCCCTAATGTAAAATATTGGATATGTGCCCAAATTTTCTATATTTTTATTTATTTATATTTTAAAACCTTTTTATTTAATTATGACATCATAGATTGATCCATTTGTCCCAAATGATTGGATTTCTTACTCGCGACTAGGATGGAAGAACCAAAGAATGGTTCCATTTTTTAGCCATTTTTAAAAAGCACGTATTTTGTATCATTAAAAGTATTGGATATTATTCTACTTGATAGAATTTATTGGTGGGAAAAAATAGCTTAAATGTCATATTCAATGAAAGAATGAGAGTTAATACCTTAAATATAAGACTTAAACAAGATGGAATTGAATGCAAAGAAATGTAATAGTTCAAATTACATTTTCTGCCATCACAATTAGAGTGGGGCCAAATTCAATATATGGGTATTCTAGTCCATAATAGGATTCAATGTATGCTAATGGGAGTTAAATACCTTACATATAAGACTTAGTGAGAGGGATTTGAATGAGGACAAAAGAGGCTACTCAAATTATATTTTTGCCCTTATAATTAGAGAGGGACCAAATTCAAAAATTGGGGCATTTTAGTCAAACAAAATTTTCATACTCTCATTCACAACTTTAATAGCAATATAGATATAGACGTGCATATGGATATGCATATACATATAGATATAGGCAAAAAGGTAAAAAATATTGTTTACATTGCAAGAAACAGAAAGACGATATTTTCTCCAAACATTGTTTTTACATAATCCAAGGCATTTAATGTTACTTAAAACACTTGATTAAATAAAAAAAGCAAGGGAAATAGCAAAATACCTACATGGCGATAATAATCGCATGATGCCTTGGAGATAGACCAATTCACGGGTTGGTTTAGGTTAGGGTCGGATTGGCTTTGCCTCTAATATGAACAACACCTTCAAGCCTGAGTAGAAGCCTAACCCAACCATCAGGCCTAGATCTTGAGCCCAAGTCCACCCTCATATAAAGCCTAAAACCCAGTTTGGAGATTGAGGAAAAAGATTTTCTTTTTCTACTAAACAACAAAATTGATCTATTTATATTAAATAACCTCAAAACCCAAAAATACTAAAAGATCTCATTGTGGCTTGAGAAAAGAGAAGAGGAACTTATAAGATATGTTTTATGTTATACACAATATATTTTTTATTATATAAAATATTATCAAGTCAAGCTCAGGCTCAAACTGGGCTTTTTTGAGAAAGCCCAATCCCAACCCCCCCCCCCCAAAAAAAAAAACTCACCATGAGTTTTCAACATTTATCTTAAACTCACCACAACTTTTCAAAATGTCTAAAACTCACCATATCACTAACTTGACGTTAAACAAACTAACAAGTGTTAATATATTACCATTTTAACCTTCATAGAAAAATATAAAATATGTACAAAATAAATTAATGGGTGTTAATATATTACCATTTTCATATTTAGACATGAAAAAAGGAAAAAGTTCAAAAAAATATTGTCAAATATAAAATACATAAAAACATAGAAATTACAAAAGTATAAAAAATTATAGAAATTGCAAACAAAATAAAAAATTATTTTCAAATTATAGAAACTATAGAAATTGAAAAACAAAATCAGAAAATAAAAATTGTAGAAAAAACACAAAAAATTATAGAAAAACATAGAAATCATAAATAAATAACAAAAATACAAGAAAATTTATAGATTATAGAAAATAGAAAAAATGTAAAAAACAAAAATTATAAAAAAACATTGGAAATTATAACAAAAAGTAACAATGCAAAAAAAACAAGAAAATTGAAAACTGAAAAAGACCATTTTTCCTCTAACTCACAATTTAAGGGTAATTTGGTCATGAAAATTATAACTTATGCTGACATGGACACCTCTATTAAGAAGCTGATGCGGCACGATCCGGGCACTCCTAGCTGGCTGCTGACTGGGTCCTTGTTGGCAACGGACGGCACCTGAGAAGATGAAAAAGAAGGATTCCCGGGGGATTTGCCTGGCAGGAATACTCCGAAGCTTAAGTTAGAACGCTGAGGAGGAAGAAAAGAGTATGAAAGGCTAAGAGTGTAGGTCGTGCGTGATCACTGTGTCTCAAGATTAGCTCGTGAGCAAGTAAGAATTCAAGTTTAGAGTAAAACTCGAGAGAGTGAGAGTCCTCTCCTCCTCGATTAAAGGGCTTTTATAGGGATGTTCTTGTCAAATCGGGCGTAACCACCACTGGGCTCCTGTCACAGCCATTACCTGCCAGGGCTGCGCAGGTGATCGTTACAATGTACTACCCGCTTGGATGAGTGACACGTCTTCAAGGGACAGACACGCCACCATCTGTCGAGAGACGTGGGTGCAGACTATTAAATGGGCAGGGACTGCGCCGTCAGTCAAGAGACGTGGTGCAGTCTAACGAGTACGGTCTTGTCAGATAGAAGCTTCCTAAGAGCATCGCGTTGCTTAGTCGCGAGCTACTTTGTAGTGGGCTACCCTGTCGCGCAGCGAGCTACTTTGTAGTAAGCTCTTAGGGGTACTTCGAGGTGACCCTCATCAAGGTTAGTCTTTGGGGCAGCTCACGAGCTGGTTTCCCTAGCTCGTGAGCTGAAATAGTCTTGGAGTATTCCCTTTCCAGTAGCTCGGGGGACCTGGAGCTCGCGTTGTGGCGAGCTCCCCCTATAGCGAGCTATGACGTAGCGAGCTGCTCTACAAGCTCGTTACTTAGTTGTGGTCAGGCCATGATGCTGAGTTGTTGCTCGTGCTGAGTCAGATCCACGTGTCATCGTCTCAATAGGTCGGGTTAAATCTGTTAGATAGTTTTGTATGCCCTTAGCTTCAATCAGAATGATGTACTTTATGAGTTTATTGTAAATGAATAAAGATACATATTTGATTCATG
>NW_010729089.1:4056232-4085035 GCF_000365185.1 Nelumbo nucifera | reverse complement strand
GGGCTCGCCCGAGCTGGGGGCCTCGTGCTCAACCAGCCTAGGAGCTCTAGGCTCGCCCGAGCTGGGGGCCTCATGCTCAACCGGCCTGGGGACTTCGGAGCTGAAAGTGCACTCCGCAACGAAATTTGCTAAGGCTTGGGCCTTAATAGCAGTTCACGGCTTATATTGGAGGTCATACTCACTGAGCTCAACGGCCCACTTCGTCAGTCGACCAGAGACCTCAGGCTTGAGTAAGACTTACCTCAGAGGTTTGTTGGTGAGAACGATAATAGTATGAGCTTGAAAGTATAGAGGGAGCTTTCGGGCTGCAGTGACCAGTGCATACGCCAGTTTTTCTATCTCTGGATATCTTGTTTCTGCTCCATGCAACACTTTACTAACATAGTAGATAGGTCATTGGACCCGATCTACTTCATTTATTAGTACTGAGCTGACCACTTCGTCACTTGCCGAGAGGTACAGCTCCAAAATATCGCCCTCCTTGGGCCGGGTTAAGACCGGTATGCCGGCGAGGTACTTTTTGAGCTCGTCAAACGCGAGTTGACAATCTTGGGTCCATTCAAACCCTTTGCTTTTAATTTCTTTAAAGAAAGGTAGGCAGCGATCTGCCGACTTGGACATGAAGCGGCTCAGGGCGGCTATTCGGCCATTCAGCCTCTGAACCCCTTCATTTTTTGGGGTGGTCGCATATTCAGGATGGCCTTTATTTTGTCCAGGTTGGCCTCAATGCCACGTCGGTTCACAATATACCCCAGGAATTTACCCGAGGTGACTCCAAAGACACACTTATTCGGGTTCAACTTCATATTGAATCTACGTAGGATTTCAAAAACTAAATTCAAGTCTTGTATTAAGTCACAAGAAAGTTGGGTTTTGACGACCATGTCGTCTACATAACATTCTACCTTTTGGCCAATCAATGGCTCAAACAACTTATTTACAAGTCTTTGAAAGGTCGCCCCGACATTTTTTAGTCTGAAGGGCATGACCTTGTAACAGTACAGACCGAGCTCGGTTGTAAAGGTGATTTTCTCTTCATCAGCAAGGTCCATCCTGATCTTATTGTAGCCTGAGTAGGCATCTAGTAAGCTCAGCAACTTGTGCCCCGAGGTCGCGTCCACCAGGCGGTCGATTCTAGGGAGTGGGAAGCAGTCCTTTGGGCAAGCTCGATTCAGGTCAGTGTAGTCGACGCACATGCACCATTTACCGTTAGCTTTTTTCACCAGAAGGGGGTTGGCCACCCAGCTTGGGTAGTGGACTTCCCTGATAAAATTGGCTGCAAGGAGCTTCCCGACCTCCTCGTCGACTGCCCTCCATCCTCGTCGACCTCCTCGTCGACTGCCCTCCATCGGCTGCAAAAACATCTAAATTTTCAAGTAAGAAGCGTACCGGTTTAGATCGTAGAGGCTCCTTAATGGAAGCACCGATCTAAAGAGTTCGGGCTGGATCTTCCACCGAGGTCGGAATGGAGACAGTCTCTTCTGTGGACGCAGCTCGCTCCTCGCTTTGCTCCGTAGGTCACTCCAACTCGAGGTCATCAGCCACCTTGGTTTTTCCTTTAAGGGCGGTGATGTAGCATTTGCGGGACTCAAGTTGGTCACCTCGCGCCACCCCGATGCCGAAGTCCGTGGGGAACTTCATGGCCAAGTAGTAGGTGGACACCACAACTCGTAAGGCATGGGTAATCGGCTGACCTACTATGGCGTTATATGAGGAGGGGGTTGCGACCACTAGGAAATCGTGGTTGAGCCTCACTATGCTAGGCCAGGTGCCGACTTCTACAGGTACTGTTACCCTTCCCAGGGGCCGAACTTCCTCTCCGTTGAAGCCTACCAGGGGAGTGTTCGTGGGCTTTAGGTCACACTCTTGAAGCTGGAGTTGGTCAAAGGCCGCTTTGAAGAGGATGTCTGCCGAGCTGCCCGAATAGACAAGGATGCGCCTAACTTCGAAGTCATTGATCTTCATCTTTATGACGAGCGCGTCGTCATGGGGGTAGTGGACCGTGCGCGCGAGCTGATGCGCGAGCTACCGTTGAGGTGCAGCCCGCCACAATCGAACCCCCCGAACTGGTCTCTCTTCGGGGGGCTGCTTCTGCGGCTGTTCCGCTTGCCTGCTGGACTCGGGAGCGTCTCTACTTTGCTCCCCTTGTCGACCTGCTTTATTATTATTATTATTACTTTGTACAAAATTTGTCAGATATCCGCGACAGATGAGTTCTTCTATCTCATCGCGGAGATTTTTACAATTTTCGGTACTATGACCGTGATCTTTATGAAAGTTACAATACAAGTTTTTATTCCTGGCGCTAGGGTCGGCCTTCAGCCGAGGTGGCCACTTCACGTATGGAGCATCCTTGATCGCCATGAGGATCTCGGTCCGCTTCGCGTTGAGGGGTGTATAGTCCCTTTCTGCTGCTGGAGCTCGGAAGGGTTGGACTGGCCTTGCCCCCCGAGCTGTGTCCTTCTTCTTCCTGTTGTCGCCTTGAGGCGGAGGTTCTAGCTCCCTCTTTCTTTTTTCTGGGGCTTGCTCGCCCTTCTGGTTGATTTCCTCCTCTGTCCCTATGAACCGATCCGCGAGCTTCAGGAACTCGGTCACGGTCTTGGGCTGGTTGACAACTACGTGCCACCTGAACTCTTTGTGGGTGATACCTTGCTTGGTTGCTGTGAGGCGAACTGCGGAATCCAGGTCAGGTATCTGCAAACAAGCGTCATTGAACCGCTTGATGTAGCTCCAGATGGACTCCCCTTCCTTTTGCACTATGCCGAGGAGGCTTTACTGAGTTCGCGGGCACCTTTTGCTGGTGACGAAGTGAGAGGTGAAAACTTGCACGAACTGCGCCCAACTTCTTATCGAGCCGGGTACGAGGTTTTGGTACTAGATGCGGGCTACCCCATTTGAAGGTGGTGGAAAAGGCCACACACATGCAGGACTCGCTGGCTCTTGCCAGGTGCATCTGGGACTGGAAAGCGCCCACATGGTCATTTGGATCGAAGGATCCGTCATACTTGTCCAGTGAAGGGAGCTTAAAGTCCCTTGGCATGGGGACAACAAGGAGTTCTGGAGATAACGGGGAAGAAACTGAGAGGAGAGGGGTTGCTTCCACTTCACCTGAGTATACCTCCTCTTTTCCTTTGAGCTCGGGAGAGACTCGGGTAGTAGTTCGCCGAGCTCGCCGACGTCTTTGCTGTTGCTTTGCTGGCTCGACGTTGGTGCTTGACGCTTCAATATCGCCAAGCTCGATAGGCTCTGACTGCTGGTGGTGACTCTAGACCGAAGGGCCCTGCCTATAGTCTGCGGCCTGGACCTCGAACAGGTTCTCCGCGAGCGGGAGCTGGAACTGTGAAGGCCGGGGCGATACAGGCTTGGTTGGTTGGGAGGCCCCCTACCTGCCCACAGGTTGCGAGGCGGGGGTAGTTGGCCTCTCCTTCTTGCTATGGGAGGAAGCTTGGCTCTTGGCAAGATCTTGAGCCTGGGAGGCCTCTCCCCGACGGGGTCGCTCACTCTGGCGGGAAGGCTTGGTCTGCTTTGCGACCGGATGCCGAGGGGGAAGGGACGGCTGGGCCTGAGGCAGATAGGGGAACTGCTGCTGGTACTGATACTGGGAAACTTGGTGCAACACTTGTTGTTGGTAGAGTTGGAACTGTTGAAGTTGTTGCATTTGAGCTTGCATGGCTCGCATGCATTGCATTAAGTCCTCCAACTGGTTCGGGCTGGCCGCTGGGGGCACAACTGAGGGTTCAGCAAAGGTTGCCCCAACTATGGAAGGGAGTGGAGCGACCACGGGTGCCATTGCAAGAGGCACGTTCAAGCTGGAGACTCCGTCCACGGAGAGGGGGACGGTGAACTGTCCAATACAGACAGTAGGAAGCTGGGGCTGGCCCCCATAAGCGTTATGGCTGGTGCCATGTCCGGCATTGCTGAAAGAAGCCATGAATGCTGATTTTTTCGGAAGAAGGAACTATAAAATCTTAGAGGAAGGCTTTTAGAAGCGTTTCCCACAGACGGCGCCAAATGATGCAGCACGATCCGGGCACTCCTAGCTGGCTGCTGACTGGCTCCTTGTAGGCAACGGACGACACCTAAGAAGATGAAAAAGAAGGATTCCCGGGGGATTTGCTCGGTGGGAATACTCTGAAGCTTAAGTTAGAACGCTTGGGAGGAAGAAAAGAGTATGAAAGGCTAAGAGTGTAGGTCGCGCGTGATCACTGTGTCTCAAGATTAGCTCGTGAGGAAGTAAGAAATCAAGTTCAGAGTAAAACTCGAGAGAGTGAGAGTCCTCCCCTCCTCGATTAAAGGGCTTTTATAGGGACGTTCTTTCCAAATCAAGCATAACCGCCACTGGGCTCCTATCGCAGCCGTTACCTACCAAGGCTGCGCAGGTAATCGTTACAATGTACTACCCGCTTGGATGAGTGACATGTCTTGAAGGGACAAGCACGCCACCATCTGTCGAGAGACGTGGGTGCAGACTGTCAAATGGGCAGGGACTGCACCGTTAGTCGAGAGACGTGGTGTAGTCTGACGAGTACGGTCTTGTCAGATAGAAGCTTCCTGAGAGCGTCGCGTTGCTTAGTCGCGAGCTACTTTGTAGTGGACTACCCTGTCGCGCAACGAGCTACTTTGTAGTAAGCTCTTAGGGGTACTTCGAGGTGACCCTCATCAAGGTTAGTCTTTGGGGCAGTTCTTCTGCCCAGGTGCCGGAGCGAGCTGGTTTCCCTAGCTCGCGAGCTGAAATAGTCTTGGAGTATTCCCTTTCCAGTAGCTCGGGGGACCTAGAGCTTGCGTTGTGGCGAGCTCCCCCTATAGCGAGCTATGGCGTAGCGAGCTACTCTACAGGCTCGTTACTTAGTTGTGGTCAGGCCATGATACTAAGTTGTTGCTCGTGTTGAGTCAGATCCACGTGCCATCATCTCAATAGGTCGGGTCAAATCATCCTCCATCATAAGCATTAATGGTGTACTAACAGAAGACGAGTTTTGGAAAATAAAAACTTACTGGCACAGTGAATTTTTGACATTTTGAAAAGTTGTGGTGAGTTTGAGAGAAATATTGAAAACGCAATGTGAGTTTTAGACAATTTCCAAAAAAAAAAGAAAAAAAATTGTGCCAGCTGTTTTGGGCCCAAGCCTGAGCCCATAGGCCTAAATTCAAGTCCAAGCCCAATTAAGAATGGGCGTTGAAAGTGATCTGAGATTAGTGTTATTAGGGAAGGCAACATGGCAAGTTCGGGGAGGGTTTTGTAAATTTTAGACCCTACTTGCCTCCCTAAACTTCCCAACCTTTACTTGCCCCAAAACCCATAGTGGGTTGGATTTTGAGAATCCAAACCCTCCCTACACAGGAAAATGCTAAACCCTCTCCAATCCTATCCTCCCTGCATTCAAGGGTAAGGGTGAGTTGGATTTAGGACCCCCAATATAATTTCCCTTTATTTCTTATTATATATAAGAAATAAATAAGTAAAATAACATAAACAAACAACAAATTTTCTAAATATTTGATTAAGACATATAAAAAACACATAAACTATCGGTTATTATTTATATAAAACTCAAAATATTATGAAATTTAACACCTAATATATAAAGATTGTATGCTTTTCAACAATATACATATGAGAGAGGGTTGAATTTAGCCTAATATTATACCTGTTCCACCCAGGACCCATCATTCAAGAAAAAAAACATGTGAGGGTGGATAGGGACAAATACCCATCCCTAGGTGTGAGGAACAGAAACGCTAATCCGGATTTTTCCGTACCAAACACTTCAGCCATATCAGCTGCCCCACCGGTGAAGGTCGTCACTAGGGTCTAGGGCTAGACCTCTAGAGGTCACAAAACCATTCTATGGATCCCCCGGTGAAAATGGATTCAGGAAAATCAAACTCAGACATGATGATTTTGCTACTTGGATTTTCCACAAATCAATTTGTATTTCTCTTCCTTTGTCTAACCAACCAAATCAATTTGTATTTCAAAATTCTCTTTAATAACTTTCCCTCAACTTTTTTACTTCTCTCTCTATCTCGTTTTCTATCAAACCAAACACAACCTAAACCTTGCAAAAGATTGCGCATGAGCAAACGTCATTTTTTGATAATTGATCAGACGTCACTTGATCTCTCTTAAACTGATTACCTAAAAAAAATTAATTCTCTTAAATGGATTCACTACCGTAACTCAAAACCAAATATAAAAATGGATTCCAGGCTACGATGGGCCATGTTGTACCAATACAGCACAACAGTCCGGGCCCACAATGGACCGCGTTTTACTAGTATACTGTTGTAAGGGAAGTTAATTTATACTCTAGCGAGTAGGATTCGAAATCTACTCTCCTCGATGCTTCCGCACGCGTTTATATCCAGGTATTTTTTCTTGTGCGCATGGGTTAATTTGGTAATTACACAGCTTATCTGCACACGTGTAAAATCAGTAGGAAAAATATATCTGTAACTCTACTCGCGAGTAGAGTTACAGATAGATTGGCAAACGTTTCCTTGCTGGAGGCCCTGCTCCCAGATTTAAACCCACTAACCCAACTTATTTGTCGTTTTCTTAGAGTCCAAATGGGCCAAACGGCCCAAACCCGGGCATAGCCCAATGAAGGTACGTGACGTACGTCCACGAAACGAATCCACCCTGGAAGAATCGTCTGATCGTCCATCTAGCCCGGCCCATCTCCGTCCAGCTCGCCCCGCCCGTGAAGATACGCTTCTTCTGCCTCTGCGTGCCTCGTTCTCGAATTCTCGCTAAAAGACAAAGAAGACCCGTGCCCCAATTTTCAACCGAGGCACCGCCAAAGCCCATTCGACTGACGCCGTTAGGGTCATTCGCGCTGAGTCATCTCATCTCACTCACGTTTTCCCTTCCCAATTCCCCATATAAATAACGATGCCATTGCCAATTTGTCATGCCACCACTTTATAAATATGTATTGTCTGTGTTCCTGTCATTTTCAGTTGCTGGTCTCTCTCTTGCATTTGTAATTTGTATCTACCCTCTCCAACTCGCCTACCTCCTGAGAGAGAGACCAACCCAAGATTTCTTTTGTCCATCATGAACGTTCCGACTCGCTGAGATTCTCTTCATTTTTCCTTCGGAACCCAAAATTGCGGAAATCACTGGCCGTCTCTTCCTACAAAATTCTCGCCTTTTTTTCTTGATTTTCTCGAAATTCGTCAAATGGCCGTTAATCTCGAATCCATAACAGAGGCAACTTCGGGAGCCATTGGAGCTCTGTTAAGCACAACAATTCTATATCCTCTCGATACCTGTAAAACCAAGTACCAGGCTGAAGTTCGAACACATGGTCAGCAAAAGTACAGGTCGGTGTTGATTTTTTCTCTGTTTTCCGTGATCTGGGTCTTGCGATTTTTAAGTGCTTCTTCGTTTATATTATGGTGGCTCCTCGTGAATATATGATCTTAGTTATGTTGGTTTTCCTTTTTATGAGGTTCTTTTATGTTTCTGTTTATCGTGATCGGGTTCTTTATTTATATGTCCAAATTTACACCCAATATATATATATATATATATATATATATATATATATATATTTCATTTTTAAGTTTCTACAATATTTAGATTGTTTTTTGTATGCAGCCTTATTTATTTATCTATTTTTGTGCATGGGGCCTTTTTCTTTTCTTTTCTTTTTAAAATTATAATAACACTATCTTTTCAAATTTTTATTTAGTTTGCCTTTTTTTCTAATTTCCGTGGCTCCATGAAGCCTTCATTTATTTTTGTTAATTTATTCGATTATGTTTGCAAATTATAAACCATGAGGCCATAGTTTGCATCCATTTGCACAAGGTGCACTCCAAGAGGTTTTGTGACAGCTTATAGTTGTATTTGGAGCAGAAAGTGGGACCTTGTTTGCATATTTGGTTGGATCTATTAGTTTCTTGCTTATTACTATATTGATCCTTTTCAAACTCCAGTTGATGCTTGCACACAAATCTGTAAAGTAGATCGGGTCATTTGTTCCTCTGCAAGAATTTGCTTTTTTCCCCAGTAGTCTAGAGTAAAGAAGGTCAACTAAGATCTAGACATTCTGTAAGAATTGTGTATGCATTATTTGTTGAATGCCCCTAGATGGTCAATATTATGGTAGAAACTTGCTAGAGAAGGGATTGATAAAAAAGTTAGTTAATCCAGTATCCGTTGACATTACTGATAAAAAAAAATAAAATAAAATAAAAAAAACTTATTACTCCAGTCCAATGCCCACTGACATCAAGTTTGCTCTCATGGTTGGTGTCTAGCTTTTTGTTCTCCTTATCTTAAGAAAGCAGCTGAAGTTCTTAGAGAGCTTGAACACCGCCTTTTAAACCCATTAGGCATTAAGAGAAATTGTAGTGAGTTGGTTGAATCTCTTTTGAGGAGTAAGGAGTTTGTTGTCTAGGTATCCTCAAATGAGTTGGTTCCATAATAAGATCTTTCCAAGCTCTACCAGAAAAAACCGTTTATTCAATTGGGGTCCAACCGCTTCACTCGACACCTGGCTCTATTAGTTCACTCTTTATTGAACCTTAAGGTGCAAAAAGATGAACTTTGTAGAAAGACAGTTTCCTGTTGCAATCCGGCTACAGTATTGGGCCAAAATTCCTGTTATCGGATTATTTCATTCTGGTTAAAATCATGGGTTTCACTTTCTTTTGTATGGTTCTTGAATGGTAATAAACCTTATTTGGCTTTCTGTTGTAGTTTTGTGCTTTGGAGATGGCTTATTGATTAGACAGTTTGCATGCATGCAACTATATATAAGCAGTTCATTATGTCCTGAAAAAATAACAACTGTTTGTTATATTTTTCCTTGTAAAGTTTTGGGAAGTCAATGTTGCCATGTAATGTTAGCTGATCCCAAAACTTTGGGATTAATGCTGAGTTGAGTTGAGAGTTGAGACTGTTACCATGCCATGTGCCTAATACTGGGTTTGCAAAGCATGTCCTTTCTCCATTCCAAAATGTATGCATAAGATATCTTCTCTGGGCTCTTGTCATGCTTATTATTTGATGTTATCTGATGAGGAATGCTCACCAAAGTTCTTCACTTATTGCTCATTGATGTGTTGATGCTTCTTCAAATGGAGAGCTTGTAAGAATGATATATTTCCTAGCTCTTAATGAAACAAATCATATCTTACATTGTTCATGTGAAAAAAATTCGTACAGTTGCTTATTTGACTTGTTGGAACTTCAATTCAATGCCTTTGCCAAAGTATAATAGGTTTTTGTTTCTTATGTAAAAGGCCATAAACTGCAATCATGTAGGGCAGGGTTGGGCTGATGAAGGTTTTGACCTGGGCTTTGCTACCGCTAATCGCCTAATCCTTGTTTTTCTATATGCAATTTGCAATGCCACCTGAATTTGCAATGGGGCTTTTGCTTGATGCTGTGAGCGCTTATAAGCTTTTAGTCTTTGGTGATGTCTAAGGCAGGTCCTTGGTGGCTGGAATTGACAAGATATTGATTTTTATGATTTTATCCTTCCAGTTCCATATTTTAGAACTCAAAATGGCTTGAGAGAGTGGTCATTTCAAATCCTGGGGAGTGGGAGCAGGATCCAAATCCAAATATTCCTATAAATCAAACACAACCTAAAAGATTGTGGTTTTCCCTCCTTTTGTTGTCTTATTCTTCCTTTCCCTCCTCATATCCTTTTCCATTTGATGAGTAAACTAAATTCTAGAAAAGGTACACGACTATTTTTGTAAGAGGCATCTGGTTTTTTTTTTTTTTGCTATTGTTGTGGATTTGGGATGAAGGTATTGAACCAGTAAAGATATAGATCATTTTTGGAAGGAGCCATAAAGGAAATGTTACAGTAAAGTTATATGGTGATAGCAGTATCTTCATCACGTTACAGGAGCTGTATCTTTGGCTTAGAATGTGTATGCTTTATTCTCGTGGGTTTTAAGGTCCGCAAATACTCTACTAGATTTTCTTGCTAGAAGTAGAGCATCTAAGCAGGATTATATTGGGGGTCATATTCCCTAGGTTATTGATGATTGTTTGGGCTGGGGTGACATATAATGTGCAGGTGAGCAGCACAAGGATATTTTCTCTTTTTCTGTTACCTTGGTGACAACTTTCTTTTGTATTTGTGTACTCTCTTGTTCTCTTATTAATAAAACTACTGATCTGTTATTGATGAGGAGAAAAATTGAAAAAAAAACATTGCGTGGTGATTGATCTAAGAAGGAACATGTTTTGGTCAAATGCTAAAATCCTACTTCAGATACAATACAACATAAGACTAGGATGCACTTGCCTGATGCAGATGTTGAGTCATATGTGCGATGCAAGTAGAGTACAAATATTATATTGTGCCAGGTGATGCATCATTCTTTTGCAGAAAAGGTCTAATTGGGGATGCTATCTTCCTGAGTGCCTTGGGTTATGCCAGTATTAAGTTCCAACCAATAATATCATTCTGGACAACACAACTCTTCGGTCTCTGGGAAGAATTTCTGCAAGAAGTTTTTATAAGTAATATGTTGGGGTGTCTGGTGTAGAGGAATAAATGGCCTTTGGGAACTGTACCAATCCATCTCTATGAGGTTTTGGTCATTTTCCAGTAAAGATTCCAAGGAAGTTGGTTTTGGTGATTCAAGGGCAATTGGAACTGTGTATTGATGACTGCAAAAAGAACATCCCCTGGTTTTCAAGGGAAGTGATCCACCTTTTGTGCATTTTCATGTTTCTTTCTTGCAGACCTTGTGTGGTATAGTAGGGACTTTCTATCTTTTTCCAACTGTTTTGTTAATCTTTATTTTTTTATATATTTTCATATGAAAAAGGTCATTTGTTCTTGCTGTTGATGTCAAAGAAACATTGTAAGCGGAAGCAAAGAAGGTTATTTTCTTGAATGAATTGATACTTTACTTCTTATTAAAAAAATGTTTGCTATTGTATCATTGAGAAAGGAAATAGAACTTGCATAGCTTTTGCAACTTTTTATATCTTCAACCCTGAACGTTAAAGCTTCTGTGCATGAAGACAATGAATATATATATATATATATATATATATATATATATATATATATATATATATATATATATATATATATATATATATATATATATATATAAGAAACACATGTTGGGAGTTCTCTTGCAGTCTGGGCTAGCAGGGGTAGACGGTCTAGAAGGACTTCTCTCTTTAAAGTTACTACTTTTTCCTGAAATATAATCTTGCTGCATCCTGCACTATATTTGGTTAACTCTGGTTCTATATCTCTTAATGTTATTTGGTGGATGATACTTGTGGTTTTTATCTTACAAGATGGCATTGCTTGATGGAAGACATTTTGGATGGGTTCTTACTCTTCATTGCTTCTCTCACAAAAATAGAGAGAGAGAGAGAGAGAGAGAAAGTTTTCATTGCTTCATTTCTCTACAGGGCTATAATGTTTCATTCACCCAAGAGTGTATAGTGTAACTACAACTGGTCTTTTCAGAAGTTTTGTGACTTGGATTTTTGGCCTTTGTCTTTTGGAGAGCTATATATTTTATTTGACTCTTCTTTAGCAGAAGTTGTACTTTGTTGCCTTCTCATCTCTCTGAACTGCTGAATTGGTCTTGCTTCTCATGAGTGGAATATAGTCCACGATCTGGAAAGTATGATAGATGGGCTAATAGATTAGCTTAAGGAAATAATTAACCCCTAATATTTTTATAATGACTCTTTTAATTGATTGCAATTTATATAGGAACCTCTCAGATGTTCTGTGGGAAGCAGTTTCCAAAAGACAGGTTCTTTCATTGTACCAGGGCCTTAGAACCAAGAATTTGCAGTCTTTCATATCACAGTTTATCTATTTCTATGGGTATAGCTATTTCAAAAGGTTGTATCTGAGGAGGAGTGGAGCAAAGTCCATTGGAACAAAAGCCAATTTGATTGTTGCTGCTGCTGCTGGGGCTTGCACTGCCATAGTGACACAAGTAAATCTTTTTCTTATCTATTTGGTATTGCACCGATTTTTTTTATAGCCACAGTTCTAGTAGTTGAACATGGACTCTGATCCCAAAAATCTGATAACTCATGGTATCTGGTTTTTTAATATTCAAAGTTGGCATTTTAATGTGTTGTGCAGCCTACATATACATAGCATGATTAGGATCTGTGGTTGGTAACTCAAATGTGTAATTCCATTTAATATTGACTTGCACTAGATTTGTTATCTGGGTGCTTGACGCCCATTATTGAGATTCTATACACCACTACATTGATATCTTATTTTTTCCCTGATTTCTGATTTTACTGTACAGCCCTTGGATACAGCATCATCAAGAATGCAGACAAGTGCCTTTGGGAAATCCAAGGGGCTTTTGGAAACCCTTTCAGAGGGAAGTTGGAGTGAGGCATTTGACGGACTTGGCATCTCCCTTCTTTTGACGTCAAACCCTGCTATTCAGGTAGTCAACGATATCTTTTAGTTATAGAATGCTTATGCTGGTTGTCTGATTGATGTGTTCCCTCTAGGAGACGAATCGGTAAATACTTAATGCAAAATGTTGACAGTTGACAGTTGACTCCTAACCTGCATTTTGTCTTGATTTTTATTGTTGGTGTATTAGATGCCTTTTTTTTTAAGTTTCAAAATAACTTGATACATTAAGGGGGTGTTTGCCAATGTGCATGATTTTGTTTTTCAAAACAAAAACAACTGTCGCATCAACAAAATGAATCATATTGCTCAACACCCTAGATGATCATGATAAATGAGGAATGAGGAAGATTTTCTTAGATGGGACACGTCAAGAAGGGGCGGAGACAGGAAATTTTTATGGGGGGGGGGCAAAACTTATGGATGGGCCGTAGGGGGGCCAACCATTGGGTGAGAAGTGAGGGGAGGGAGGAAACTTAACATAGATAAATGTATTCAGTGTGCGGATTTCTGGACCATAGGACTCCCCTGGGTCCCTCCTAGCTCCGCCGTCATCAAGTGAGGGATCATTTTCTCTCCACATGCAATGTGGTAAGAATACGTTTGCTAGGTGGTTAATATAATTTATTGTAGTTATGGTATTTGTCTATAATTTGAGGATGGGCCTTGGCAAACAGTTGGGTTGCTCCATTGCGACCTGGATGACCAGGGTTTGGTTCAAATCTTGAAAACAGCCTCTCTATTTGCAGGGGTAAGGTTGCCCACATTGGCAGGAGCCTTGTGCACTGGCTGCTCTTTTTATTTGACTATAATTTTTATAGAGAGAATTTTGTTTGTAGAGAAATGGAAGTTGAACTAAGAATAAAATATGAATTACGTGATGCAGTACACTGTATTTGATCAACTGAAACAAAGAGTTCTGAAGAGTAAACAGAGCAACAAAGCAGGTACAGAGGCGTCCCAGGAAGCCCTTTCTGCTTTCTCAGCTTTCGTGTTGGGGGCTGTCTCAAAGAGCATAGCTACCTTCTTGACGTATCCAGCAATCAGGTAACCCAATAGTTTCTTTCAGGACCCTTCCTCCAAAGAACTTGGTTTCAAATTTTCAATACATTGAATTCATCAATCTCCTATATTTGGACAGATGTAAAGTCATGATCCAAGCTGCTGACCAAGAGGAAGATGGGACCAAGGAAGCTAAACGGAAGTCCCGGAGGCCCCGTAAGACCATGTCGGGTGCACTGTATGCCATCTGGAGAAAAGAAGGGCTCTTGGGCTTCTTCAAAGGATTGCAGGCTCAGATATTGAAGACTGTCTTGAGTTCTGCTTTGCTTCTCATGATCAAGGAGAAGATTACCAAGACCACATGGGTCTTCATGCTTGCACTCCATAGGTATCTATTGGTTACACGGACTAGACTAAAAACCGCTCAATAATAACAATGGTATGGTGTCCATGGATTTCTTATAAATAATGTGGCTTTTGATGTCGACGACCCAGAGGAAGAATTTCTAGAATTGTAAGCCAAATCTAATCATTCAAGGAGGATGGAAAATTATGTCGACAGATGTAGTTTTCTTTTGTTAATTGAAGTCATGGCTTTTTAGCCATTTTGTTATATTTGAAGAAAATATGCAATCCTCTCTTCTTCCATCTCTTCTCTGGAACACCCTGTGGTGTCAATCAACATGAAATGGTAGGAGATTACCACCGCCATTGACCACTTGGCGTGTGGTGTCTGATGAATCCTATGCCTTGAACATTTGCTTTGGTTTTTTTGTTTTTGTCGAACAAGTTGCTTGCTTGTAGCTCAATAAGAAGAATATATATTGTTGATGCTGCGGGTCAGTTTGGAAAGAGTGCAAATACAATGTTTCAGTGTACATATTTGTATTTGTACTCTTGCCAAACTGAACCTGCTTTACACTTATGGGTTTAGCACCACCCGGGCATCAGACAAGCTCAACGCTCAAATATCAATCTGTTTGTTTCCCTTTTGTTAAAAGATCTACAAACCCTGTCGTTCATGTTCTAGCACAAAAAGGGTCTAGAGGAGTCTCGTTCTTTTTTTTTTTTTGTTTATGTGCCCAAAGTGGGTAGAAGATCATTTGGGTCGAGAGGGGCTGTATAGGTGCATTGCGGTTTATCTGCGAAACGTTTTGTACTATTTCTCTTGAAAATCGGAACAACGTTTATTATTGCTTTTACTAGACACCATATAAGCTGAACAGTAAACATATGCCTCATCAGAGAAAGCATCAAAATGATTTTCCCCCAACACGTGAGATTCACACAAACCAAGAAAAGCTTAGCAATTTTGAATAGACCCTTTGTCTCCTGTAATCTGTTTTGTGTTTAATGAAATTTTTGTCATTTTAAGTTTTTAACCAGAAAACAAAAAGAGAAAAAAAAATGTCAGAACTGTTTTGTACATTATCTTAAAAGATTAATGTGGTGTTTGAAAACGTGTTTATTTCGTGGATGGACCATTTTAGTCCACGCCAAGGGGTGAACACACTGTTCGATTGCTTGTAGGTGGAACTAATGTGGACTGGCTCTGTCCACACCCCAAAATCTCAGCAACAATTTCTCATGTCTATGGTCGGTCCACACTCCATTTTTTATTCATTACTTTTATACTCATTTATAATAAATAAWAAATAAATATTTATGTTTAATATATATTAAATATTCTCTCTATATATTATACATCATATATCGGATCGGGTCTGAATCGGTTCAACATTAGGTGGAACTGGTTTCGAACCAATAGTAATTGGGACCCTATATCAAGACCCAAAACCGATCCATCAGTTCCAATTCTTAGAACCAGAACTGGCCCAATCAACCCAACCCATTGATAGTCCTAGCCACTATGGGTGTGGACTGGACCAATTTACAGTCTATCCACAATTCAGAACAGTTGTGGACTGTTGTGTGGTGTGGATTAGTCCACACCACCCAATTTCTCATCCATACTACAGAATACCCCCTAAAACTCCCATGGCAATGGACTGTCAACATCATGGAACAGTTCAAATCCCATTATTTGTATGAAACAATTGACGAATTACATATATGAAATCTCTATTAGAACTTATTGGACTGGTACAGCTGAGCTCACCCAATGGATCATTTGTGAATGTCCCTGACCATCTTTGTGATGTTGTTTTACCTGTATTGTAACAAGTCAAGATGTGTAACTATTACATGTATTGGCATCAACTGTCYATAATAACCATATAAATGAGAATGGTGGTCCATTTAACATCCTGGACAACGACACCTAAGGCTGTGTTTGGAAATAATGCAAATGGAGTGTAAATCCTGATTCATGGTAAATTTGCACTCTGGTTCACTTTTGCCTATGTTTGGCAACATTGCATTTATATATTGACAAATGACAAAAAACACATTTTTCAATGCACATATACATTGATAATGACATGTAAAAGTACATCAATAAAAAAGAAGTAAATTTGCAGTCAAGTGGGCTTTTGATAAAAAAAGGCATATGATTTATTGGAATTTGTGTTTACATCCATTACAGCTAAAAGTTTGCTTGGTAAGAAGGTAAATTAGTCGGTGAAAAACTAACCCAACTTTACAATTTATATGGACCTTTTTACACTCTACATATTTGCATTCACACTTAGTTGCATTGTTTCCAAACACAGCCTAAGGTGAGATAGAAAGAGAGAAACTTCAACTTGACTTCAGTTGTGTCTACTACAAAAAATCAATTCTCCCTTCACGATACATCAATACTTGCTGCCCAGAGTGTACTTTTTCCTTTTTTAGCATGGGAATTCCATAGAAATCCATGTAAAAGTAGTTATCAGAAAAATTAAATGAACCGGTTATGGTAGTTCCTCTTTGTCCTGAAAAAGATAAAAACGGGAGCACTTGGGATGAAAAAAAGCTCCAAAAGGCCCTCCAGGCCTCCCCACCCTTGTCCCTTAAAGTTGGAAAGCACCTTCCTCCACCCCCCTCCCCCCATAAAAAAAGGCTAATATTTCTATGAGTGATAAATATAAATGAATGTTAAGCAAAGTGGAGAGAGAAACTTCAACCTGAATCAATCACAAGAATATTGTAAAATAAGAGATCTTCCAATGCTAAATTTAGCAGAAAAAGCAATCTGATCTGAATGTTTGACAGCAAAAGATAGTTGCATCATCAAACAGTAATCAGAGAGTATTTTCCGGTAAGAGTCTTAAGGAGAGCCACTATTCAGTTCTCTGAATCCATGGCCAACATAATAATACCTTGAGTTGCTCATATAAAGGCCTCACCAACAATACATTCAAAGATAGCTGCTGATCAAAAACAATTATGTTGATGATTGTTAACTAACTATTTTCAATTTCAACCAATTGGAAACCTAATTTGTTAAATAATGGACGCCATTCACAATGGTGTGCAGTTGTGCATTCATCTGCTATTGTACCTGTACAATACCCATAGAATTTGGAGAACCCAAATAAAAAGGTCCCATTCTAGACTTTCCAGTTCCTAATCAACTCCACACATCTTGCATTTCTATATGTTGAGTTTGACAATCCTTTCCCCAGGTAGCATTAGCAGAGGATAGTTAAAATGCCAGCCTCATACCAACACCCCAAAAGCTTTCAAATAACAAATATTTCTGTTGAGTTCCCAGCTTTGGATCAAAGATAGCACTGAGACATGACCTTGAAATTGGAGGGAAATATTCTTATTAAGTAATGAAATGACCTCCACCTCCAGTGAACATTTCAATTGATAAAGATCTCTCTAGTCCATTAAAATCAAGGCGGTACTTATTTCTTCCCCCCACCCTTCCCTCAAGGCAAAGTATTATTGAAATCAATGATGGGTCTAATATGGAAAGTTTTTCTCACTACTGAAATCAATAATTGGTATATTTAATTACATGCAACTTTTCCCTCCTGTAAGATCAAATTCATGCATCAGCCCTGATGCCCTACACATGGCCAACAAAGAATGCAGGTATCCATCTCTTCAGATATGATGTTGCAAAACTGAAGAATAGCTGCTTGGGGTAATAAATCCATCTCAAATGCCAAAATATAGGATTTTCAATGACCAAGATGCCTATCCCACTTAACCATAAAGATCCTTTACCAATAGTCTCCACAGGAACATACCCCATCTTTAAAATGATGAAAGCGGTTTGTGTCCCTAACAAAAATTTCTCTCCCTTCAAAGCTGGATATAAATTTTATCACAGTGTGGCAGTCACTGCAGATTCGAAGGTTCTTGATTACTCGAAGGGGAGAACCTGGTGGAGTGTTTAGAAGCCCAAAACCAATGGCCAATTTTTCACTGTGCCCACACAAGAATTGCTCCTTGTCATGTTCCTCCACGTCTTGCAATACAAAGTTGGTAATTGGAAGTTGACCTGACTTCTTCATTTCTATAGTCAATCTTTCTAATCTCATTATGATTTGGGTTATCTGTGGGTGTGATTTGTCCCCTGCCAGAAGCATGTGTACCTTGTTCTTGACTTCAATCCAACTGCAACCAGGGTTCTTCCTTAAACCCATGTCCTTCATCATATCCCGGACTCTATCTACTTCACTCCACATGCCCTTGGCAGCATAAATATTAGAGAGAAGAACATAATTTCCAGGATTACTTGGTTCTAATTTGAAAAGTTTATCTGCAGCAGTCTTGCCCATGCTCACATTACCATGAATTCTGGAAGAACTAAGCAAAGCTCCCCAAACACAAGCATCTGGTTCAGATGGCATCTTCTTAATCATGTCATAAGCCTCTTCTATCCTTCCTGCACGACTTAGGAGGGTAACCATGCATGCATAGTGCTCCATTCTAGCTTCAATGCCATGGTCTTGGGACATACTATTGAAATAGTACCATCCTTCTTCTGTTAGACCACGCTGGCTACAAGCAGAGAGGATACAAGTGAAGCTTATGAAATCGGGTGTCTGTCCACTCCTCTGCATCAAATCAAACAACTCCATAGCATCCTTAGCCTTTCCATGCATAGCATATCCACGCACAATTGCATTCCAACAGACCAAATTTCTTGTGGGCATTCCATCAAAACATTTCCGTGCATCTCCAATTTTGCCACACTTGGCATACATATCAACCAAAGCACTACCAACATATACATCAGAGGAAATCCCCCTCCTAATGGAGAAGCAATGAGCTGCCTTCCCGTGCATCAAGGCTGCAATGTTGGCACAGGCAGGAAGTAAGCATGGGATTGTTACAGAGTTGGGTTCTATTCCAGATATCTGCATCTCTCTAAAAAGCTCCAAAGCTTCAATATCCTTCCCATTTTGTGTGCAACTAGAAATAACTGATGTCCAGGAAACAACATTCAATTCCTTTCCTTGGGCCTCAAATTGCCTAAATATCCTCAATGCATCATCAACAAGGCCATTGCGAGAGAGTCCAGCAACTAGAGCATTGCATGAACCCAAATCCATTTCTGACATCTCATCAAACACTTGCCACATCTCTAACGTGTGACCACACTTCCCATACATATCAATGAGTGCACTAACCACACACTTGTCCGATCCAAGACCCTGCTTGATTATGTTACCATGGATCTGAACTCCCAGTTTCACATCCCCTAAGTCCCCCACTGCCGGAAGAGAACAAGAAATGCTAATACCATCAGGCTTAAAACCTTCTAAATGCATCTTCTGGAACAAAGCCACCGACTCAGCTGAGAAGCCACTATGGTTACACCCGGCAATCAAACCGTTCCAAGATATTGTATTGGGTTCCATCCCTGAATCCCTCATCTCAATAAAAAGCTCCTTGGCCTCACCTACAAATCCTTGTTGAGCATAACCCGCAATAATAGCACTCCAACTAACTACATTTCGATGTGTCATTCCATCAAAAACTTTATGGGCATTTCTTATATCACCGAATTTAACATACATGTTAATCAGAGAGGACTGTACAAAGGGATCCGAAGCAAACCCGGTCACGTATGCAAGACCATGAACCTGGCGCCCCATTTCGAGGGCCGATAGGCCCACGCAGGCCTTGAGGACGCTAGGGAGGACAAAATTGTCTGGCAGGAGGCCATGGGAGAGCATCTGAGAAACGAGGCGAAGGGCCTGGTCAAAACGATCGAATTTCGAGAAAGCTGATATAAGAGTGGAGAAGGAGAAGACATCAGGTTCGGGAATTGAATCGAGCACCAGACTTGCTTCATTGAAATGGAGGTGGTTCGCATAGAAAGAGAGAAGCTTGGTAGCAAGGTGAGCGTGGTTGGAGAGCCCTGTTTTGAGAATGTGGGCGTGAGCTTGCTGGGCTTGTAAGAAAGAAGCTGTGGCTGGGTTTAGATGGTTGAGAATGGCGTAATATGCAGTCTCGATACGCGGGATAGCTTGCCTTGCCATGGCTTCCCTCTGAACACTCCATCGTAATAAGGAAAATTTTGAACACCAACGGTCATCGAACGGATACAAGACCGGATGGTCCGGCTCCCTCAACTCGGTACGAACCATTAATGAGTGGACCCTTGACCCGCAATATGGTTTAATCAGGATCTTTCTTAAGTGGGGTCATCGTGGGACCTACCTCGTATTCTTGCCACGTGTTATTTCAACTGCCTATTTTGCGCACGGTTTCTCAGAATCGGAAGACGACGTTATACTCATCCAGTGTCTTGATGGACGCCACGTAGGAGTGGGGTCTGGGACTGCGGCCCTGCAGCTACAGCCTACAGGTTTGGCCGTTGGGGAGTTTCATTGCTTTCGCTCACTGAGAAGTGAGAAGGATCCGTCCGAGAAGAAAAGAGAAAGCAGAGGTGGATTTGGTTTTCCCGCGATTTCCAGTCGGGAAAAGATGATGTCGAGTGGCTATACCAGTCTCGACAACCACAAAGTTTCTGGATCCGTCCCTGTAATTATTCTACATTCTATCATCCCATTAACCTCGTCATTTTCAATTCGCATTTTCTTCTCTCCCTCCACGTTTTGTTTCGAAAATCATTAGATCTCTGTTTACCGGTTTTCTTCTATTTGCAGGCGGTTCCAGATCCTACTCCTGTGACCGTCAAATTCGCAGGTTAAGTTTTTTTTTTCTCATATTTTTCCTTTTGCCATTCTTCGAATTTGTCTAGGAGTTTTTTTGGTTATCGTTTTCTTTAATTCCGTGTTTCTTATTAGTTCATGCGATGGTATATGGATGCAGAGTCGAATCTTCAGACGTTTCCACCTACCGAAACACAAGGGAAGATTTCCGGTGGCTTTCGGCCCCCGCGTGATGCTGATGGTGCGCATCTTGTTTCTTTGTTGAGTTTCCCTTTTGTTTTTTCTTTGGGTAAATTCATACTTTCGAGAAAGGCGGTGTTAGTTGTTGCTCACTGATCCTTGTGAAAACTAGAACTTAGGTACCTTGTTTAAAACCATAACGGAGATAAAACCAGATCATTTTAATTCGTCTCAATAAACATTTGATGTTTCCTTGATTAATTTTCAAGTTTTCAAGATATAACCAAAGTGCAGACCTGTAAGGTCATTAATGTTGGCCCCAGCTATCTGGGCTCATGAGATGGTTGGATTGGATATGGTCCTAATCTTTTGCAGTCCTATAAGAAGAACCGGATTTTTGTGTTGGAGGCTTCGCTGTGAACTGTTTGAATAAACATGAGTTAGGTGGGGAATCTTGTTTAGCAGGTTGACCACCAAAGAAATAAAGATGATGCATGGATTTTAAAATTTCAATTAGTAGCTTCTAATATTGACTATTTTGAGCTCTTAGTGTTCCCAGCAGTATTGTTTCTGAAAATTGCATCCACATTGGGAGCTCTGAACTTGTAGTTGCACCATCTGGTAGGTATTCGGAGTTACAATTTGCATATGGTGGGAGCTCTGAGCAAATCTAATCACACTAGTTTGTTAACGTGGTTCTCTTATTACCTTAATGTACTAAGATGAGGGCTTTGGTCTGGTTATGGAAAAACACCGGGCCACTTCACCAAGTCCCAATGTTTGGTTTGTTCAACTACTGTTATAGTACAAACATAAAAATGTCATATTCCTTGTTGCTCCTTTGCAGCTATAAATATTTAGCATTGCCCATATAGGGAATTTATACATTTTTCACTTCATTAGCAGTTGGCATTGTTCTGCACTTCATCCTAGAACTACAATAACATCTGATTATCAAACATAACCAGACAATGTGGAATGGCATAAAGCCATAATTTGTCCAAGAAAATGTATATATTGTAAGGAGATCATCTATTATGAATTTTCTACCCACTCTAGAAACATTCCGATATGGTACTCTAAAGTCTTTCTCACAATATAAGTTCAGATTAGATCTTAAGATATTTATAAAACCAGATAAGGAATTATGGTTCAGAAAAGTCCTTGTGATGCAGGACATTCAGATTCAGTGCACCTAACACCAGACAAAAAACCATACTATTATAGGAATAGTTCCAAATTGTATATCAACTTTTGAAGATCTGATGCAGTTATTTCAATTATGAATGGGAACTTTTTTGCTTTTCTTTGCTATTTGTTTCCTTTAGGAGCAAGTTTGCTTGGTAAAACAGTAAAATATCAGGAGGACAAGCATAACAATGCAGGTCCAAGTTTAAGAGTGGCCATTTTGTGCAAAAAAGAAAAAAAAAAGAAAAAAAGCAAATGTTAGGTTTTGCATCCAGTCTACTCCTCCAAGGACTCCAAATGATGTTGACCAACATTGGGTAATGGCCTAGAGAACAAGTTACGCATTTTCAGTATTCATTTATAAAGAAGGATTTACTTCAAATCTAGGATGCCCAGATACAGTTATGGACACAGACATGAATATCAGAAATGGGGATACAACTCTTCATTACCTGAAATCTGAGACACAGTTATGGGTTCAGGTATCCCGTAGTATTGCTAAATTTATTTAAATTTCTGACATGTACAGATTTTTATACTATAATATGTTAAAACATACCATTTTACCTATTTTAAAAGTGTTAATACCATAGAGTACATCTAGAAATGTCCATGCAATATCCAGTGTCATATCTGGTAAGTATGGTGTCCAACACCAATAAGCTTGGCATGTATAGGTTATCCAGGTATCATAGCTCAGAGTTGGCAAATGAATTTTATTTCCTTAGGTTGTGCAAATATTCGAGTTAATTTGAGGAGGATAATCTTATGGTGGAAAGATTTCTTCTAAGCTTCCAAGATACAAATAGGTAATTGATGCTTTCATTTGTTTCCCTACAAAATGAACAGCATACTTGAATCAGTTCCATTCTAATGTATAGGATGGTAGATGGTAACTTTGGTCAGTGTATCAGTAGCATTTTGCATGGATCAAAAGTACATTTGATAACAGATTTGGGTAATAATGCTATTTTAATAATTAGAATTGTTAAAAAGTTAGTGTTAACATGTAAAATATGAACTTAAGGTTAGTATTGGGGCCTAATGCATAAAATAGTTGACAACCCAAGGAAATACAATCCATTTACCAACTCTGATCTATGATACCCAGAAATGATTTTGGGACTTAATACATGTATTTAAGGTGGATATTACCAAATTGTTATACATGGTGTGGGGATGTATGTAATGCATATTGCATTATAATACATAGTTACATACAGGCATTGCATATCCCATGTTATATTATTCACTGTAACATTTCTCTCAAAGAACCATTCAACCTAAAAGCTTAAACTGTTAGGTGAGGTCCTTGAATAGGTTGATATTCTCTAACACACGAAAGCCCATTGGGCTTGAAGTGTGAACAAGCACAGGCCCACCCATATCTTGTGCTGAAACTTAAATAATTATAATGGAGGTATTGAGGATCGAACACTAGACCACTTGGTCAAAGTGGCTCTGTACCATCTCAAAGAACCATTCAACCTAAAAGCTTAAGCTGTTAGGTGAGGTCCTTGAATAGGTTGATATTCCCTAACAATTTCTATAATGTGTATATGAATGTTTATTTATGGACAGTCTAGAGCTAAACAAGATTGCCCTCTTTGCTATTAGGTGGAGCCTATTGAGTGAAATAAGCAGGCATATATTTGAGAACATAGGTGCTTTAAGTTGTCCATCCTTACAAAAGTGGAGCATTTGGCTTATTCTTGTAAACCTGTTTCAGAAGATCTCAGGGACCTTAAATTTTTTTTTTTTTTAATTTTGTAATAAGATTAGATGTTCATATTTTGTTTTTTATCAGCAAGAGATTAGATGTGCATGTTGTACATGTCATATTTTCTTACTTTTGTATATGGGGGAAATGCCCTTTTTTTATATGGTAATACAACTTATACCTTACATATAAAACAAAAATGGTTGCCTTCACAGATTAGTGGTCTTAGTGACCTTAATTTTTCTAACTTTCATGACAACTAGCATGACATTATTTTCTTTTCCTCTGGTGGAAATTTGATGTGCATGCCATACATGCCATATCTTGTAATTTTTGTATATGGGGCAATGGCCCTTCTTATATGGTAATACAATTTAAACTTTGTATAAAGCAAAAAATGGTTGCCTTCATTTTAGGTGTTAGGGTATTTGGTTGCGTTTTCTTTCTTCTTTTGTTCAAATCATAGCATACAAATTATACATGGTATTTGAAATTTTTAATTGGCAATGTATAATATGATTAATTGGTTCAGGACAGCAGCCTAGTGCTTGGGATTGGGCTGACCAAAGATCCCTTATATGCCATTGTCACCCCAGTTGATTAAATTGCCACTTCAACCACTTTTTAGTGTAGACTTCCCATATTAGTGTTTTTCTTCCTCTAAATATTGACTACTATGCTTCTTTTAGATAGGCAAGGATTAGGGAGATCAGGATAAAAGGAAAAGATGGTCAATGTCTCATTACTGCATGCCCCTGAAAGGCCAAGGATGTCTGCATGTCCCTGGATTTCTAGTTTTTCATTAATAATTGTATAGATAGATCATGCTTAGACATAGAAAATCCTTATCTTATATTGTATATTCTTTCTTTTCAGTAGAATATTAGTTTTAGAAGATGGTAGTTCTGTTTTTTGTATTTTGTAGAAGGATTGGATAGTGTACATAAAGGTAATCAATAGCTGATAAATCTTACCATAAAATTCTTTTTAGGATTTAATGTTGTAGAATGACTGTACATGGATCAGAACAGTTTAGTAATTTGCAATTATTTTAATTATGGTTAGTGGCTAGTACTTTCACTTCTTTAACATCTTTTTATTATTTTTTGTAACTGTGTTTGTTTTGAATTGCTGTAGATACATTCTCAAAGCCAGTTTCTGGTAGTAGCTCTGATGAATCTCAGCCAAGTGGTTGGCTTCGAATCTTCTCGGTAGCTGCTTACAAGCCATACTTTGATGTAGACACTTCAGATGTATTAGAGAGGGTTAAGGAGTCACTCTTTCCATTTAAAGGAAATTTTTCTGAAAAGATTGCTAGCAACCCAGACCTGTAAGATGTCTGATCTTTAACCATTTCTATAATTTCAGGAAAATACTTTTTATCAATTACATGAAACCATATATAACCGTCATTTTGTCAAAGAATAGCAGTGCTTGGAGTAATTAGAAAGACATAACAATGAGTGCCTGGGAGCTGGGGTAGCTCAAACCTAAGTAGAGGGCTTCCTTGTGCAAAAATATGCGTAAGTATCCTATCCTGTCCAAAAGGTTCCTGAAAATAAAATAATTTACCTTGTTCTTGAAAAACAGTTCTTTCAAACCCTGCTCTGGCCGACAAATCAGCTAAGGAGTAAGGAATTAAGGGACCCATGAACCCAAATGAACGGAGGTTTCAGCCTGCAGTTGTTCTCCCCTCCTTAGTATATGATGAATTGGGGTACAACTTGGACCAGGTTTTTTTTTTTTGATGATTACAACTTGGACTTATACAATAATGGTAAAATATATGATGCCAGAAAAACATGATACCAGAAAGCCTTTGACCAATCAAACCCCCCTGTGAATTTTGATGAAAACCCACCTGATTGGTCACCACTTTTATGATGTCTGTTGATGGGTTATAAGTTTTTTCATATAATGTCTTTCTAGCATCATAGTCGAACCCATGCAAAAATATATGTATTTATGGTTGCATGTATGCATCCAATATATTAAAGGCCATTACCCAATATTGGTCCTAGCTATCTGGGGTCTTGGAAGGGATGAACTGGATATAGACCTAACCTTTGGCAATTTTTTGACCCAGAGTGGTCATTTTCAGACTCAAACATGCATTCTAATGCTTGTCAACTCAAGATTTTGTATTTGTGCATGTAATGATGCTAAAATCGGTAAACCTTAATCTACTAACCTTAAGTCTAAGAAATAAGAATATTTTAGCAAGATGAAGTGAAGAAACCAGGCCAACCCAAAAAAGTCGGGTTGGTTTAGGCTGGACCTCAACCCAACCTAAACCAGCCTGACAGACTTGCATCCCTAATGATGGCATAACCTCCAGGTACAACTTGATCTGCCCCATATCCAATCCATTACCATTTGAGTATCTCCTATGACAAGTTCAGTGTTTTAGAAGTAAGAAGTTCAACTGAATTGAAAAGGATTCCCAGAAGTTGAAGTGCAAGGTGCAAGGTGACGTGTGTTCCCAAATGAAGTGATGTGCCACTTAGAAAAATTTTTACATATAAGAATATGAAAATTTATGTTCTAAAAAAATATTTCCAGAAGTACTGATCAAAAAAGTTTTTTTTTCCAGAAGCGTATAAGCTAAGCTATTGATCCCAAAAATAAAGAAGCATATAAGCTAAATTGATTAGAGCATGTTATTAACACATGACGGTTGCAACATTATAGGTTCAAGTTGACAAGTCCTACATAAGTTGAACTATTTGAACTATAAAAATCATAGCTAGGACTTGCCATTCCCATCATGTGGATCTCTTTGAAAGCTCTACCATTCTTCAACTCATAATTGTTAAAAAGTTGCTAGGGTCTTTTTTTATTTACTCTCAATTTTTGTAATGGTGATGAAATGTCTTATAATTTTAAAAGCAAATTCTGGGCAGGTATGGACCATTTTGGATATGTACTACATTAATATTTGTAGCAGCATCAATTGCAACATTTGTCACATACCTAGCACGCAAACTGCAAAACAAAGAGTGGGACTATGACATCCAACTTATTACATGGTCAGCTGGTTTGTTTTATGGTTATGTCACCATTGTTCCACTTGCCGTGTATTTCATCCTAAAATACTTCTCAGCACCATTCGGCTTTGTGCACCTACTTTGCCTATATGGGTACTCCCTCTTTGTCTTCATTCCTGCCTCGGTAAGTGTTTTTTTTCATTTTTTTGTTTTTGAAAAACAACAGTCATATGTTAATTTTATCATAGAAGAAGTCAGTTTAGTTTAACAAAAAAATGGTTAACAATGCAAAATAGGGCCGCATTACGACTGATGTTAATAGAACAAAAAACTCCATTACAACTAAGACCCAGGTCCTGGCATTCCCAATACAATAGCATCCTTGTTGACCCCTTTTATGGCCAGATAATCAGCTGCACTGTTTTCTGTCCTTGGGACCCACCTAAACATGGCATTGAAGTCTTCAACCTGCTCTTATTTTTCTAACTAGGAATTTGAAGATACGTAATTCTTCTCTCTGACCTCAGCCAGCTGATGACTACCTGATAGTCTCCCTTTTTTTTTGATGAATTACCTGATAGTCTCCTTCAACAATTAATTCTCTCCATCCAGACATAGCCCAACTGTGAGCAAGCATGTTAGTAAAGCCAAGATTTCTGCTTTTCACTGAGTTGCCAAAACCCATTTCCCTGAGAAACTGAGTGGAATGCTGCCATTACTAACCATCTCTAATACCCCACCCCCCCCCCAAAAAAAAAAAACAGAGACTCCCAGATTGCCAGGGATAAAATTTAATTTTGGTTTCCCTCCTTCCAGAGCCCTCCATTCTACCATACTCAGTCTATCAAAATATCCTGCAATATCCTGCCAGACCCTCATTAGATACTTCATGGACACTAATTCTTCTCAGATAAGAACTCATTGGATGGTCCTCATTGTAACAAGATAAAAAAAAATATTTTTTGACTTGTCAAAATCATAACATTTTTTTTATCCCAGACACTGTAAGATGATATCTCTAGTGCACTGCCATAGAATTTCCCCCCTTTTTTATATAGCAAGAATCAGGTTGTGCAGAAAACAGCATACTAACATCTGAAGGCAATGACTAAGAAGTCCCAAAAAGGAGTAAAAAATGGTTCCAGACCTGAATTGCAAAGATAAAAAGAGATGATTGATGATCTGCCCTCTCATAGGACGGAGAACACACATGAGGGGACAAGCACCAAGAGTTCTGCCTCTGTTGTAGCATCTTATAAGTGTTAATGGTTTTATCTTTTACGCCATCAAGCATTGCTTTCATGAGCTTACAGAAAACTGATGCCAAATGCAGATATTTCCAGTGAGTTGTATTGAAAACAATGAACCATTGTTGGTAAAAAAAAAGTGGCCCCTGTTTGAAAGTTATCATCTAGAATATGAGAAGAAGAAGAGAAGGAAGAGAGAAGAGAGAAGAGAGAAAAAAGATTTGAGAGCCAAAAAGTTAGGCTGGCAGCGCCAGCTTTTAGTATTTATTTTAAGGCAACATAAGCAAATAAAAGAAAGGGAGAAATTACAACAGTACCCCTGCGGTACTAATTTAAGTATACTAACAGACTTTTAACATATGATAATAGACTATTAACATATACTAACAGACTTTTAACACTCCCCCTCAAGTTGGGACATAGAACATAAATCATGACGTTGTAAGTGATGTAACCCCTTTATGAAGATGTCTGCAAGTTGGTCTTCAGAACTGACATAGGGGGTACATACTTCCCCTTTGACAACTTTTTCTCTGATAAAATGTTTGTCGACTTCGATGAATTTAGTTCTATCATGCAGCATTGGATTAGCAGCAATGTTTATGGCTGCTTTGTTATCACAATATAAGGTCATAGGTTCATCAACTGCAAATCCCAACTCACTCAACAAGTTTTTTTAACCTACACACTTTCTGTTCATCACCTTAAGCCCAGAAACTAGGGGGTTGTACCATGTACACTTCTTCTTCAAGATCACCATTTAGAAATGCATTCTTGATATCTAGTTGATGAAGGTCCCAATCGAGATTAGCAGCTAAAGAGAAAAGGACTCTAATGGAATTCATCTTATCAACTGGTGCAAAGGTTTCTACATAATCCACTCCATACACTTGTGTAAACCCTTTTGCCACTAAACGAACTTCATACCGTTTCTATTATGGTCCCGCGCGTAGGATCCCGTCACGGGTTGGTCCACGGTGCGAAAGCCCTGCTTCCCCTTGGGTGCAGACCCTATTGCGGAAGCTGAATGGGTGATTTGTCCATGAGACCACC
>NW_010729089.1:4013350-4053638 GCF_000365185.1 Nelumbo nucifera | reverse complement strand
GTGCGCGCTGCTGCCTGGCGGTGCGTGCTGCGCGCCATGGTGTCGCTGCCGTGCGGTGCCGGGCATGTGCGCAGTGCGTGCTGCTGTGCAGCGCTGCCAGGCGGTGCCTGCTGCTGCCTATGACTGCGCCGCAGTGCGCTGCCGGATGGTGTGACCATAACAGTTTCACTGTGCCATCAGCCCTATGTTTACTATGAAAGCCCACTTACATCCAACTAGTTCCTTCCCCTCAGGAAGATCTACCAATTCCCAAGTGCCACTTTTATGCAAAGCATTAATTTCTTCCTTCATAGCATTTGTCCATTTAGGCACCAATGAAGCTTCTGCCACATTCTTAGGAATAGGAGCACTGTTAATGGAAGAAAGAAAGGCCCAAAAGGAAGGTGAAGTGTTTTCATAGGAAACAAAATGGGAAATGGGATGTTTAGTAGTGTAAGACCTAATACCCTTCCGGTGAGCAATAGGAAGGTTAAGGTCATCAACAATAGAGGTATAAATAGCAATAGGGTTAGGAACATCAATGGGAAACAAGGTATCTGGTTGGGTAGGATCCACCCCCAGAGAGTTTGATGGCATTGGTCGTATAGCTTCTAGGTGCTCCACATCTCTTGAATAAGGTTAGCCTTTATGACGATGAAAGAAAACACGAAAGGGAGGAGGATCAGGAAGAAGAGGAAGCTGAACCGGTTTTTCCTCATTCCTACACTCCCCCTGAGGAGTAGGGAAGAAAGGCTCACTCTCAAAGAAAGAGACATCCATAGAAATGTAATATTTTCGAGAGACTGGATCAAAGCACCAATACCCCTTATGAGTTGTGGAGTACCCCAAGAAGATGCAAGGGATAGCACGAGGATCCAACTTTCCACAAGTGGCTGACAAGTTTTGAACAAAGAAACGACAACCAAACACACGTGGAGGAATAGAAAGGAAAGGAGCTTTGGGAAAAAGGAGTTGATGTGGGGCTTTGCACTCTAACCAGCGAGAGGGCATGCAATTAATGAGATAAGCAGCACAAAGAACAACCTCAAGCCAAAAACGTTTTGGGACATTCATATGAATCAGTAACCTCCTAGCCACTTCAAGAAGATGTCGGTTCTTTCTTTCAACACTATTTTGTTGGGGTGTTTGGGCACATGAGCTACGGTGAAGTGATTCACATGAAGCAAAGAACTCCGTGAGATCATTATGAAAGTATTCTTTGGCATTATTGGATTGGAAGACTTGGATTTCAGTTTGAAATTGGGTGAAGATCATTCATTGGAAAGTTTGGATAACTTTTGGTACTTCATCCCTAGTTCACATGGGATACACCAATGTGTATCTAGAGTAATCATCAATAAAGGTAATAAAATACTTGTAGCCACTCTCAGATGGTAAAGTAACAGGGCCCCAAACATCATAATGAACAATATGGAAAGGAAATTCAGATTTATTATTCTTTGAAGAAAAATGAGATCTACAATGTTTACTCAATTGACACATTTGACACGTAAACTCTGACATGGACACTGACTTAAACAACTCTAGGAATACCAATTTCAAAGACTCAAAAGATAAATGGCCAAGACGAATGTGCCATAAATAAACCTGACTCTTATAGGACTGACTCTTAGACTGTAAGACTAGCCTTACTCTCCAGCATGTAGAATCCATCCACCATACGTCCTCTACCAATCGCCTTCCTCGAGGCCAAATCTCGGATCACACAATAAGAAGGAAAAAAGGGACGAAGCATTTTAATGAATTAGTGATACTACTAACAGAGAACAAGTTAATAGGGAATTTTGGAACATGTAAAACATTAGAAAGGGTAAGACCAAAGGGAAGAGAAATGGTTCCTTGACCAGCTATGGAAGTGTATGACCCATCATCTAGTCTCACTTGTCTCTTCCAGAGATAAGATGATAGGTTTGAAAGTAAGTGGACTTACCAGTCATATGTTTTGATGCTCAAGAATCAATTATCCAAGGAGAGTCAGGGGAATGATACGATACATGGAAAGTTGTGGCAGAATTACCTGATGTATACACAAATGAGATTAAGGGAGGAGGAGCATCCATCTGACAAATTGCCCTACCATAGAGTTCTAAATGGTCATGAAAGGAATTAATGATATCCTTCCTAGGGTCAGAACTAGAGGTGTGTATCTAAGTTACAATAGTAGTAGGGGGCTGATTCTCCTGAGTAGCCATGTTTGCCGTAGTGAGCTTTCTCGGACCTTGCTGTCCTGATTTCTTATTCAGATCTGAACCTTGTTTATTACTTAGGTAGTGTTTGATAAATCTGAAATCTGAAAAGTTAAAAAGATATTAAAAGTGTCTAAAATCTGAAGAGGGTCTAATTTGAGAGAGATTTTCTTTCCGATGAGATCTCCATCATAGGGTTTCTCTGAGTTCTCCATCGTTGTCTCCCTTCTCGTTCGATGGCAACAGATTGAATAGGCTTATATCGAGTTTAAATGAGGGTATAATTTGTCATTATTAAAAATATCAAGGATATTTTAGACTTTCGGTCAGGTCTGAAATGCATCTGACCGCGTTCAGTGCTTGGCCTGGGTCTTAAAGTTTAAGATCTAAAAATGCATTTCAGATCCTTTTTTCAGACTCAACCCAAACATAGGTGGTGTCTGAAAAGCAACGTTTTCATAATTAAGAGGTCTGAAAAGTGTTATCAAACGTCACCTCAATTCCTGAGCCCATTTTGGCTTCCCATGAAGTTCCTAGTATGTACGGGTTTGTCGAGACTTCTGGCAAGGGGTGCTCTCGTCTACCCTTTGTTGAAAGTCTCCCTTCTTAAAGGGATTTCCCCCACCTATAACAACATTCCCTTTCGCTGCCAACATAACTGCATCCTCCCCAAAATTATTCATCAAATTTCTTCTACTTTCCTCTTACTGTATTAATGCATATACCTCCTGAATAGATGGAAGATCCTTGCTGCCTAAGATTTGGACTCTAATGGATTCATACACGGGGTTCAAGCCATGGAGAAATGCAAATACTCGTTGTTGGGAAACAAGGGACTTGTATGCTTTTGCATCTTCATCACAATTCCAGTCCACACTCTAATAGTGATCTGACTCCTTCAAGATGGAGGTCAAGTCTAAATAGGTTGACTCCTTTCCCCCTGTTTGTAAGTAGATGATTTTGCCTGTAATTGATAGATCTTTGCATAGTGGCGCAATTTAGAATAGGTTTGACTTTGCTTGTTCCCAAATCTCATAAGCCATTTCAGCCTACATAAAATTTCGTCTCACTTGAGGTTGCATAGAGACTAAAAGCCAGGACATGACCATGTTGTTTTCTTGGTTCCATATATCATATTCAGCACTGCCAAAATTAGGTTCTGTAATTCTTCCATTTATATACATGGTTCAAAGTATCGATACGCCTCTGCATATCGGCAGAGGTGTATCGGTACTTTGAACCATGCGGAAATATGTTTTTTTTTTCAAAATTTGGTTTTTGGGTAGTTTAATACCCATGTTTTTCATTAAAAAATAGTGGCGTCCCGAAACACATGTAAACAGGCGTATCAGGACCCAAAAGATACAATACGATACGCCCAATATGGGGCATATCGTATTGATTTTTTGAACCTTATTTATATATCCTATCTTTCCCCTTGCAATAATGTACAACCTGATCCCCTTCGACCATTCTAAGTAATTCAAACCATCAAGAGGTAGGACAGCCATAGGGAAAGATAAATCCATACCCCCACTCAGTCCATTCTGCATTGAGGAAACACCAAATGTGGCAGAATCTTCACCACTCATGATAACTGTTTTAGGTCACACCCAAATTAGTCACAAAACCCTAAAACAGTACAGTCCAACACCCTAGGAAACTAGAAACAACCACCTTTCAGTTCAAACACAGCCCTTCAATCATCAAAGAAGAAAAGTTTACTGCTGTTACAATACATACAGGTCATCTCCTGACCTACAAACATACTATAGGACTGCTGTCAAAGCATATACAGGTCATCGCCAACCTACAAATCATCACAAGGATCAACCGATCCCACAAAAAAGGAAAGAAGAGGTGCTGATCACCTCACATCAGTTAAGTGAACCTATTACAGGCAATGTTTTAAAACGTGGAAGCGTGACGCGAGGTGTTTCACTACCTAGATACATGAGGTGTAGTTCAAAACGCAAGAGGCGTAAGCCTCCCGAACACAAGGAGGCGTAAGAGGAGGGTTAGGAGGAGGATGAAGTGGAAGGGGGGATCTCATTTTTTCTTTATTTTTAATAAAAATCTTTTATATTAAGAAGAATAAAGATGCATAACATTAGTTGAAAGGGGGGGGGGTCTTGTCGAAGCGGGGGTGAGCGAGCGAACTCGCTGAAGTGAAGCAAGACCCCCCTAACTCAAAAAAACAAATTGGGCTGCATCAAAAAGGGGGCAGGGGGGTCGCCCCCCAGCCGAAGGGGCAGGGAGCAAACCACTTTCTTTCCCCTTATCTTTTCTTCACTTCCCTTTCCTTTCCTTTCCTTTTCTCTTTTTTTCTTCTTTCTTTTTCTTTCCCTTCCCTTTCTTTTCCTTTTTTTTGTCTTTTTATATCAGATGTGTATGAAAAAAAGCGCTAGTGAAGAGAGAAAAGCGCATGAGGCGTACGCCTCTAGTACACCTCAGAGGTGTCAGCACCTCTGGCATATGCCTCAGGGCATTTTGGGAGTGCCCTTGCCTGGAGGCACGCCTCCCATGCCTTTTAAAACACTGATTACAGGTTCTGTCCTGGTAGTTGGTACACGACCAGAAAAAAAATTTTAAAAAAATGGAGTGAACCTACTTCTGGAACAATCCAGTGCTGTACTCTAGATCTTCAGTAAAACCAGCAGCAGCTAGTGAAGAGAGAAGACAGAAAAAGAAGGCTTGCTTGATCTCCTTTCAGATCTAATAGTCCCGCTTTGATACCATATTGTCCGGAAGATGAGAAGAAGAGGAAGAGAGAAGAGAGAAAAGAGAAAAAAGATTTGAGAGCCAAAAGTTAGGCTGGCGGCAGCAGCTTTTAGTATTTATATTAGGGCGATATAAACAAATAAACAAAAGGGAGAAATTACAACAGTACCCCTGTGGTACTAATCTGAGTATACTAATAGACTTTTAACATATACTAACAGACTTTTAACAGAAGTAAACTTAAAAGCAGTTCCAGACTCCCTGCATCTTGGGGTGGAGGGGATAATAAGAGGCTTCTGATTGCATAGAACGTTTAGATGTCCATCAAAATTAATCTATTGACTTTTGACCACTCTAAATGTGGGTGGGATAATCTTTCACCCCCATCGCCCCCCCCCCTCTTCCCCCCACCCCATTAGACAGATCATCTAATGTTGGTAGGATCATTTTGTCCAATTAATAAGCCAGTTATTATTTTGTACTAATCCATGGTCTACCTTACACACACACCTGCTGCTTTAATTTGATGAAATCTTTGTTACGTTTGACTGCAGTGTCTATCCGTGATACCTCTGGAAGTGTTTAGGTGGGCGGTTGCAGGTGTTGCAGGGTTCATGTCAGCAGCCTTTGTTTCCCTCAATCTCAGAGCTCACATTATGTCTTCAGGTGAAAGATGGATTTTAATTGTGGCGGGCATCTTCCTATTGCAGCTGGCCCTGGCCGTCATGCTTAAACTCTATTTGTTCACTGTTACAGTATAAACATACAGCGAAGTTAATGGGACATAGATCATAGGTATCAGATTTTTTTGAGCAATGGCTATATGTAGTTCCACTTTTTAATCATATATGCTTTTCATTGGTGGAACTTATGAATTGTATTCTTGCATTTTGGAAAATATAAATGCAATGACCGAATTCCTCGACCAAGCGCATTTTACAGATGATGAGCTCATTCTATAAACAGCATCGCATTGTTTCCTTCTTGCCCATTTGTCAGTCACAGAGGTGCATATTTGGATACCCATGAGTTGATACCTACAAGCATCGGACATGGACAGCCATGGAAGGTGGTGCTTAGCAATAAGTGAAATGCCGGCTATTTAGGAGCATCGTTGCTTATATATATTTTGTGATTGTGGTAAAAAAAGAGGGCCAGCAAAAATTAATTATATTGAGTTGAAATGATTTTGTGTTGCATCTTTTCTTTTTTACCTAATTATTGATATCTATTAGTTGATCTTTCATTTTTTGGTACATGATACCTGTTAGCTGTTAGCTGATTAAGACGCTTGAAATGGCTACCAGCCTGAAATGTTTTTAGATATTCGCTTGATCCTTAATTACCAGTTCAGTTACATTCATTGCCATGTGTTGAAGAATTTGGTTATTGGCTCTCCAAAGTGGTCCGGTTTACATTCAGCTAGGGTCATCATTTAGACACATGTACTTCTACACACTATTTGATTGACTTTTTGAGAATTCTTTATTGCTCAGGGTTATGGTCGTTTAATTGGAATATTCATATGCTCACTCTTAGCCTTCATCTAATTGGTAGACACTGAACAGAGTATTGAAGGAAGCCAAGAATGGAGTGTACAAATACATAGAATTACGGCGAGAACAGGAGTGGGATGGATTATCATCATCATCATCATCTAAGCCTTAACTATATGGGGTCGACTTTATGAATCCTTTTTCATCATTCCATTTTCTTCAATGCCATATCCATTGTTGAATTATGGGTGTTTAAATTATTTTTTACTACTATAACTCATCCTTTTTGTTCTGCCCCAGACTCTTTTAGCCCCTTCAACTTGTAGGCTTGCAGCAGATTTCTTCTTCTTATAGGTTCTCTAAATGGTCTTTTATGATTATAACCAAAGCATGTCAGTTTATTTCATCTCATTTCGTCATCTGTTTGAGTTACTTTTGGTTCTTTCTAATGATTTTATTTCTGATCCTGTCATTTCTAGTTTTTCTTCTCATTCATCTTAGAATATAAATTTCTGCAACATTAATTTATGTTTTAAAGTGTGACATGTTTCCTTATCTTTATTTAGAATACAGGCTATCTGTTTAGAATATGGTATTTCGAGCAAGCATCCTCTGCATCCATGGTGCAGAAAATTTTTTGCAACCATGAATCACTAAAGGACACGTCACGCTTGGCCAAATCCAAACATTCTAAAATCCCGCTTCTCAAAAATATCCTCTCCCCTCTAGCCCGAACTCCTCTCTCCCTCTCTCCCCGTTTTTCTTCTTCTTCTTCTTCAACCCAACACAATCACCTCTCAATAGCACCGCCACTGCAATGGACTTGGCCAATCAATGTACCATGATTGATTGGTACTTTAAATCCAGCCTTTGTGAACCACTCAATGTACCATGAAAACTGTTTGAGGTGTGGGGAGATTTTGTAATGCCCAATCATGAGTTTGGTCAAGGGTCATTGGTACTTTCTCGATCATTAATGAAATGCCCATTATGCGACGGCATTAAAATAGTGGAGCAGAAAGCCAGAAACTAAAAGGATGATTCATGCATAAACTCGTAGAAAACAGGAATAGTAGTGTTTCAATTTGAGGAAACAATATGCCAAGTCTCAAAACTTTGTTAAGAGCGTTAAATAAACTGCTGAACACTGATAGAATAAAGGGAATGCTAGCAAGTACGAGGAGTTAAAATGGTACTAGGCTTATGCAATGGCAGCCTATGAAGTAAAGTTTTTCCACCAGGAAATCCTTTAAACAAGTTCATTTTCCAAACACTGTCACAGTAAAAGGGATGCTAGAAAGCAACAACTAACAAGGCGCAAAAACACCTTTGCGTACAATATAGATAAGGTAGGATCAGAGAAAAAGCATGTCAACCTGGTTAAAACTATGGGACCCTGATTTCTCAAGCAGTAATGATTTTCTGTAATTTTGGTGTTGATGTAGGGATACTTGGCAGGTCTCATTTCGCGCCACGTGGTGTTGGTGAGATCAAATCCTGGTCGCACATCATCAATTGTGTCTAATCACTCCTAAGGCAAGGTTAACTATAAAAGAGAGGCATTCACCTCAAAGCAAGGACATTCAAAATCCCAAGAGAATCATCCTTGGTCGTTAAGGACCAAGTTCTAAGCTCTCGTCTCTTGCTTGATTTGACCCCTTTTTGAGTATTCGGCTAACTTAACCGTCCCAATCTCCACCCTTGGACTAATTAACATCAAATACTAAGGATGTTATTTTATTGCCCTCAGCCCCATATCTAGCATCAACAAGTGTTACTTCTTAGCATTCTTCATTTCAATAGCCACCAACCCGAAAACAATAATTTGATTTCGTATGAGCACGAAGTATTCTTGATAACGCTATTATGTCAAAGCAATCCTAGAGAAACTCAGGATGCACTCTTATCTTCTCTTTCAAACAATAGCTGGCGGCAGCAGATGCGGTTGGTGGTTGCAGAAATCTGAGAGCCCTGGGGCGGTTCAGTGGCTAGAGAGAGAATAGTTTGAATTTGGGCTAGATGGAGGGGAGCGAATTTTTGAGAGGGAATTTTGGAGCCCATACGCCCGTTTAAGGTTTGGACTCTGTTAAGTTAGTGGATTTGGCCAAACGTGACGTATCCTCGATTGGTTCATGGCTGCACAAATTTTTCTGCATCATAGATGGAGAGGATGCAAATTTTGGTATTTCTAAATCTTGTATTTACATTATATATTTGTATTTGTGCTCTTCTCATATTGAACCTTTTATTCACTGATTCAGTTGCAACATTTATACTCATTATATGTATTTTGCTTCATTGTTGTCTAGGCCTCGGATACCTTGAGTAGATAAAGGATACCCATCCTTGCATAGAGAACTGTTGAACTAACTGAGATAAAACATGGGTCATTTTATGGAATGATGGATTCCGCTATTATAAAAATTTGAAAAATTAAAAAGGGAAAAGGAGACTTTTTATTTATAGCGTTAGGGATCATAAACTTGATAGGGGAGATTTCAGTATTTATAAGAAACACTAGGGGGGGTTAGTCTTTTACCCAAAAAAAATCGATCTATTTTCCTGAGCCACCCTATTTTAATCGCATTTCTCTTGAGAAATACAATCAGGTTATAAACCATGTTGCTCCATAATAATCACTTTAGAAAGACTTAAATCTTTTGATCCCGAGTTTTTAGTGTAGAAATTAGCAACCATTTGTTAATTTATTGAAGGATTAATCGGCTTGGACGATTAGGGACTCCCTCAAATTGGGAGGCTAAAATGACCGTAATTAAGCGGCCATTTGGTTGGTGCAATAGTAAATATCTCAGTCTGACAAAGAATGAAAATGCGGTTTTTGAATCCAAGAGTAGTCACTTTGTGCAAACGTTACCAAAGATTCGATTTTTATTCCAGTCCAACCCTTTGAGAACACAAGATGACCCTAAGTTAAAAATGACCTTTGATTACCTGCTACTAGTACAACTTTGTATAAGTAATGTATTCAAAGTTTTGAATCCCTGATGATCAAGTAATCGACCCAATGGCCAAAGACAAAGAATAGCTAGGTATAATAACATTTGTCAAATCAGTGATCTCATCTCATTTTATATTCTGATCCTATTTCTATCTACTGATTAATCAGGGACGGGACATATTGAGGAAGCAATGATTTGCACTTTAGAATACTAATCACCAATTTTTTCTCAATTAAATGAATGGGTATCTTGGCAAAATTTCAGACTTGGGTTTCCCCTTCACCTTCTGACCACCAAAAAGTACATACCTTCCTGTCCTGATTCGTTACATCATAGGTGGGTTAAAGATTTACAGTGGAGTTGTGTAAATAGGAGGCTTTTTACATCACTTACCCAAGGTGGAACAAAATTTTATGTTTTGCCTTCTTGGACAGCTTTAGATTGATCTGGGTAAGTCAGAATATCAGAGGATATCCTCCTTTGTTAGTCTTGCTATTGAAAAATTGTGTTATAGATCCGCATGATTTTAATAATCGTTTTGTTCTTCTCCTCTGGTCTGTTTATATCCATGTAAGAGAAGAAAGAGAATCATTGTTGCTTATTTTGAAGAACTTTAATGAGTCGATTTTTTTTTTTATATTTGGTGTTATGCACCATTAATAACTTTCCCCTGACCCCTTTTTCCTCAAAGTGCTGGTTGCGAAATTTGATTCCACCTCAAGGCTAGAACAAACCAGTTAACACAAGGAGCCAGCCCTCTGTTGGTACTTTTATGAGTTGATGGATCCTTATAAAAAAAAAGTTGCGAGTGGCTATAAAATAGCTAACGTTATTAACCATAGCATTCATCTCTTTTTTATTTTTCTTACCAAATTAAAGCTGTATTTGATACCATTGCAGTTTCTACCTAAAGCGTTTTGAGTTTATCAATACCAATTGACATACAACTGTTATTTGAGGCTTTATAGTTGAAACAGGTATACCTTGAAAGTTTAAATTTGAGAGACTGTTTGTAGAAATGTCAAATTGGCATTTCACGTAGAAACAACAACAATGGTACTAATCATTCTAGCTTGAGCGAAGTTCATATGTGATAATGTGATATGACTATGCATATCTCTCACCAAATTGTATTGATCAACCCGAAACATGCACACAGGTGACTTCGGCAGGTCCCTTATTTATCTGAAGTCTTAAGCCTACAACGGTAGTGAATGTGCCCTATTTATCATAAAAAGGATGCATTTAAATGAGCATCCAATCAAAGTTTTATTGCTCTTTTTTTTTCAGTTTCTTATCAAATAAGTTTGAACCTGCTTGAATTGTTATGATCCAGGGGAACGCATAACCACTCTAGTGTATTCATTCAAATATCAGTCTTTCCATCCTTAATTTAAGAATACAAGTGCTTTTACTATAGTTGGAGAAAATGACAACCCCACAGTATTGGCCCATTTTACAATTCAAAATAAGACAGGATTTCCTGAAAGCAAAAGCTGAATGAAGTCAATGAACAATCTGAGAGCACAACATCCAGTTTTTTTTTTTTCTGGAAGACCGTCATCAAATTTTTCATTTTGCTGATTTCAACTTGAGCTAATAGTAAGTACTAAACAGGATTACAGGATCAACAATTCCACCTATCATACTCACTTTTACAAACTTGACCGACAGTACGCCTTTCATCAAACATGAATGGTAAGTAGCAGAATAAAAGAGAAAACGAGGGAGTCGCCTGTAAGTAAAAACTAAAAAGAATTATTTCACGTCTCTCATCATCTTTTCTTAAAGCCAAGAGATCTGTTTTAGCACTCCCCAAATTGACGATCTTTGGACATCCATCCCTATCCTTCTCCTGCTGAGTACACTCCTCCACAGATCACACATCGTCCCTGGAATGACCCATAATTGCATTCATCACAGATCCGCACAAGGGTACAAGGTCGAACATACGAGTCACATATTAAGCACTTCCCATCACACTTCTCACAAAGCCGTCCAATGGCAAACCCTGGTTGCTTCCCGCACATAATCAGATCTGGGTGATGTTCCCATATTAACTAATGGCTATATAATCAGCCCCCTTGTTTCCTTATCTGCAAATGTAATTTGATTAATTTGGAATTTTGGATGTCTTGAAAATTAGGGCTGTTCATCAACAACGAACCAGATAGCTTAATTATATCAACAATTTTCCCAATCCCACTATAAATATATATTAATATTTTATATTTTAAATTTAAATTTTTAATATAAAAAATGAAAATTTTCATATTTTCTAATCTAAAATATTTTTCAAGTTTAAATCATTTGAATCAACCAACCCAAACAGATACAATCCAAGCTAACCAATTTTCATCAATGGTCAGTCAATTTTGGGTGACCAATTCCTCAATCCGATTAGATTGATTTGATTGGCCAAACAACCTACAACCAAACCAAACTGATCCATAAACACCCCTACTGAAAACGCTCCAATATCGTCTAACATTTTTAACTACACGCCATATGCCATTTCTACTACATGTATCGCATTCTGTTGAGCCTCAACTGCCACGGAATTCTCATAATGGTCTCTTAATAGGATTCCACCAGTCGCCGTTGATTTACCATCTCGAATTAACGTCAAAAATTCAAGGCTATCCATTGATCTTTTCAGATCTCCACTTTACTCTATCATCTGCTTGGTCCCTTTTCCACCTTGCGTAGTTGGTGTCCACAGTACACGTAGGATGCCATCGGTTTATTGCGTTGATTCTGGGCCTAAGTTAGGAGCCTGATCTAAGTTCTTACTTCTTAGCAAGTTAGCATGGAAAGCGAGGAAATTGGATGGTGTCCGGGACTATACCAGATCCTGTCCGTCAATAAACCTTTAAGTAACTAATATAGAGGAGATCACTGGTACGTTTGATACCATCCAATCCATTAATAATCACCTTTTAACACCCGCAACAGTTCTCGTATGGGCATCGGTGGAGTTCTCTCAAAATTCTAACATCTCAAATCAATCTTGTAGTAGTTATTGATTAATGATGTTTAAGAGCATGGAACCAACATTTTAAATGTGTTGGCATGTCACCTTTTGGCTTTTTACCATTTAATTTAATCTCTTTTAACCTCGCAACACCTTTTTGAAATGGAGAAAGAAATTGAACTGTCATCTGGGCCAGAATCTCTTCCTGTTTCATTTTCCATTGCTTTTGGACTTCTTCCCCTTGGCTTCTGTCAGTGGACTGATTTGGAAAGGAATAAAGGTAATGCCACCCATGAAGGGTTGCAAGGCTTTTGGAATCTCTACACCATCTTCCTTCTGGTTGTTCTCGAGAATACAGCAAATAGTCCTCTCTGTTGCTGTAAGGGTAGAGTTCAACAAGTGAACATACTGCTTTACTTGTTCGTTGCTCTGCAACCAAAAGAATAATAAGCTGTAAATACCAAAACAAATAGCGAAAGAGTCCTTCATAAATGGATTTGGAGTTAAGGCATGCATTTTAAAGTAATGGTTTGAAGTGGAAGCAAGGCGCCTACCTTTTTCTGCCCATATCGGATCTCTAATCTCCTCGACTGGTAATCTGTACAGTTCGAACAGGAAACCAGCTCTCTATATGTCTTGGATGCAGGAAACCATCCTTCCAAATCATACTTCTTGGCGGCTGCATCATTCAAAGCACCAGAAACAATTGCCACAACCTGATAGGGAATATTCAACTGCAGTAAAGAATAGCATATGTCAGACAACTTCCATGGGTAACAGATCATCATTCAAATAGAAAAAATAAGATTATAAGAATAAAATAGAGAGATGTAAGGATAACAAGGTTGCTGTTTCCTAAGGGTTTCTGAGCAAGATCTATACCTCCTTGTAGAAGTCCTCTGAGTTTTTTATCATTTCCTCGTGCATTTCCCATGAATCATTACCATTTGGGCTGGTGATGCAGAATTGTTCCACTTTTTCAAATTGATGGACACGGAAAATACCTAGTGTATCTCGACCATGTGAACCAGCTTCCTTACGGAAACAAGTTGAATATCCTGCATATCTAGCCACAAATCCAATCTTTGTGGTGAAGGATTTATTTAAATCATCAAGTGAAATACTATCAACAGTAACTATATGACTTCATGATCCTTTTGTGGATAATAATATCCCAGAAGTCTTGGTTTATACCTTACGGGAAGTTCTGAAGGATGTATCCAGTCATCAAGATGATAAGCACACAGTGGCTGCTCAGCTGTAGCAATTAGATACTTGTCATCTCCCTCACCAGTTACCTGTAAGTAATTTGATCAATTGTAAGCATAAATACTTCATTCTTTTTCCATAAGAAGGGGTGCCCACATAAAAGCACATTTGTTCTTATCAACAAATAAATGACCATGGAACTTTCAAAGGCATAATATGCAGAAAACATAAGCATAAATAGATCCACATAAAAAGTCTAAAATGAATGTAGCAAAGTTGCCTTTTGATGAGCAAGAAAAGAGGTTCATTGTGAACATAGTAGATGAAAGAGCTTCCCTTGACACAGATTAATAGGAATAATGTGCTTAGCCCTCGGAATATACCAGTCTGACAAGCTTTGTGCATGGGAAGTTCAAAGTGGGTACTGTAATGATATTCCCCAACAGATACAGCATATATCATAACTTGTGCATCACAGTTATGTGCCTGATGGAGTGAAAGACTCTTTGAGGGCTGAAGTGTTAGCAGCTTTAGAAGGGGTACAAAGGGCTAAAGACCTAAATGTCAAGAAATTGATTATAGAGGGAGATTCTGTGATTGTAGTGGACTGGCTAAAAGGAGACACTTCTAAGATGTGGAGCTACAGTAATGAAAAGAGAAAGTTCAAATGGCTGATCAAGAATATGAAAGTTCAGTGTACTTGGGTAAAGAGAAATGCAAACTGCTTTGCTGATGGATTAGCTAGGAAAGGGGTTAATAGGGTTTCTGGGTTCTGGGCTCAGTTGTAATTGTTGTTTTTATCAGTTTGGGTGCATTACTTCTAGGGAGTTAAGATACCTTAGCTCCTCTTCTTTGTAAGTTTACTATTATCTAATGAGATCTGTTGTTATTGATAAAAAAAAAATAACTTGTGCATCACAGGTTGAACTCTATTATGAAGTGCTAATGAAAGTTGGAAATGTAGTCACTTATTTTTATAGGCAGTGTATGTATGACATGTAATCAATGCAACAAACCTTTGGGGGTGGGAGTTGTAATGGAAAAACTGACACTCCTTCCTTATTTCAACTGTGTACACACCAGCGATTTAAGGCGCGCCTAGGCGCACAGGCGAGGCGCATTTTAGGGTATGCGCCTCGCCCAGGTCCTAGGTGCACCCCTTTCAAAAGGCACACGCCTGGTGCGCCTCAGCCTCAGCCTAGGTGTGCACCTTTTTAAAACTCTGTGCTTTTTTCGCTCGCTCACCGAAGCTCTGAGAACCCCCTATTTGCTAATGTTGTTCATTCATTCATTCCAATAAAATATCTTCTTAAAAGGCAAATAAAGTTATAAAATCATTATTTTTTAAGTGAGAAATAAGAATTTAAGATCCTAACATGGACTTGTTCGGGCTTGCCTCGAGAGGCATGGTACAAAGGTTACTCGTAGAATCAAGAATGCAATATGTTTTACATTACATTAGCTACTTGAAGTAATGCAATTGAAGAAAAAAAGAGATTGTGGGTTTTACATGCTTGAAAATACTTTATATGTTTGCTTTTATTTATAAATTTTCATTTGAATATGTTTTACAAGTTATGTTATGTATTTTAATTTTAGATAATAGGTTTTTTAAAACATTTATTTTAAAATTTAAGTTTATATTTTTTATTAACATTATGTTTAATATTTTTTGCATTTTTTGAATTTTCTGACTTTTTTTATTTTTTAGCATTTTTTTGGTATTTTTGCGCCTTGCTTCAAAAAGGCGTGCACCTCGCCTTGCGCCTTTTTTGTGCCTTGCGCCTTTTTTGTGCCTTGCGCTTTTAAAACACTGGTACGCACTCAAGAAATTGACCTTGGTAGCAGTGGTTATAAATCACTAGATTATGGTTTTCTTTTTCTTATTTTTTGTTGCAACTTTTCTTAAAATAGTTGCTTAAGGTTATAATTTGGAATCCTCAAAATAATGTCAACCATCCAAATGTTTTCCTTCCATTCAGTGGAACTCCTACTTTCTTCAGACATGTCCTTTAAAATTTAAATACTTGATTATTGTTCAAGTATCATTTTTTCTAATTAAGATCTTAAAACCAAAAGAAGATAATAAACTATACATGAATCGGTTGGCCTTAAGAACATTTAGATACTTGATTATGGTTTATTATTTTTTTTCTAATTAAGATCTTAAAGCCAAAAGAAGATAATAAACTATATGGCAACCCTCCTATATACTTCAGTGAAAGGACAACTAACTGTTTGTTATCAAAAGCTAAGGTAAAATAAATAAAAAACTACAGTTACTGATAAAAAATAAATAAATAAAAAAAAACATAGTACAAGCTCGAAAAAAACAAACATACTTGGCAAAGTCTGCAACCACTGCTTTGTAACATAACAGTTGAATTACTTCTACAACACCACTTGCTCTGACCATTCTTTTAGATGATTGAAAAAAATAACAGCATTTTAATGGTTTTTTTTTTTGAAGGATCAGGGTTTAAATTTAGAATTCTAGATTGAAAGGAGGTTCTGGTCAGACATGGTTCATTGCCAATAAAAGTAGAAGAGGAAGGTTGAAGAGAAAATATTTTAAAGAGATGTTTGTTCTATTCCCAACTTTTAGTTTTTTACTTTTTTCAGTGTTTCTTTCCTTGCAACCAGTATTAAGAAATAACTAGTTTTCTTGCATTAACATTAAATGCATGTCATGCACAGGATAAATACTACAGAAGCAAATGTTGCCATGGTTTTCATTTGCATTTCTTTTTCCTGTAATAAATAATAAAAAAAAATCTAAAGGCTGCCTCGCTGAAAGGCCTTGAAATGACAATCAACCARCTACATAGAAAAATTCTCTGCCTAACAATCAACCAGTCCTAAGGGACTGGGATCCTCCTGAATCTAGTTTTCTCAAATTGAACTTTGATGGAAGAAGTTTGGGTAATCCAAGGACCGTCTGGAATTGGAGGGATGATGAGAAATGACAAGGGAATTATTGAGGGCTTGTATTCAGGCCCTATTGGAATGGGAGACTCCACTACAGCTGAGCTAAATGCAGTGGTATTTGGATGCAAAAAGTTATAGAGTTGGGAGTGAGAAAGTTGTTATGGTAGGTGATTCCAAAGTAGTTATAAGCTGGCTGAAACAGAACGGAAAGACTCCTTGGTTTTTTGGAAATGAAATCAAAAAGTTTAAAAGACTTTCAAAGGACATGCAGCTGCTAATTCAGTGGATTCCAAGGTTGGCAAACAGTTTAGCAGATCAGTTAGCAAAACAAAGGGGCTAACAGGGAACAATGATTTTGGGCTCAGTTTAAGGTTGAAGATCTAAAAAGTTTCTAGTTTGGCAAGGTYTAAGTCACAGTGGGGTAGCCGGGGCTACTCATAAGTTGTATTTGTTTCTTCTTGTTAATTGATAACTGATCAAAAAAGCTACAACTCCCATGCCTAGGCTCCATCTTTATAATCTCTGGGGTTCCACCCTTCTTTTTGCAATACAATTTCTTTACTTGCCTTTCAAAAAAAAAACAATATTCCGCATGCATGTGATCAACAATTTCAGTTTTTACAGAAATAGACATGAAATATTCTTTTAGATACAAGTGAAAGCCCTTTATAAGCATAGGAAAATATATCAGTTTAAAGTTTATACATCTCTACAGTACTAGGCAAGTTTCACAAAAGAAAGGACAAAATGAAAAAAGTCACCTTGTAAAGTTCTTCGTCAAACTGAGCTAGTTGGGCGCATTTTGCCATGATATCCTTTTTCATGAAAAATGGAGTCTGCAATGGTGTGTATTTCCGGTTTGCCAAAAATGTTAAGCCAAAGTTAATCAATGCCTGATTAAGTAGTAAACCAGCCCCTTTCAAATAGTAACCCCTTCCTCCAGCCACATTAGCACCTACACATTAAGAATTTTTTCATAAATGAGAACACTACATGAAGCATCCACAAGCACTAAGATGACCTCTAGACTGTCCATTTTCAATCTAGGTCATGGACGGTTCAAAATGGGTCCCATGCCCATGTTGGATACATCAACTTTTAGTGAACCAAAAAAGGTTAACATCTAGTTCAGAGAGACCAAAGCTCCAGCTTACAGCATGAACATCTCACTTGTGTGAATCCAAAAGTCAGCCAAATAACCGATTGATCATTTGGCTAGAGATGTGAAGATAGATGAATAAGACTGTTACCTTTAGATATATGTTTGTGCATAACAATTGTTTTGTAGATTGATTGCCTCCATTCTAAAGAGGTTTTTTCTCAGTTTGCATATAATTTTGTAATCTCTTATTTCTTCTGTTTGATAAAGTTAATTGGAAAGTATAATACTTGCAGTCTTCGCAGATTGTTGAATGCAATTGGAGAATCAATTTCACACAACAAAAACTTAGAACCAAGATCATCATCCATGTGAGCAAAATGTTGTTTTTTCACAATATAATGAACCTCTGCTGATAAATTTAATCTGTCCTAACCATTTTTTAGCTTAAACAGATGTTGTAAAAAGCATAAAAAATAACATGCTCCAACATTTCTCATGAAATAATGGACAAATATCACGTATTGGGTAGCTTGATTTCAATGCTATAGCAGCTAGTCCAGTTTTTGAAGCTTCATTYCCTCAGTAAGGTAGAAAGGAGTCCGTTCAATATGGGAATTGGATATGCAAGCCTTTATTCCAGAAGAACATAAAAACATTCAAACACAAGATTTTATGATATTCATCATTCACTAAGATTAGCAAAACTTGATACCCTGCTCTTACATACAATCAAATTCTTCTTCTTCCTCCCCCTCCAACCTGGTGTGTGTAACATAATTTTCAAGGCACCAAGGCAAGGCTAGGCGATGGGGGGGCACCTTGTCACCTATTCACCTAGGTGATGAATTTTTTTTAAGTAAAAACATATATCCTAGGGTAGTTCCCTAGGTTCCATAAACCATATTTCCATAATAATTATCCATAATTTTCATAAGAAAAGTATAAACCTCATGAGAAAGTCTAGAAAATCGACATATTCATGAGAAGAAAAAAGAAAAGAAAACTCAAAAAATATAGGGGCTGAACCCCTATTTTTGTTATAGGAAAAGAAAGAAAAGAAAAGGTGGAAGAAGAAGACAAAGTCGAAGAAGAAAATGTGTTGATTAGATAAAATTTAAGTTCTTCCTTACTTATTAGTTCAGGTTTTGAAGTCTTTGAGGGTTCAATATAGCAGTTAGCAATGTCTGTGTTGATTAAACCCTAACAAATAAGAAAACAATAAAAAGAAATTAGTATATAAAGACAAAATGATAATTTTAGTTTAACGATGTCTATTTTATAATTATAATCTCAAAATTTTAAGAATATAATAGTATTTTATAACAGAATATACAAAACTGCTTGGCAATTAGATGGGGCAAGCCTTCAAGGGTGCCTTGTTGCTAGGTGTCGCCTTGACAACTATGGTGTGTAACACGATGGATCAGCCATGGCCTGACTTCTCCAAAGGTCTGAAGGGAAAATGGCCATACTTGGTTGGGGATGGAAGGAAATGGCTAGATCTCCGGAGGGGCTTGCACTACATACCCTCTGGAGAGGGATCATGCTGCTGTAGTTCCTGCAAAATGTTGGTGATCAGAGACAGAGAGAGAGGGTTAGAGGGAGAGAGGGGGAGAGAGAGAGAGAGAGAGAGAGTTAGAATTTGGATCTTGGATACCCCCTTAGATTTGATCATTCCTATTATTTATTCCATGTCAGCCAAGGTGGCCAGTTGTCAGCCAATAGTTTGTTCTTACAATGCTCCTATAATTTATTCTGAATTACTGTTTGGTAACCTGGGTTGGTCATTGGACCAGGCTGGCATGGTTCTGATTCAAAATGGATTAAACAGGGTATATCCGTATATGTGGTGGTTCATATTGAAAGCTGTGCACTGTCTTTTTTTTTATGAATAAAGTTGTGACACTGTCTAACACATATGTCAATGCTCTTACACCTTGATGGGTTTTTCCATTTCACATGGTCCAAGTTATGGACACTTTAGGTAGGAACCAGTTGTCAATTGATGGTGTACAGGAGAAATTTACACTATTACAGACAGAGAAAAGATGGATAATAAATAAATGAGTAAAAACCAACTTAACAAGATAAAATTGTTCTGACTACAATTGCCAATTGACTCATTTGCAATTCATTACTAAAGTTAGAGGCTCAATTAAATCAGCAAAAAGATGACTAATAAATCAAATCATCAGTTGTGGGGAAAATAGGAGGTCAAAATTTTTTTATTCATGTATTGGGTTGTGTCCACAAACTCAAACCTACAGTTGATTGGGGAACTTGGTGAACCTCCAGGACTACCATCCATGCATCAAGTCAATGATGATAACGAGAGTATATGTAGAGGTATCTACACTTGCAGACACATGCACAGGAACAAGGATCAAATGAAAAATTCATAATTAAATTAAGCTTAAAGATTTGAAATGCATAGACTAACAAATAATTTATGCCAAAAGGCGATGGAAATCATGTAATTCAGTGTTAAAATGGTTAAAAAAGAAGCCAAGGAGGATTACATTGCAAACTTGGCTTCAACAATCTACAACACTTATTAGAGAAACTTTCAATGTGACACAAGACTTCCTCGTTTAAGTTCCAAACTTTATATGCATCTCAAATGCCTTTGACCTGAATGCTCTCTAAGAAAACTGATCTTCGGATTAACTTTCTTAAATTCATTAAAAAGATGAGCTACAAGATGATCATACAAGACTATGTGGAGTTCAGGGGCAGAGACAGGATTTTTTTTCTTGGGGGGTGCAAAATATAAGTGGGATATAAATGGGGATTGTGGAGGATTTTTAAGGCATACCACATACCACAGGGGGGGCATCTCCCCTCTGCCACCCCCTGGCTCCACCCCTGGTGGAGATTAACAACACATGAAATAGATACCTTAAGAAAATAGCATAGAAGCAAAAGATGTCTCTTAAATTCATCAAAAGCCCCATGCAACTTCAAATAGATCCAACTGCATGGTTCCCCTTCAAGGTTCTTAACATTCATTTGCAAATATCACAAAACCATGGTGTGTGTGTGTGTTATTAATTCAGAAAATACAGAGACATCAAACGCGTTTCTGAAATTGTTCACATCAGAGTCTACCACAGGTTACAAAAAACTGCCAGGGAAACTTTCAGAGATTGTTTACGTGCCTTTCTTCATGTCTGCAATTCCAAGAAGTTCAACAAGTTCAACATGATTTCTCAGTTTAGGCTCTTCCCGTTTCTCCCCCCACGATCGAATTACTGCATTATTCGCCTAATACAAACGAAAAATAAAGTTAGCACGTATATTAATTATATCCAATTCAACTTCATTTTGCATTAAAATTAAAGAAATTGTGAACAACCATATACCTCGTCATCGCTAATAGGAACGGAATCGTGCACAAGGTTTCCGACAACTTCCAATCTCGAATACAAGGCCGCTCTGGCCTCCTGAACTTCGACTTCTTTCTTTGCCGTCAACCGCTTGTTCTCATCCGTATTTTTTATCATTTCACTCGCATCTTCACCGGCCTTCCAAAGTAAATATACAATTCAATTCTAAAACTACAACCAATCGAACCAATATAATAAAATAAGTTAAACTAAAACTAGACGAAATACAAGCAAAAGGAAGCTCACAATTTTGAGGCGCGCAACTTCCTTATTAATCTTGTTGAAGTCCTTCCGCAGATTATCAAGCTCGAATTGACCTGTGTAACCAAAGCGAAGAGGAACCCAATGTCTAAATTCTTCATAAATTGAAGTTGCACAACGAATGAGATAAGACTAAAACCCAAAACTTTCGAAGCTTACGCTGTCGCCATTCCTTGTCCAGGCGGATGATCTCGTCGACGATCTCGACATTGGCGTATCGCCGGCGCTGCGATTCACGGATCCGTTCGGGATCGTGGCCCTTGTCTTCTCGGAAGAGATTGATGTCCAGCATCTCTGTTAGTTAGTGTAAGCACTGCAGAAGGCGGCAGCGAATAGTTGATGAAACAGATAGAGTGACGGACCAGTGGACCACCCAAAACCCTAATCGAAATCGAGATCCCTAAATACTTGGTGGCGCGAAATGAACGATCGCTCCCTCCGGATTGTCTGAACCCGAACTTGACTCGTCCCACTTGGCTCTTCAATTAACTCATTCTACCGACTTACCGAGTTCCAACTGGGCTGAGCCAGCCATATGAAGAGTAGCATGCAAGAAAACCTCAAAGAAACAATCAAACAAGCCAGTCTATTGAGGACGGGCTATCCCCGTTGCGGTCTCCGTCTCCCGGTGTGTAGCCCATCATGAAGCCCAAAAGAAAAATTGAAAAGATATTCCAGAACTTTCAAAACACCCCCGAACTCCCAACAGTTTGCCACTCCTCTTAATGGGACTGTTGAAAATGAGAAATTTCTTAAAATACCTTTAACTTAATTCAAAATGGGGTATTGTTCATTGTCATATATGTTGAAATGCCATAAACCAATTCCAACAAACCAAAAAAAAAAGTCCAATAATTTTATTTGGTAAAACTAGCAAAAAGAGTTCATTAAACAAAGACCCAGAGTACAAAAAGTAATAAAAATTAGGGTCTAATTAAGTCTTGGTTGGCCAAATCTTGGATCCACCCAAGTGGATCTTGGGCAAGCAACCCAAACTCTTACCTCTCTTGGCTAGCATATGTGCAGCAGCATTACAAGATCTATTTACATGATTAAAGGAAATTGTTAAATCTTCAATAAGTAATTTAATGTCCATGCGTGGAAAGTTTGCATCTGAGACCAAGTCCAAGTTTCCTGTCCTTAGAGCCTGCACCAGAAGTTGACAGTCCGATTCCACTTCTATATCTTCCTCTTTGTACATACTCAAAACCTCTAGACTGTTGAGGATCGCCATTGCTTCAGCCTGAATGGGAGACAAAGCTGTTGATTTTCCAAAAATTGCAGCTATAACTAATCCAGCATCATTTCTTAGAACTACACCAAAACCTGAACTACTAGGACAAAAAACTCCCATCTACATTCATCTTGAGCTTCCCTGCTTCTAGTGCTTCCCAAAAAGAATATCTTTTCTCACTCAGGCTTGGATGTTGAGGAGAAGGATCCCGCAATCCTGCTTGGGAAGTCATCACTCTCTCCCTCCACATCCTATAAGAAATAGCAAGTGTAACTATGGGAATCGGGTCAGCATTCTCAAAAATTTTACCATTCCTAGCCTTCCAGATATTTCACAATAAAAGAAAGGAGAAAGAAAGCAGTTCATATTTTCTACCCCTGTCTTTTGAGCACAAGTCCACCCAAGTTGAGATCCCTAGATTGAAGGAACTAATCGATCCTCCTCTTATACCCATATAATTCATGTGAGAACCAAACCAGGTAGCTTTTGCATGTTCACATTCAAAAGGCAGTGCATAATGGTTTCTATCTATTGTTCACATATTGGACAGATGCTATCATTCGAGAGTTTTCTTTTATAGAGGTTTTCTCTCACTGCTAGAGCATTTTGAAAACATTTCCAAATAAAGTTTTTTTATTTTTTGGTCAATTTTTACTTTCCAGATTTCAGCCCACTACTTTTTCCCCATGTTTACTGCATTGAGCGGGTCTGAGGTCCCAATGGTTGGTTGACTATTTTGTGACATTAAGGCATAGTACCCAGTTTTTACTACGTAAAACCCTTTTGGATGAAAGGTCCAATTAAGTTTATCCTCCTAGACTCCTCTCACTAAATTTACACTCATAATGTTTTTAGCAATTTCCTCCCCGAAATTTTCTTCCACCAATCTTGTATTCCATCTTCTACCATCCTCTACCATGAGATCCTTTACCCAAGTCAACTTTGGGTTATTTGTCCTGGGCCCCATAATTTTAAATGACTCAATCTGTTTTAACCAAGAATCATCCCATATTCTAACTTTTGTACCAGAATTAACAACCCGACAGGCCCCTTTCTGGAGGACCTCTCTAATTGCCACCATACTTTGCTATCCCCAAGAACCCCTAGTAGGCAGATTATCAGTTAGGAAATTTTTTCTCTTGATATATTTGGCTTTGATGATCTTTACCCATAGGTTATTTTCTTCATTACATAATCTCCAAGCTTGCTTTGCTAGCAAATCCAAGTTAAAATTATAAGGATCTCTAAATCCCAATCCTCCAAYACATTTATTTTTGTTGAAAACCTCCCAGCAGACCTAGTGTGTTTTCCTCTAATCCTTTGTCCCCCCCACCAAAACCTAGTTTGGATCTTCTTTAGTTCATTACACACTTCCTTTGAAAGAAGAAAACAAGACATTATGTAGTTTGGGATTGCACTGGCTACTGCTTTTATCAGGACTTCTTTCCCCGCTTGAGATAAAAGAGATTCATGCCACTTTGATAGCAGTTTCTCCGCTCTCTCAATTAAGAAGTTGAAAAGGGTTCTCTTTGTTTTACCAATTTTTGTGGGAAGCCCTAGATATATGGAAGGAGATTCTACTCTTTTCATTCTTAAAAAATTTTCCAAAAGATTTTGCAGTCTATGATGCAAATTCTTATTGAAAAAACCTCTGATTTGGAGAAATTTACCTACTGCCCTGACGCCTCTTCATAAGATTTGAGAGCATCCAGAATACTTTGCCCTTCCCCATCACTGCTTTAGAAAATATGTAACTATCATCTGCAAAAAATGAGAGACAGTTGGATAGTTCCTAGTAATTGAAATGCCATTTATTTTCTTTTGGGAGGCAAGCTCTATGAGCTTTGCATACAGAGTTTCAAAACAAAGTAAAAATAAGTATGGGGGCAAAGGGTCTCCCAGCCTCAGCCCCCTCACTGGGACAAACTTTTGTTCAAGGTTTCTATTGCCCAAGATCCTATAAGATACAATAGACACACATTTCATGACCCAATTTACCCACCTTGCTCCAAATCCCATCTTTATCATGGTTCTCTCCAAGAAATTCCACTCCACCCTCTCATAGGCTTTGCTCATATCAAGTTTCAACGCCATCCAATGAGTCCTCCCTCTGGCATTTTTCATAAAATGTATAATTTCATGAGCTATCAGGATGTTATCCTGTATGTATCTGCCTAAAGTAAAAGCACTTTGATTTTCACTAATTAATCCTCCTAGAAGAGGCTTGGTCCTATTAACTAGAACCTTAGCTATGATTTTATAGATGGAGTTGCAAAGACTGATGGGTCTGAAGTGAGCAACCTCCTTTAGGTTTTTTATTTTTGGAATCAAGGCTATATAGGTTTCATTAAATTCTCTAAGTAAATATCTTGACTCAAAAAAAAGCTTTAACAACCTTAATCACATCAACTCCTATAGTTCTCCAAAATTTTTGAAAAAAGAAGTTTGGAAATCCATCAGGTCCTGGGGCTTTCCTAGGTGCCATATGAGATAGAGCCCCCTTTATTTCCTCATCTGTGACTTCTTTTTCTAACAAGTCTCTCTCCTGCTCACTCAACTTGGTTGTGACGCAACTTAGGAAATCCTCTTGTTGTACTAGCTTCGAAGAGCTGAAAATGCTCTTAAAATGGTTTTCCAACTCCTTAGATATTTCCTCTTCAGATAATAGCCACTCCCCATTTGCACATTTTGAGAGTTGTTATTCTATTCCTACTGCTCCTCCCTTTAGTTACTGAATGAAAGAATTTAGTTTTTATCTCCAACTTGCAGCCAGTTCACCCTAGATTTTTGTAACCACAATAGCTCATCTCTCTTCAGCCAGGAATTCAGATCTATTTCTAAGAAGTTTGCTTTGTTTTGGTTAAACTCTTTCCCTACTTTTTTCACCTCCTCACTAAGCAGGTCCTTGAATTCCTGAATTTTCTTTTTTACATTGCCAAAAGTTACCCTATTCCACACTTTGATTTTTTCCTTTAGAGCTCTACACTTATTCCCCAACTTCATTTGATTGGATCACCTACTATTACTTCCCCAAGTAGTCTCCAGTAGACCTTAGAACTCCTCATGGTCTGTCCACATTTCCTCAAACCTAAAAATTCTCCTCCATATGTTGTTCCTGGAATCAGTCTCTAACAGGATAGGGTGATGATCTGATCATAATGTAATTAAATTTTTAACTCTGCAATTTGCAAATTGGTCTTGCCATTGAGAGTTACAAACCACCCTGTCAAGTCTGGCTCTGATGAGCCTAGTACCTTCCCTTTTACTAGACCAGGTGAAGGTTGGACCCTCACTTTGAACCTCCTGAAGCCCATAATCTTTTAATAAAGTTCTAAATTTCAGGAATTGGGATTCAACATAGATTCTACCCCCTCTTTTTCAGAATTATACAAGATAAAATTTAGATCACCAACCCATGGACCTGCAACAAGTTTTGCTAGGTTACTCCATTTGTTAAAAAAAGATTTCCTATGTGCTTTTTTTGGTTCCCCATAGATGAAAGAACAGTGCCATATCAGACCCCTCTGGGTGGTAAATTCAACATGTCTGAAGTTTTTGTCAGCATATAGAACCTTTCCTGCTATTTCTTTTTTCCAAAAAAGAGCCAAATCTCCACTGAGACCTACAAAGTCCACCCCAACCTTTCCATTCTTTTACCCATTTGACATATTTTTTACAATTAAGGCAAGTAGTCTTTGTTTCCATTAAGAAAATTACATTTACTCCAGGATTTGTGCAGGTCTCTCTAAGTGCTCGAATTGTCATGGCCGACCCCATGCCCTGACAATTCCAACTTAAAATTTTCATTTGCCACTTGGGGTCTATTGCGGGACAGGTCCCCAAACCCACTTATTAGCTTTTTTTATCATTTCCGTCATCACTCCTGCTGTTTGGCCATTATGAGCTCCCCTCCTTGATTTAATGAACCAGGAAACCCTGTTTACTGTTTCTAACTTAATCTTGTGATCCCTAAGCTCTATTTTTGTTCTCTCATTCCGCCAGTTCATGATAGAAGTTCTACATTTCCTAATATTAGTCTCTCTTACCCTGAGAGTGTCTGCTAATACCCATATGTCACTAGTACCTATTAGCTTTCTTCTATACTTTTTCAAACAGTTCTTACTTAATCTTCTCCTGTTATCAAAGGCCATAATCACATTTTTAATTCTATTGTTCCTTAATGTGCCCCAAATTTTCCAGACTTTTTCATTTGCAAAATTCCAATAGAAATTCAATCCTAATTTAATATTGTATCCAAATGGAACTACCACAAACTTATTATCTTGAACTACAGAAATTTTAAGGAGGGAACTGGAACTTACCTCTTCACCTTGCATGTCTCCCTATTACATTCTCCTTCTAACGCAGCTCATAGCATCTAAGTCTGTATCTGCTGCTGCCGCTTCCTTCTCGCACTCTTCCTCTTCTCTATACCCTTGCTCCTCTATGTTATCAATCAATAAATCATTAAAATCGCACCCATCCTATCCCAATCTCCCTTTCTAGATAACTTCAGTTTTGTCATTACTTTGGCTGGTTGCAAGTCGGAATCAGAGTTGGAATCTTCTATCTCTCTGATCACCACTCCTTCCGATCCTCTTTTCCTCGAATAGCTAATCAACCTTTCATTTTCTAGGATCTTCATTAAAGCCTTTCCTTTTCCTTTATTTATCCTTCCCATACTTGTCCCATCCGATTCATTCTTGCCACGTAATCCTTTACCTTCAAGGAAATTTGCCACATCATCTCCCCTTTCTTGTTCGCTGTGGGCCCGAAGCCATTCGCTCTATGACTGATGTGCCCCTATATGTAGTACTTCGTCCCTCGATCTCCCCCCTGTCAGCTATCCCATCCTCATCATTGCTTTCCTTCTTCTCCATCACTAGTTGCTGGCGAGGCTTCCTCAGAGAAACAATTACAGTAAAGATTCCCTCCATCGGGAAGATGTTGCATCTCCCTGGTTTGGTACTAGCTTCCTCCTGGAGCAGACTCTTCCGACATGATCCGCTCACATTTGACCTCTCATTGTGGTTCTTAACATGTTTGAGAGAAGCTTGCCCAGCCACAGTGATTCCCAAGTTTGAGCGAACCTTTTCTATTTATGCTCCTTGGAAACGCATTTGTCCACCTAAAAACAGACCTTAAGTCGGCATGCCTGCATTGCCCTACTCAGACAGCTTATTTACTTGGTTTATGAACTTAAATTCTTTCTTGTATGGCGATGCTTTGAGCGAAGGCCCATACCCTACAGGGACCCTTTGATTGCTCAGGTTTTGCTCCGCTAGTCTTTTTACCAGCTCCTCCATCATCTGCATACTAAACACATTTGAACAGCCAACTCGCCTCAGCTCGGCCACGCACCTGTTATAAACTGCCACATGTTGATCTGGCGAGCTGTCTTGTTGAGTTGGACGTTATGTTGCTGACAACGTCCACGTGTCTACCATCAAGTGGGTTGACTAAAATGACCCTCATCAAAGGACAAACTAAGCCAATAAATATGTGTAGTGAATCCCTAATGCATCGGGTTGTTTTTATGATTCCTTAACAAATCCCTAATAGTATAATATTACCACAATGTATCAGGTTGTCTGAACTTGCCTGAAACCAGTATTTCAATAATTACAGGATAAACAAAAGGGCAAACAATAGCATACGGTCAAACAATAGCATACAGGCAAACAAAAGCACATAGGCTAATAGCATATATGTAAATAATAATTTCGTAATACAACAAAATGGAAAAGATGACTCACCACCGATGACTATGTTCGTTGGTGTTGAGTTCACGTCTAATAAAGCTGAGCTGAGATTTTGACAGTGAAAAGGAGAAGTGAGTTCGCATCTAAGAGAGAGAGAGAGAGAGGACTCACCGCCATTGTCGGCGCTTGTGTTCGCTGTCCCGCCGGTGCCTAAGTTTGCATCTGAGATTCTGAGAGAGAAGAAGTGAGAAGAGGAACAAGAGAGAGAGAGAGAGAGGACTCACCGCCGGTCCGCTGGAGTTTACTAGTTGCGTCGATGAGTGTTTTCCGATTCTGTGTCTGCTTGAGAGTGTGAGGTTGTGAGTCTTGTGACTGTGAAAACTGAGAAGAGAGGTTTGGCTAACTGGCTAAGACGAGAAAGAGATGAGTGAGAAGAGGGGTTAGGATATTAGTGTTTTTGGTTTAACCTAAAGGTCGGGCTAGGTCGGGCTCGAGCTGGGCTATTTTGACAAATCCCAAGCCCAGACCGAAATAAATTTGAGTTGGGCTTTTTGACCCGAGGTCAAGCTCGTGGGCTCAAATCTGTGTTCAAGCCCGTCCAGGGGCCGGACTGGCCCATGAACAGGTCCAGTCTACACCACACCTTGTGGCAAGGACCAATCCACACTACACCACAGCCCACAGTTGTTCTGAACTGTGGACAAACTGTGTGGACAGTCCAGTCCACACCACACTTTTTTTATTCCATGTATCTCATATACATTTTATGAATAATATACACAATTAATCATAAATATCTAATTTTTGCATTTTATATGATAAATATTTTAAAATTTGCATCAACGAATTAATATTAACCAATAAATATTAATTTTTTTATAAAATAATTAAAAATTAAAAAATATATTTTAAATATTTAAAAATATTATTTTATTTATAAAAACATAAAAATTTTATAAAAATTAAGTAGAATAATTAATATTTTAGATCATACAACCGGAATGCAACTACAGGAATTTCAGAGATAAAACTGAAGGTGCATCTCTGTGTATTTGCAATCTGTCTTAGATCACACTGCCTCTGATCCATGCTCCTTGAAGCATGGGATAAAAAATAAGCTTTGGAGGGGACGTATCCACGAGTTTTTCCTGTTGACGATATATTGGGGTGTGGACGGGACCGGTCCACGCTATATTGGAGTGTGAATGGTCTCATCCACACCTAATCGTACGGGTCTTCATCCCATGGACGGGACCGAAACAGATGAACACGGTGCTGAACACCACCATAGTGAACACCCCTAGCCACACATTGGGAACATCTCCATTGCCATTCATGGGAAGATGTTATAGACTTCTAGGTTGTAGTATCTTGTTGTGACGTTTGTTGGTAGTTTATGGATGATAATATTGGATGAAGTAAAGCAAAGTTAGACATGCTTGGTATTTTAAAAAGAAAATAATTAGAAATGATGGTTAGAAGTATAGAAAATGAGTTTTTTTCTTTTTTCTTTTGAGTATTTGAATATCACCAATGGTTAAAATGGATGAATGAAAAACTAGAAAGGATATGATCATAAATGAAGTCATCCATATTATCATAAGAGTAGTTTCAATAAGTGATAAAATGAGAGAGAGTAGAAAGATGGTTTGGTCATGTGTATAGAAGATTGCCAACAACTACAATTAGAAGAAGTGATTTGTTACAAATTAAATGAGCTAAAAGAGCTAATGGTAGACAGAAAAGGACATGAGTAGAAGTGGTAAGAAATGATTTAAGTACTAATAATTAATAGTGGATATTACTTAAATAAATTGGATTGGTGAAACATATTTCATGTAAGTCATGAATGATAATGATTTCATTGAATGCTACATACCCGAAACAGGGCTACCATTTGGGTCAAGTTGTTGGTTAACCAAAAGTTTTAATAAGCAAGGGCCAAAGTTAGGCCTCTATTTTAAGCTTTTTTGGGGCTTAAAGTTCAATTTGGATTGGAGAGATTATTTAATAGTTGGAATATGACCACAACAGAGTTGATGACCTAGTCGTTTGAGTGATCAGTCCACATTCCTTAAAAAGAGGAGGCACAGGATCAAACCCATGTAACCACAGGCTCTTAGTCACAAGGTCAAGGTGGCCCCCACCTTTACTCTGGTCTGTCCCCATCCCATGAGTTCCCCATGATGTACAATGTATAAATACATGGTTTCTGTGGGAAAATAGAAAGTGAAAACTAACAACAAATGTATACATCGTCAAACAATTACCGAATACTTTCATGTTTGCTATGTTTTCATTTTATTGAAAATTTATAAAATTCTCCCTCGACTCTCTTTTGGCAATTCTACAAACCTCCCGTGTTTTGATCCTAACAAAAACCTCCATTTGGTTTTGAAAAAGATGCAAATACCCCCCTTTCTCCAAATGAAAAAAAAAAAAAAAAACTCAAGTAATGCATTAATATTTTTAAAACACCACATTTACCCTTGACCAACTTCATTAAGACGTATATTTATTAAAATACCCTAAAAAGAACAAATTAATTTCTCTTTATTTTACTTTCCTTTATACCTCATCTCAATCAAGAAGAGTAGATAGAATTTCCTTTCATTGTCAGTCATGGAGAGCCTTGCAGCAGTTCCAAACTTCCGATGGTTTGATACAACACCTATTTTGGAGGAACGTCAGGTGACTATCTCAAGTTCTCAATTACTGGCCACTGGGTCATCAGTGTTGGATATACATCCGTACACAGGAAATTAGGGGAAAAAACTAAGCATCGTTCATATGTATATGTACATAATATATTAAGATCTCCAGTTCACCGATCAGGTCCTCCAGCATAAACTAATGTCCAGAAAACATTCTTCATCTGTGTCAATATCCCAGGCCGAAGGGGGAAAAGTGTGCGACTCTTAATGCATTCCAGCATCCACATTATCTCCATTGATGCTAGAACCATAAACAAGCGCACGGGAATATGCTTCCACTTAACAAAAGACTAATCCTACATTCCTATCCAGCTTTCTATTTGATAAATTCCATTCCGCCACTGAGGAAAAGGAGATAAAAGATGTAACAGGAAGTGGAACAAAATTTGAAGGATTCCACAATATTTATTGTGAATGTTTGTCAAAGATTGAATACATGTATGGTCCATATTCCAAAGAGTGGAACCAATGCATGAGCACGTTATTCTGCTATGGACAGTGGAGTTCAAGACCCAAAATTACCATTTCCAGATGCAATCGCCACACTGTAAACAAGAAAACATTAAAAAAAAAAAAAGATTAGTTTACCTTTGACATCTAAGCAACATAGAGGCTCAAGTTTGATGATCATATAAGAGGGATACATCATATAAGGCAAACCAAGGCCCCAAGGGGATAAGTGAACTGACAAATGATCCACTGTTTGAAATGAATTCTAGATTCTACATTCAATACCATATGGATATTATTTTACCTGTTAAATATTTCTTGGATGGAGTCTTCCACCCAAACATTAACTGCCTATTGATACTGGTATATTCTGTCCTTGTGTTCATACCACCTGCTTATGGGAATTCATCTGTATAATTATCATATTTGTCATTGTGATATGTATTTCCTTCAAATCCCTCGCGTTGTGGCAACACTCTCCTTGCCTTTCTTGGTGGAGAAAGCACAATAGGACCCTCCTGCAGATCAAAATCTGAAGGTCTAGAGTTTTGAGAGTCACCCTTGGGAGGAGGCCTTGGAAGTAGAGCTGGCTTTGTTGGTGCAGGCACAGATGAAAAATACCTAAACGGGAAGATAGACATGAGAATTAAGTACTAAAAAATAACTTGTACACTACCACTTGAAAAAGGTTAAAATTCATACCTGTGCTCTAGTGCTTGTTGAGCAGAAATTCTTGCCTTTGGGTCATAGGTGAACATTTTTGACAAGAGATCTAATGCATCATCGCTAGCCATTGGGAACAGAGAACGTAATGGAGGTGCAGGGACAACTTGGTATTCTACATAATCAGGAAGGAAAACCATGTCTGGCCACTGTGAAGGCCTTGGAGTACCAAAAGCTGCAAAGATCTTTCCTAACTGATCAATATCACTTGAACCCTGTCAAGCAAACATAAAATGTTAATCAAGAAGTGTTAACCTTTCCATATGTTGAATTGTAAATAAATATGTATATATACATACACGGATAGTTCAGATACATATCTGCACAATCATAAGAAAATACTAAACAAGCAAGGATAATCTATACAGAAGAATTCAAACTTTGACATATGGCAACCGACACACCAATAATAGTAAGTTTATTTGATGACAGTCATAAACTGAAGTCAATCTTTTTTTCACAGTGTTGATATAATTAAGCAACCAGATAATTCCAACCATTGATTAGATGGAAGTCTGAATATGGCTACAGAGACAGAAGCAAGAGGATCAACAAGAATAGACTACAACCTATTGTTGTAATACAACCACTTTAGCCAATTATCGACTAATAGTTAAATTGTATTTGCTTCTTTATTTGTTCAACTCATTGAAGAGCAATAACCGGAAGCCAACTAAGGACCAACTCTCTAATGAAATGTAGGGTTAACAATCATGAAAGGGCTGGTTCTTTTGGCCTTGCAAAGGTCTCATTTATGGTTTTTGACTTTGACTAGTGCCTGGATTCTTACTTTTGTATCAAGTCCTCAAACTTCATACTTGCTATTGTTCTTTTCTTGGTACATCTGTTGCTAATCATTAGAAGAAGTTAAAAGATTGTTGGAATCTCCAAACACTTAAACAAACAAAAATCAAGGCAAACACCTATGAGCACTACCATCATATGGAATGTACTAAGATAAATTGACATATCCAATTTTTTCAAGGTTTCTGATTTCATATAACCATATAAATTGAAAGAATGTATAAGATTATCTCATATACCTGAAAAGGTACATCAAGATAAAGTACTAAGCATTCCCCTCCATGAGATTGAGAAAATGGATTGCCCAACATACAAAATTTTGAGAAAATGGGGAAAATGAAGTCCCATAAAAGTTCTTTTCAACTGAAATCTAAGAATGAAAGAGGGCTAATATTGACATATCCAATTTTTCTTTTTCCTTTTTGGAAATAGGCTGCACATGCTGCTGTCACATTGTTTCTACAAAGAAAAAGTGAAAAAAAATTGAATCTTTTAAAAAATTTACCAGCATAATCAAGGTAGGTCATAAAATTTCAAAGCATTCCAAATCAGTAACTTTTTTTATCAATGCTCCAAATTATTAGCTTGAGCCTCATCCTCTTTATGATAAATGATTCATTTGTTGCTCTGAATGACAGCCATATAGGAAAAATCTCAATTAACTGGGCCTTTTAATACAATTAAAAAGATTGACACAGAAGTATCATATTTTAAGAGACCAAACTTTTAATTAAATAAATCCTTTATTTCTCCTCTGTCTATTGTAGGTTAAGGATTCCTTCTCTTTTCTCTTCTTCAAACCCTTATATATATATTATTTTTCATGTAAAATATATGATAAAGAATTAAAAAAATATCCATTTTACATCATATCTCAGGGATTTCTTGGTCTGGCCTGAAGAAGCAGTGCCACTCAATAACTATAAAAATGACTGCATTTTTATTGTCCGTGTGGATCCTCTACAGGCCATGGGTTAAATTAGTATCATTTGCACTTAATTGGTCCACCTCTTCTTTATCATCTCTGGGTAGAGACCAAAGATCTTGAAGCTCAAAACATAAGGCTCAGTTTGGGAAGAGTGCAAATATAAACATGTTCAGTGTAAAGCCTTGTATATGACATTTCTAAATCCTGTATTTGCACTCTTCCCAAATGGAGCTTAAGGAAATATAAGTAAATATTTTAAAGCAACCAAAGTAAGATGACCATGAACTGTTTAGCTTCACCTGTAAAAAAGGTCTGCGGAGAAGGAGCTCAGCAAATATACAAGCTGCACCCCAAACATCTACACCTGATCCATATTGCCTGGCACCAAACAACAACTCAGGTGCTCTGTACCATCGAGCAAAAACCTATTCAAATAAGTGGCACACTGGCATTAAATCATACAAACGAATGTACTCAGTAATTTCATCTAAGGCTATTTTTTATCAAGGCATTTGTTCATGTACTTCCAAGTTTGATGAGTAAGCTTAGAAAGGATGTGGAAGAGATAGGGGAAGGCCAGAGAGAACAATGGTTGAAGCAATGAAAAATGATCAGGAGGCATGCAAATGAACCATGGATGAAGCCTTAGAGATGGTGGGATGGTAAAAATAGGATGTGCAGTAGTGACATCATAAGGTCGAGTAATGCAATATGCTGACAATTACATCCCAATGTAATTGCATGTTGAATTAACCCAAATCAGATATCCTTATATCATCAATTAGCAGTACTGGAGACAAATGGCGCTTCTGGTATCAATAATGAAACAACAATCAATCTGTAACAGTTGAGATATCTATGGAAGATCCAAGTTTTTGACATGCTTTTGACTTCTCATACTTTACCAGCTCTCTTAATATGAATAAGAAGTGGATTTTCTGTTTCTCATTTTTATAAAGCACCTCCATGAATAAGAAAAATGGCATACCTGGTGAGTGAATTTGCGATCAGGGCTCCCAAAAATACGTGCTAAACCAAAGTCTGCCAGCTTAAGTTGTCCATCAGCCCCTATCAATAAGTTGTTTGGTTTCATATCCCTGTAAAATAGATCAGTACATATCTAAGACAACTCCAGCGGTATGGACCATCTACTAAATGGCTTGAATCCATAAACAGAACCATGGGGGAAAATACCTGTGCAAGACCCATTTCTGTTGACAATATGCCAACCCTTTCAATGTCATTTGTAGGTACGACTTTATATCAGCGGGTGAAAGAACGATATTTCTATCCCGAATAACAGCTTCCAGGTCACTTTCCATGAACTCAAACACAAGATGCAAGCTTCCCTTGTGAGGGAAAGCGTCTATCAACTCAATTATATTCGGATCCTTAAGCTCCTTAAGAAGTTTTATTTCCCTCAATGCAGTAAAATCTATACCTTCACCGTATTTCCCCAACCGAATTTTCTTAACCGCAACTGTCTGTCCTGTCTGCTCAAATCAAGCATAGATTCCATATAAACAACTCCATTAATAGAAAGCCGGGAAATTTTGAAGAATTGGCAGCTAAAACTTGATATCGTTATCCCATGCCATCAGTTTAAAGCAGAAAACCATCCTAAGTGGAACAAAAAATGAGATGAAACTCTAAAAGTAAGATTATGAGTTGAATACTTGATACATATAAACAGAATCCGGAAAATTCCGAAACCCTAGATCTGTATTGCCAATAAGAAACGATGAACAACTCACCTTGGTATCGATAGCCTTGTAGACAACTCCATAAGTTCCCTTACCAAGGACCTCGCGCTTGAGGTATCGATCTACATCTTTTGTGGAGAACAATTGATCGATTTCAGTCATTTTTAGTGCTGTCTTTCTCTCGGACGAGTGAARATGGCCCTGCCTCGAGCACCTGAGAGATGATTCAATTTCAAAAAGATAGAAATTCGGATTCCTCCATGATTAGTGACACGAGGACTCGATGAAGAAACAGCCTAAGTAAGGTGATACAGTATACTGCTGTGGAGAAGAAACGTGGAAAGATGATGCACAAACAATGCATGGGCTACTAGAAGTTTATTTGGAAAGTCTTTTTAGAAAATCTTCTAAAAGCTCAAGATCTCAAAAGACTGACGATCTTTCACAAGTAGATCTTCAAAGATTAACATACTTATTGGTCCCTCTTACATACATGATAAATATTAATGTGTGGGACCCAATAACACATTCAAATATGTAAATATTACTTATAGGTCCCACTTAGAAAAATCAATGTGGGCTCCATGTAGATCACTATATGATAAGTAATATTCCAATACATGCAATTAGTTTAACATGAATAATTTTCCTTAACCTGATCAATCATATTCTGCATGCCTTGTTCTTTGTTTTCAAATAATCTAGCATTCTGTTACTCCACAAATTCTAGAGAATTGCCACTTACATACAATTCCATAGTAATCTGTCTCTTCTCATAATACATGGAAACAACCAAGCTAAAAATAGATTATAAATGCTGAAGGTGGTGTCCATGCCTCACATAGATCATTATATGATAAGTAATACTCCAATACATGCAATTAGTTTAACACGAACAGTTTTCCTTAACCTGATCAATCATATTATGCATGGCTTGTTCCTTCTTTTCAAATAATCTAGTGTTCTGTTACTTCACAAACTTTAGAGAATTGCCACTTACACACAATTTCATAGTAATCTGTCTCTTCTCATAATACATGGAAACAACCAAGCTGAAAATAGATTATGAATACTGAAGGTGGTGTCCATGTAGCACCGAAGGGATGGAGAAAGTGGTTCCATAAAATGGAACGATAACTTGAAGTGCAGATTCTTAAAATGGAATGATAACTTGAAGTGCATATTCTAAATGGAAAGATAACTTTAAGTGCAGATTCCCAGCAAAAAGGCCCTCCAAAATGGCTTTAACTGAAGAGGTTTGAGGAAATGAATTGGCCAAACAATGTACTTTTAAAAAAAGGATAAAAAAGAGTAGGAACCATTTGGTCTAGTATACCAATCATCCAGCTCCTTTAAACATCAGCCTACAAATATAGACTAGTTTTATCACTTAATATGAACTTATGCATAAAGAATTTCCTTGAATCCCCCATGCCTTGCTGGTTATCAATGATGCCTAGTATGGTCATTTTAGATGGTATGTCAACATCAAACACTAATCAAAATACATATTATGCTTGTTCCTTTGCAAGTTGGAAAGAACCCTTACATCTCATTATTTTTGAACCTGAGTTCTAGATCTAGATTATCAAATTTTCAAAATCTCAAATGTTGGTTATATATTCTTCATTTTAATCATATACCCATTGCTAGTTATTTTCTATCATACAATAATGACTTCTGTAGAAAATGAGGAGGAGCACCCTCTGCTGTACAAAAGAACCTGTATCAAACTACTCAGTCCCCTAATATAGTGTAAATTCTTGAAATTGGCTACCCAATTTCCATCCCTACCAGGGAGAATCTCATCTTTTTCTTGTATTTTCATTATGTTAATTACTTAAGACAGATGACAAGAGAGGTATCCATCTGCTTGTGCTTGATTCTTCAGACATTTTAAACTTGAGAGAATTCTAATGTTTTATTACTCAAGTGGGTTGCTGACATTTCATAAACAGAATAAAGTTTTGAACAACATGAAATATGAGGTCCTTTGAAGGATGAGGACAGGGTAGGAGAGTTCTTTGAATGAAAGTTACTAGAAAATAAACTGTGCTTGTTCTGTAACAAGTTACTAGAAAAAGTAGCATCATACTACATTCTATTGCAGTTGATTTTCTGGTCTGAATGAAAGTTCTTTGAATTTTCTGCTCTTGTCATTAAGTTATTTTAAATCATAAAAGTTTTCACGCTGCTCCCAGATATGTAACAGTTAAGGTTGGTACAGGGGAAATCTGAACCTTACACTATTGCCTACATCTGATCTGCGCATATCATTCATTGGGAATGATGGCTGCCAGAAAGTTGTAGAATTTTCTTTGGTCATTTTTAAGGAGGATGTTGTAGAAGAATCAGGGTGAAGGAGCAATTAGCAGTTTGGGTGTCAGTTGAGGGGCCACTGCTTGGTACAAGGTTTAACTCTTGGAATGACAAGCATGAGAGTGCAGGTACAGATCTTGGGGGAGAGTGACAGAAAATTTTGGGTGAGAGAGAGAGAGAGTGCATGTGCAAATCTTTTGATTCAGTTTTTGTTTCCCCTATTATCCCCCACATATGGGCATATCATTAGCATATAATGTATGATGGATGCACTACGCATTCAGATCATTTGCATATATTATCACCCACAAATAGAGGGAATGTGTTGCTTCTATGTGAACCCACTAATTCCTTGTTCCTTAATGTCCATATCCATATCCAGGGCTTTCCACTTCTTCACTCTAGCATACATACCAAGCTGTAGTCAGAGCTTCCCTTATTTTTGGAGGACTTGACCACTTTACATCCTCTCAAGTTGGGTTGGAGAGAAGAATTTTATTTGTATATCAAGTTCAGATCATTGGAGCCAAATGACATTGCTTTTGCTGAATAGCAATGAACATAATTACATAGAAAATCAATTTAAACATAATTATGTATGAAATTAGCTGATGAAAAGATTATATATAGAACCTTCTTAGGATAAGGTTGAACACCCCCCCCCCTCTTCCCCATTGGTACATTTACATAAAGGGCTGGTGAAAGAGATCATAATTATACTAATTGTCCAAAAATGATATAAAATGACATAAAATGACTAACCAGTCAAACCTCTACTTGTATATCCAATGTTTTAATCACATTAAAGAGAGTTATATTTCTATAATATAGAATTCAAGAGTTGTCACTAATTTCTTAAGTATGTTGTGAAGAAGCCTTAAAAGTATTGTCCTCTCTTATACTTTTATTTCCTCAAATGTGTCATTCAGCATAAAATCAAAGGCTTAATTTGCATTTTGGGAAAAGACAATAAGTAAAAAAAAAAAAATCAATATAATWMAAAGAAAGTTAATGTGAATGAGAACATAACTTGCATAAACTACAAAGTTAATCATTCACTATTAGAATAGAAAAAATAAAATAAAACTTACACCACAGTCCATACAATCTACATTTGAAATGGTTTCAAATCAAATGGACAAATATTTTTAGCTCTATAACTCAGGATTAGTTTTTGGCTGTTTTATGTTGTAGAATCTTAATTAAGTGATAGAAAAAACACTATTTTTTAGATCTTATTAACTTACAGTATAACAACAATTAAAAACTTCACCAACATGACATTTGCAACAGGTTCGGTACAATTCATTCTTGGTAGGTGGCAATACCCTAAATCCAAATGCTCAAACCAAGAAATAGTACTAGAAGTATATTTTCCCTTGGCCAGTGCCAAATTCATAATTTCAATTACCTAGTATTACCGCCTATAGCCAAACTTCCACTTAGAGCATCTACTTCACTCTCAATAAGCCTCTGCCACATGGAGTTGTCATCCTTTTAAGTCTGTCTCCACCGACCCACACTTTGTTTTGTTGCAGCAATGGAATTTGCAGTTATTTAATGCATAGTGCATACAACTGAGAATACATGTTAATAATTAAACTATTGGTTATGTTTAATTGACCATACGAAGTCTAAAAATTGATGTAGAAGGTACTTTGCTCCGAGTTCAAATTTCGAAAGCAACACTCAAGTTTGTTTCATTTTGTCTCCAGCCTCCTCCTTCTACCAGAGCTAAATCAGAACCCCCGAACAGAAGTAGTAGTTCCCTTTTAGGGGCATTATTTTTCTGGGTTTTGAGAGTGGAAAGTTGATTAATAGGATTTTGATTTTGATCATCAAGAATCCTGTGTTTTTTTTTCTTTTCAGATTTATGTGGAGACAAAAGAAAGTCTTTTTTTTTCAGGTAAGTGATACCCATTTCTTAAGTGGATAAATAACTTTCTCACAATGGGAAAAATTGTCAATACTTGAACGAGACAAAAATGCCCCTTTTAATAATGATTTTTTTATGACTAAAATAATCATTACCTTATTTCCATGAGAAATAAAAGAACATCCATAAATGCACTTATCCATATAAAAAATTTACCAAAAAATGAACATGGCCTTAAAATTCGTTGATGGGATCTCCATCGACAAACGGAATCCAGCTTTTTAGTTTTCCTCCCCAGCTATGTCCGTAAGATTGGTTGAGCAAATTTTCTGCAAGTAATTTAAAGCTAATCTTTTGCAATAATTTGATTTTGGGTCAGCCATTTTCTTTTAAATCCATTTCGTTAATCTGTTATTTGAGTTTAGTGCTCCCTCTTTGCTTTGTGTCTTCTACAGTTCTACCCAAAAAAAAAAGTCTCTGCCGTAATAAACTGCCTATTTAAGGATGGGAAGTTTTCAATTAAAACTGTCTATTTAAAGGAAGTAATTTAGATAGTGCTCCTCCTAGGGGAACTAGTGAGATTGCAAATGTATAGAATCTAAACACCCCCCC
>NW_010729089.1:3956762-4006150 GCF_000365185.1 Nelumbo nucifera | reverse complement strand
AAGGAAGTTCCCTCTGTAGTCTCCTATTTAAGGAGCTACGAATTGAAGTAAAGGTATTCAGTTTTCCAGTCAAGAAAAGAGTGAGGAGAGTTTGGGTGGTCTCTTGAACAAATCACCCATTCGGAGAGTTCGGGTGGTCTCTTGGACAAATCACCCATTCAGTTTCCGCAATAGGGTCTGCACGCAAGGGAAGGCGCAAGGGAAAGCAGGGTTTTCTCCCCGTGGACCGACCCGTGACGAGATCCTACGTGCGGGCCCATAACAGTTTTAGCCAAAGAAGTTCACTTGCTACAGCGGTCATGGCTCGATACTCCGCATCTGTTGAAGACCTTGAGACAGTATTTTGCTTCTTGGGCTTCCAAGATAGGGGAGAACTACCCAACATTGTAATATAGCCGGCGGTTGAATGTCGGGTAGTTGGGCAACCGGCTCAATCTGAGTCACAATAAGCTCTGAGTGTTAGATCACTTGATGCAAATAAGTATATGCCATGAGAAATTGTGCCTTTCAAATATCTGAGAATGTGAAGTGCAGCGTCCCAATGTTCTTGTCGAGGTGTACTCATGAATTGTGTGAGCATGTTGACAGCAATTGTTATGTCAGGCCTTGTAACTTGTAAATAGACTAGTCGTCCAACTAGTCTTCTGTATTGGGATGCATCTTGGAGTAACACCCCAGTTGCTAATGCAAGGTGTTGTTGTAGCATTGGAAATGAATTGGGCTTGCATCCAATCATTCCAACATCCTGAAGAATGTCCTGAGTGTATTTCCTCTAACAAAGATGTATACCAGTCTCAATTCGTGAGACCTCAACCCCCAGAAAATAAGTGAGTGGCCCTAGATCCTTTATGTGGAAACATGATCCCAAGTATTCTTCGAGAGCATGGATTTGGCGAGGGTCATTGCTTGTAATGATAAGATCATCTACATATATTAAGATAGCAAGAAAGTTGTTTGGACTAGACAAGGTAAATAAAATGCAATTTGCATTTGAGGCCTGGAAACCATGTGAACGGAGTGCAGCGACAAGTTTCTCAAACCGTTTTCTTGAGGCTTGCTTGAGGCTATAAAGGGAGCGTTGGAGTTTGCAAACTTGATCATCACCATCCTTAAGTTATCTCGGAGGGGGGAGCATATAAACTTCTTCATGTAAGTCTCCATTGTAGGAATGCATTATTTACGTTCATTTGATGGAATTCCCACTTTTGGACCACAACAATGGATAAGAGACATCGAACGATAATAAGCTTAGCTACAGGAGCATCATATGTTTCATTGTAGTCAATGCCTTCTGTTTGAGTGTAGCCCTTTGCTACAAGCTTAGCCTTGTACCGTTCTACAGTTCCATCAGGTTTGAGTTTGACTTTATACACCCATTTGCATCCTATAGGTGTTTTGCCTTTAGGTAATTGAGTCAGGTTCCAAGTGTGGTTGCGGTTGAGAGCTTCAAGCTCATCATTCATTGCTTGACACCACTTTGGATCTGTAATAGCTTCATTGTGTGAACAAGGTTCAGTGGTGTGTAGCAGGGAAGTGGTAAAGGCAGATGGTTGTTGTTTAACAAGGCCTGTCAATGGATGAGCTGTAGAAAAATTGGTGGTTGGTAAAGTGGGGCAAATGAAATCTTGAAAGTGTTTGGGGACTCGGGTGGTCCTAGTAGGTCTGAGATTTGGTTGGATGAGTTCAGGTGGTCTTGAAACATCTTGAGGTGGTTCAGGTGGATTCGGAATGGGCTGAGTGATGTTCTCAGTGCTTGACTCAACTGAGGGATTTTGGAACGAATAAGGAAGTTGGGTGTTTTCCAGGAAAATTGGATTAGGCTCTGGGGGAATGGCCATGTTGGGTGTATTCAATTCAGTTGAGTTTCCATCTTCAAGAAAGGGGAATCGGTCTTCATGAAATTCAACATCTCGAGACACAAATATTTGTTTAGTGTCCAAATCATAAACTCAAAACCCTTTTTGAGCATGTGGGTATCCAAGAAATATGCACTTGGTTGCTCGAGGAGAAAATTTATCATGTATGTGACCATGAATTCGGGCATAACAAAGGCATCCACATACATGTAGATGACCATAGTGCGGAGGCTTACCAAATAACATTTCATAAGGTGATTTACCAGTGAGAAGCGGTGTGGGCAAATAATTGATCAAGTAGGTTGCTGTCATTACACATTCTCCCCAAAATTGGATTGGCAATCCCGCATGAAATCGGAGTGCATGTGCCATTTCCAATAGATGTCTATGTTTGCGTTCCACCACTCCATTTTGTTGGGGGGTATTAACGCAAGACCTCTGGTGTTCAATGCCGTGAGATGCATAGAATGACTGCGTAGGCCCAGAACAGAATTCAAGTCCATAATCTGAACGGACGCACTGAACCGATGTCTGAAATTGTGTGTTAACATAAGCACAAAATTATTGCAAGTAAGAAGAGGCCTCAGACTTCCGTTTGAGTAGGAAAACCCAAGTGGCTCATGTATAATCATCAACAATTGTCAAGAAATACGAGGCACCTGAAAGAGAAGGGGTGCAGTAACCCCCCCCCCCAAATGATTTGGTCTCACTGGCAGGAAATGGTAATCGTGCCAGTTTGGCCTTATTACAAGCATCACAACAACTTGATTTTGGTGAAGATGGTATTCCTAAGCCAGAGATGAGAGAGAGACGATCATATGAGGCATGACCAAGTCGAGAATGCCACAGTTCTGCATCTGATGGAGGTGATGTCGTGTGGAGGGCTGATGGAGAGTTGTGATCTGAGAACGCATATAGCCCGTTGTGCAACTTACCCACACCAATCGACTTCTTGTGGGTTAAGTCCTGTATAACACAAAAGGTTGGGAAGAAAAGGACCACACAATTCATTGTAGCTGTTTGTTTACTGGCTGAAATCAGATTGCAATGAAAGTCTGGTAAACACAATACATTTGATAATACCTGTCGATAAGGTCACTGAGCCTTGAGATTTCATTGGCACTATTGTGCCATTAGGAAGCTGCATATAGGTTTGGAAACACATGTGGTGTTTGTTGTCATGGACCCAAGATAAGTCATGTGGTCCGATGCACCACTGTCAAGAATCCAAGTGGTTGCATTATCAAATATGGTTTGTAGATCAGAGGCCTTACCGGAAAAATTGGCCAAACTAGGGCGTTTATTTGTAAGACTCGTGCTTCAAAATGCGTTTATTTGATACACATAGATATCTGGGGTGGATATCATACACTCTCACTTACAGGGGCCAGATACTTCCTTACCATTGTAGATGATTATTCACGAGCTACATGGATTTTCCCGATGCAACGCAAATCTGATGCTTACTGTTGCTTGCTTATGTTCTTTGCTATGGTTCAAATTCAATTTAGCACACGGGTAAAGTGTGTTCGATCTGATAATGGATTGGAATTTCTATCTGGTCTTATGCAGACATACTTTATTGAGAATGGCACACTCCACCAACGTTCGTGTGTTGAAACTCCACAACAAAATGGAGTGGTGGAGCGAAAACACCGTCATATTCTTGAGATGGCTAGAGCTCTACGGTTCCAAGAAGATTTGCCGATTCAGTTTTGGGGAGAATGTGTCCTCACAGCTGCATATCTAATCAACTATTTGCCCACTCCCAACCTATCTGGTAAATCCCCGTATGAAATACTGCTTCAAAGGTCACCTACCTCTGATCATCTTCGCACATTTGGGTGCCTCTGCTATGCCACAACGCATAAACGGGGTAGGGATAAATTCAGCCCCCGTTCACAACAATGTATTTTCATTGGGTATCCTTATGGCCAGAAAGGTTACCACGTTTTTAATCTTGAAATAAAGCAAATATTAGTCTCTCGAATGTGATATTCTGGGAAGATCAGTTTCCGTTCAAGACTGCCGACCACAGAAGCCACACTGATGCTTCCACCACTATGGTGGTTCCTACTCCAATCACAGATGATACTATCTCTCCATTGGAAATAGTCAATAGGCATGGAATCCATGCAACAACTGATGACATCAACATGGATTCATCCCAAAGTCTGTTATACAGCTGAGACATACGGCCAACAAATTTCACAATATTTTACCATAGATCAATTCAAGTAGGCAAATGGCAAAGAAAATGAAAGTGGATTACAACCTTTCCATCCTCAAGAAAGCTTATCTCATGGTCACATTGGCACCTTGAGGGAGTTGAATTCACATAATTGGGTGTCAATGAGTCTTGCAACTCCAACAAATTGGGGGTCATTTTCCTTTTCTTTCTTATGGTTCACTAACAAATTTAATTTAGCAAGGTGGTGATAGAGAGTGATTCATGTAATATGTTAAATCGGGGAAAGAAAATCAAGGGAATAAATAATCACAGAATTCTGAGATATTGGTTCTTCTATGAACCTGTTTTTGTTAAGCACCAGGATTTGTTCATAGATAACCTGGAAAGATCAAGAGGAATGAGTAGTTGCTTTGTAAAGTGGGTATCTTTTGCTATTACAATTTTTTATTAAAATTTTGGAGTACTGTTCGATCTTCTTCTTTAATATAGTCCCTTCTACTTGTATCACCTCTTTCCTCATTTTATGTAAAATTCTTATTAACCATAGAAAATAAGAGACAAAAGGGTTCCCCTCCAGATTTTTTTCCTCGGGCTTTTCAAGATTGAAAGTAAATAAATAAGCGCTTAAAACTTTATGAGTATATAAATGACAGAATCAGAGAAGTTTCATTTCACACATCAAAAAATTTAGGACCTGAAAGCTGGGTCCCTTTCTTTCTTGTGTAAAAGACTTTTTCTTTATTTGGTTCCTAGTTGCCAGGAATTTTGAAAAACATTGGTCTGGGATGTTCTGTGATATGGTCCTTAGTGTTGTATGGACTAAGACATGGGAATAAGAAGCTGACGTGCATTCAGGAGTCTGACTTTGTAAGATCAGAAAATAAGGGTTCAAGGACACATTATATGAAAAAGTATTTAATATATTTAATAGACTATACTAATATTTATATCTATCAAAATATTTGTAGTATTTTGATGATCAGCAACATAAAGTTCATATTTTATTAACAGATAAAAAAAAGCTGATCCAAGGCCTTTGCCTCTAGCAGCACTACTTTGGTTTCCAGACCCGGTGACTGCCAAGGTAGTTCATTTCTGTGAGTTCTGTCCTTTCTAGAGAATCCACTGAACTGTTGGCCTATAACCAAATTAAATGAACAGATCATATGAGTTGCTAGTAACATTGCTTCCGTTATCAAGTGTCATAGGAGATATATATTTTTTTGCCACTGTGACTAGTTTTTTATCCATTTGTATTAATTTCTTTCTATGCTCTATCTAAATTAAGATGAATACACACAACCACTTCACATGGTTTGTCATACATGAGTTTTAGTGACCCATGTTAGTTCTTTTCCATCTGTGACCAACTTTATATGATCAGGCATATAAAGTCATACTTTGTATTTAATGGACTTTATAAGAGAGAATAGTAAATGGGGCCCACTTTTTTGTTTATATAAGTTTCTTATTTGTAGACTTTACAAGACAGGGCAAAGTAGAGATCCACATTACTGTTCAACTAAAAACATGGATACCATCTCCTTTTGTTGGGAAACAAGAGTAACAGTGATGAAGATGCTGGGGAAAGGAAATAAACCATGTAAGAAATCAAGTTTCTTGCACATTCATAAAAAAAAAATCAAGTTTCTTGCACCAGTGGATATTTCATAAGTTTTTGAGAGTTATTTTTTAGTATGTTGGTTTATTAGAGAGTTTTAAGAATTTTGAAAAGTTGAGGTTGTAATCATGACACTTTGTTTTAGTTGGGTCAGAACATATCTGTTTTGCTTATTTTGGCATCATTAGTTGATTTTTTTTGTTATCTATCCAACAAGACCAATATCTCATGAATCTAAGGTGTTTTGAGAGAGCAATTGTCTTTTTACCAATAGAGTGTCAGTCTATGACAAGACTGGAGTCTTTCTAGTTCTGGATGTACTATGGAGTAGCTTTTGGTTTGTTTAGTTCTAGTAGGATTACTGATGAGTCTATTAGAGTGTGTATGAATAAATCTTTCTACACTATCTAAGGTCTAAGCCTAGGTTCCTTTTGGCCTTTTTTTTGTCCTTTTAGAACCTTCTTCTTGCACCAAATTACTCTCATTGATGCAGACATTGTCAAAGCATCTTAATCTACTTTTTATCATCTTGTTGCCAATTTAATGCTGCCCCAAATTCTGGTTTATCTCTCCTATATCTACCAGACTATTACTCATTTGTCTCAACATCCTCATCTATTCCATACTGACCTTATAGATGTTTTGTTTTCTGATCTCCCAATGTTATGAACTGTGCTCTTCAAGGAAATACAAGTTAGGTATGGGCTATCAATCAACTAAAAACTAGCTTTAAGTTAGTAATGTGTGACTTTTTTTACTGGAAACGGTAACTTCATTAATACAACTTAAGAATAACTTTCCAGAGTTAAGTACAGCTGTCAACCCCTAAACAGCTGTTGAGCCCCCAGTAATCTTTCTTACAAAACTGCCCAGGACATTCTCTCCCTCACAGTTCCTTGTTTAGCCAACGTGTCAGCTAAACCATTAGCTGATTTCCTTGTCCATTTGAAGCATGCCCCAATCTCCCTTGTTGTGTTGAGGATTTCTCTTATGGGCTGTCTATAAATCCAGGCTCTCAACTTACCAGATTGCAGCCACTCAATCAACAATTTAGAGTCTCCCTCTATCTCAATTTTCTGTAACCCCAATTGTCTGGCATATCTTACACCTTGAAGCAAGGCCATCACCTCCGCTCTCAATGAGTCCCCCACTCCTATTGGTCTTGAAAACATAGCCACAGTTCTGCCATTTTCATCTCTGAATACTCCTATACCTGAAGGGCACTGGTTACCTCTAGAACTCCCGTCGAAGTTCAATTTCACTCTTTGTTGTGTTGGTGGGGACCACAATTCCTGCACAATAGGTTTTTGGAAGTTGTAGATGCCACCACTTCCCAATTCCTGTAAATGTCTTCAGCTGAGAAGTCTTTAAACAAATCCAAAGTTTTCAACCATTGAATAGTCATAATGATTATCCTTTCTACAATTGCCTCCTTGGATTTCTCCACTCCTTTAAAGATTCTATTATTTCTTTCTTCCCAAACTGACCATAAGATAGCTGCTCTTGTGATTTTTTCAGTCACACATTTGGGGACATTTTGTAGTGTCAGGAGAAGATTTGATGGATCATGGATGTTCTGTAAAAAGATAGGATCTATTTATAAGTAGGGGTGCAACTCGGGCTGGATTAGCCTGAATCAAACCAAAAAAATCAGGTCGGGTTGAAGCTTGTATTACCTGATTTAGCTTTGGTGTTCGGATTGGGTTGGGGTTGAGGCGTCAGCAACCTGACCCAACCTGAACCCAATATGTCCTGGCATGTTCAGATGTTAAAGCTAACCTTAAGTGGTTAATCCACTAATACTTGGTCTGAGAAGTGAGAATATTTTCTTCAAAAGAAAAAAGAAGTGAAGAAACTAGGCTAACCGAGGCCCAAGCCCACCCCAACCCAACCCAATATTACCATTGGGATTAGGGGTGTCAACGGTATTCAAAAATCCGATTTCGAATTCGATATTCAGCATAATTGAATAATTTGAATATCTAATCGGTCGAATTCGGATATGACCTGATTCGATTCGATAAATATCCGAATTCGACCGATTATTTAATTCTTATATATAATATATAAAATATTTTATATAATTTATATATAATAATTAAGTTATATAAATAATTTATATATTGATATACTTTATATCAATAAAATATTAATTTTATTTATTTATTACTTATCTAAAATAATTAATTAACTGAATTCAAATCGAATCGAATATTCGAATATTTAATCGGATTCGAATTTGGATATTAACTTTCAATATCCGTTGGATATCGAATCGAATTCGGATATTGCTTGATCTGATTCGAATTCGATCTGTTTACACTCCTAATTGGGATGGGCTAGGGTTGACCAGTGTTTTAAAAGGCAYGGGAGGCGTATGCCTGGAGGTGCGCCTCCAGGTGAGGTGCCCCAAAACGCCTTTTTCATGAGGTGTGCTTGAGGCATACACCTCATGTGCCTCTTGCACACCTCATACAAAAAGACGAATAAAAAGAAAAAAGAAAGGGGTGTGAAAGAAAAAGAAAGAGAAGAAAAAAGAAGAAAAGAAAAGAAAAGGGAAGGGAAGATAAGGGGATTGCTATTCATAAAAAAAAAAGATAAGGGGATCACTTGCTCACCTCCACTTNGCTAGTGTTGTGCATCTTCATTCTTCTTAATATAAAAGATTTTTATTAAAAAATAAGGAAAAAATGAAATCCTCCTTCCTCTTCCTCCTCATCCTCATCCTCCTCCTCTCAAGGAGGCTTATGCCTCTTGCGTTCTGAATCAGGCCTCATGCCTCCAGGTAGTGCAACACCTCACATTACACCTCCGCATTTTAAAACATTCTGGTTGACTACATGTTGAAGGTTGGTTTGTGTTGGGGCTTCACACCTGTAGTTGGGCTAGGGTTGACCTCAGCCTGACTTAGCCCAGCTGAAAGACTGTGCAAGGTTCCATTATGGTAAGGAATCCAACTAAGAATGAAGAAGTGTGGATGCTTGTTATAGTCAAAACTCCAAATTATAGAATGCTTTGAATAGCTCCAGAATTTAGGGTTGCTGAATTTCTCATTTCTAAATACTGATTGAACTACTTAAAGATCATTCCATTTGGATTGGAGTCAATAACTCTTCAGTCAGTCACCAACTATTTCATTGGTATACATACGGCTTACAGCAAAAAATATGAAAATTTTATTGCACAAAGTTCCCTTTTAGAAGTTAAATTCTGGACCATCTAGCTGAGTGGATAGCCTTATGGAAATTTTAATTTCTTTCTCAAAAAAAAAAAAATCTGGTTATGTATTACTGTACGGTAATCTGTATCAGTTACTGGATAGCCTTATAAAGAGACATGAGTTGTGTTTTTTTTTTCGTTTCTTTTTTTATTTGGTCAAAAAAGAGAGTGATGGGCTGTTTAGTTGATTTTTTTTGTCAGTAATGAAAGATCATTGAAAACAGAAAGAAGAAGAAAAAGGTATACAAGTGGTACAAGCAAGGGGTGAAGTTAAAAAAGAACCCTCACCCACAACCTCCAAGAGGGGCCTTAACGTCTCAGATATGCAAAAATGTTTGTAATTACTAATCACTGCCACTCCCATATAATCAAAACCAAACTTGAAGCAAGGTTTTTGAGTGCCACCAAAACAAGCAATAAATTCCATGACCAAAGAAAAAAAACCAACTATAGCTAGACACAAACAAGCAGACTGTGCAAATTTCAAAAGTTATTGCTAGATTGAGGGGGGGGTCTTTTTGGGATTGGGCCGAATAAGAAGGTAAAGAAAACAAAAAGAGTGAACAAGGGAAGAAAAGCAGATCCTATTTCAGTCATTAGAAATGATGGGCTTTTGGACACAAAGGTTGAGTAGTTTTCTTATGGGAATCTGTCTGTGTCTTTGGGTGTAGGGCCTTGCTTTCAGGGGTTGAGACTGGAAGGTTGGGTGTTTAGGGAGTTTGTTTGTCAAGTGGTGGGTGAGTAATGTTCTGGGTGTTTGTGGAGGTTTTTTTTTTTTTTCAGGTTTGGGAGTTTTGTTTTTCTCCGACTTTGAGGAGGGTTCGGGTTGAGGTTCTGTTCCTTATTTTGGGTAATTCCTCATCTCTTGTTCTGTAATCTTCTCTCTTTAATATCTTAATAAATTTTCTTTTTTATCAACTTATCAAAGAACTCCAAGAAACTGACCATTTTGTGCTCCCACTCTCTACTGTCCCTGACTAACAATTACATTATAAGCTGCTACAAGGGCTGAGGATAACTAAACAACATGGGTCCAGCTAAGGAGCTGGGAGCTACTTTCAGATGGATCAAGAGAAGAACTGGAAATGGGATGGCTGATTTATGGGCTAAATGAAATAGGGAACAACTATCTGGGTAGAATTGTAATATGGGTTTGATTGTAAAATTTAAAGACTGACCGGGTAATATTCTCCCAGGCTCCCAGTTTTGAATTGTACTATTAAATTGTCTAAATTAATGAAATTCTGTTATTGATAGAAAAAATAAGCTCTTCCTAGTCTGATATTGTAACATTGGACTTATCCTTTCATCCAACTACCCTAGTTTTTCTCCTCGTATGCTGATTCTTTCAACAACCCTTCAGGGTGGATGTAAATCATGTAATTGCTACCACACCCAATTCTTCCTCCTCGCTTCACAATGATTTCTCATCCTCTTCCCCTGCTTCACAGTCACTTTCCTTCCCAAAGAAAGAAACCATGCTTCTTGCTTATGCCAGCCATCCTCTCAACTCCTGCAGAATGTTTTTCCATCTTCTCTCTTCTCCTTTTTTCAATCCAGGATGTCTGAAAATGCCCAGTTCCCCCAAGATCCAAAGCAAACTCCAATTAGTGAAAGATTATTTCTCAAGTTACTGGCTTGTTGCTCTGTTGTCTGGCTCATCAGAAAATTGTCCCTGCTATTCAACTCAAAAGGAACCTCTTAAATTTACAGATCCCACACTTCTATTTATTCTTGATTTGCTTAACATGTTTCTTCCCCTAGAATTCTAAACCATAATTGTTCATAAACCATGGCCAACCAACATATCATCTAACACTTGATTTACAACTCTACTTCTTTATGCAGATATGTGAATGGATGACAGTTCAACCAGATATAAAGCTATTACCAGGGGACTATGCTCTCCATTTGGACTTAGTTGCAAAAGTTCGTGGCTGGGTTAGTGCGGAAAAGTTTTTTGAAGATCTTCCGGAACATATGAAGGGGGAACCTACCTATTCTGCTCTTCTCCACACCTATGTACAACACAATTTGTCTGAAAAAGCAGAGGCTTTGATGAAGAAAATGTCAGAATGTGGTTTTTCAAGGAATGTTCTTCCTTATAACCACATGCTATCCCTCTACATTTCAAATGGACAATTGGGGAAGGTCCTGGAAGTTATCCAGGAGTTGAAGAAGAACACCTCTCCAGATGTGGTTACCTACAATTTGTGGCTAAATGTATGTGCTTTGCAAAATGATGTTGAGGATGCAGAAAAGGTCTTCCTAGAACTGAAAAAGGCAAAAATAGATGCAGATTGGGTGACATACAGTGTTTTGACTAACTTATATATAAAAAAGGATCAACTAGAGAAGGCAACTAGTACCTTGAAGGAGATGGAGAAACGGGTTTCTAGAAAAAATCGTGTAGCGTATTCCTCCCTCGTTAGCTTGCATACCAGTATGGGAGATAAAGAGGGGGTATACCGGATATGGAAGAAGATTAAATCAACTTTCCATAAGATGAATGATGCCGAGTATACCTGCTTGATAGCATCTTTGGTGAAACTTGGGGAGCTTAAGGAAGCTGAGAATGTCTATGCAGAGTGGGAAGTGGTGTCTGGGACTGGTGACTCTAGGATTCCTAATTTACTTCTTGCAGCTTATATTAACCAAGGTCAGATGGACAAGGCTGAGAAATTTTGTGAAAGGATGGTTCAGAAGGGCATCACACCCAGTTACACAACTTGGGAACTTTTTGCGTGGGGTTACTTAAAAATGAAGAAAATGGATAAAGTCCTTGATTACTTCAAGAAGGCTATTGAGAGTGTGAAGGAATGGGATCCCACTGATCGAATTGTTCGAGAGGTATTTGATAACCTCGAGAAGGAAGGTAATATTGCAGGTGCAGAGCAGTTCTTGGTTATTCTTAGGAGTGCAGGATATGTGACGACTCAGATATATAATTCATTGCTACGCACATACGCAAAAGCCGGTAAGATGCCTCTTATAGTTGCTGAACGCATGAAGAATGATAATGTTGAGTTGGATGAAGAGACTCGGCAGCTTATAAAGTTGACAAGCAAATTTTGCGTAGGTGATGTTTCGAGCATTCTTTCTCATTAAGGAAACTGCACATTTTTGAATCAGAATTTTCTTTTTCGGCCAGATTTATCCATGAATATCAATTCTATATCTTTCCCTGCCCCTTGCCAGTGCGTTTAAATTTCAGTACCTATCAGTGGCTATCACAGGGTATGCGTACTGTTTGATCCTTATGACCATGCTAGTAGCACAATTTGTGATACCTGCTCACTTAATAACTAAATTTGGAATTGCTGCTGTCAGGTAGGACGTTTTCTAGAGCAACAACTTTTTCTGTTTAGTACCAATGTTCCAGGAAACGTTTTTTGTACTTTTACCCATTATCTAGTGCTACATCACAGCCCTGTTGGTAGCAATGAGATGCAGTTTCAGGAAATGCCAAATTTGGCAAGGCATGGCTTGGAGCACCGCTTTCTATGAAAAAACGGTTCCAAACAGATGGCTGTTTCTTGGAGCATTGTTTTTTCCTACGTGGTGTTGATGTGGCACCGTTGCTCCAGGAAACGACAACAATGTCAAATAGCCGCTTGAGCAATAATCATTTGACAGGAGTGATCCCTTGGAGCATTGGCAATTAGGGCTGTTCATAACAAGACCCAAACCGACCAACTCAAGTCGGCCGATTTTTCTTCAACACCGGTCGGTTTCGGGTTATGAAAAAATAAACTAATGGTTCGGTTCAGTTTTGGTTTTCATGTGTGAAAACCGAAACCGACCCGACCCGACTTAGATATATATTATATATAATATATTTCAGATATATTATATATAAAATTCCAGCTTTAATCCATCAAATCATTTTTAATTTTTAGACATCCAGCCTTCGCTTCTTAGACTTGAATCCTTTACCGTTCACGCCGAGAGAATCATTCACAAAACCTACCCAAACCGATCAGGTTGGTTTTACTTAGTATAGGGTCAGATTCGGTTTCATTTTTAGGTAAAGCGACCAGGTTGGGTCAGTTGGAAAAATGTCAGTAAACCAACCCAACCCGACCCATGAAGAGCCCTATTGGCAATTTAAGTAGGCTACAAGTAATTGACTTGTCGGAAAATGTATTAAATGGCATCAGAGCTTGGAAACTACACCAACCTGAGGTTCGGGGTCACTTCAATCTGTCCAAACAGAGAACCAGGAACATCTTTGTGCCCTGGTTCAACCGCATACCCAACTAACGGCCAATGTTCAGATGGCGGGTTCAAAGAACGCGGACAATGGCATGTAAAACAGGAACAGTTTTGGTGGGTTGGTAGGGTGGTTAAGGCGAAGAACGAAAGAAGCACTAGTCACACTGTACATGGCGTAGGATGGAGAATGGAGGCGTGCCCTGTGCCCTGGGTCAGGTGAACCAAATAAGAGGGTAGAAGGTCGAATTAGGCTTAGATGATGATGACGATGATGAACGGTGGGCCATCAACCCCTCGGCTTGGTTTGACTCTCTCTAATCCATGTGTTCATGATATAATTATTTCCATTAAATTATTGATAATAAATAATAAACATAAATCTTTTTATGGAGCAGCGAAGCGTTACGTGAAGAATAACTGCAACAACCGGAAGAAGAGAGGTTTACCGAACCCAACCCAACCCAACCCAATCCACGTCCCTTATTATCTCACGTAGTTCTGAGTTGAGTTACAGTATTGTCCCTTGGTTGTTTTCTGAACTACAAAACTGCTCCATATATATTCATGCCATTTTTTTCTTGTTTTTTTGTTAAAAATACCAATATGCCCTCATTCTCGATGTTCCTGTGATTTAGTTGCACTTGCACATGCACACCCTCTCGTGGCCTATCAAGGAAACACAATTTATTTAATAAGAGTTGGTTTTCTGTTGCAGTCCTGGGCTATGCAAATTTAGACCTGGCAAAAAGTTGACGCAACCCACTAACACGACCCAATACAACCCAAAAAAACCGGGTTAAGGTCTCATTTAGCTACATGAATGGCTGAATGACCCGACCTGAAAAAACTGGGTTAGGTTGGGTTAGGTCATGGGTCAACCCGCTGACCCGATTGTCAGGTCTAATTGGGACTATTTATGTACTACTAAAAGTTTTCACTCTTTAATTTTTTCTATTCAGCCTTTACTCTTTGAATTGTTAAATGTTCAATTTTTTATTTTATATTTGGAATTTTAAGGTTAATTTCTTTAATTTTGACATTTTTCATGTATTTTTTTTATGTTTTTAAATTTCAGTTATTTTTTTTTTGGATGACCCGAATTGACCCATGGGTCAACCCTAACCCAAACATTTAGGGTTAGGGTCTAGTATTTGACAAACCAACCCAAAATTCAACCTGACCCAAAATCAACCCAAAATGTCTTAACCCAACCCGACCCATACCCTCCCAACCCAATTGCCAGGTGTGCATGCAATTTTTCTTTTTGTGTGAAAAAAAAACAAAAATATACACATTAGCAAACACTCCCTTGAATTCTATTTTATTTAATTGCATGGCAAAGCGTATTAGACTATTAGTAACCACATACGTATGGAAATGGTAGAATGATTTTGATTTGCATAGGTACACACTAAGGGAATTTACAAAAAAAAAAAAACAAAAAAAATCCTTCATATGCATCAATAACATTAAGGCTCAGTTTGGAAGGAATACGTACAAATACAAATATATAGAGTGCAAAACTTTGTATTTTGTATGCATACATATTTGTATTTGTATTACTTCCAAACTAAGCCTAAATTTAAGGCTAAAATTATTATAAGGTACACATACATAAAAATAAATATATTTTAATAGTTTATGTGAAGTTTAAGTATGCATGCATACCTCAAGAAATCATATAAATCTCATTAACACTTAAAATATCAATTTTACTGCAGCCAAAAAAAATATGAATGTAATGATTGGTTAATTACTTTTATTTTGTACAAATTTCTTAATATTTAAATACCAACTTTAGTGACAAATTAATTATTCATTTACTTTTTTTATTTTTCATGTTGAAATTAAAAAGGCGGTTTGAGATATTAAAATTTAAAACCATTGATGTTTTAATGCATCTTGAAAGCTGCCCTTGGAAGCTTTGGTATGTGGTGCATGATATTAAGCAGGAGCTTGTATATATGAACCTGGAGATTGCCATATCTATAGACTATAGAGAAGGAAATGGTGTTGCAGATGCTTTGGTTAATATTGCTTGCAATGTTCAAGTATATTCTAAATTTCTAATTATTTCCACTTCTCACAATACACGAATTGGTCATCTGGTCACTTATGCTGTGTTTGGTTTGAAGAAAAAGTAGGGAAAGGTAGGGAGTCCTTTATAAACTTTATATAGGTTTCCCGATCTTTCCCTTCCTTACCCTATTTTTTCCTTCAAACCAAACATAGCCTTAGGAAGGCAACATTTATCTCTTGTTTCTAAGAATTAGATAAGCTTTTTTCAGGGAGTCCCAGATGAGATGTTTTTCTGTATATTATGAGTTGGACTGCCTCTTGTATAGATTCTTTTGAGGGGTAAAGTTTTTATGTCCCCCTTGTAAGCATTTTTTTTTTCTTGAGATAATAAAATTCAATGGTGGTGGCCACTTGGACCACAGATGTTTGGGGTTTAAAAAAAGCACCTTGTAATACAGTGGTAAGGACATTGGAATTAATATAGGAGTTTCATTAAGATTTAAAAAGGTTAATGCCTTAATGTGCATTTAAAAAGGCTCAGTTTGGAAGGAGTATAAATACAAATATGTACAGTACAAATACATATAACATAATATAAAATATAAGGTTTTGTACTCTACATAGTTGTATTTGTACTCCTTCCAAACTGAGCCTAATGTGATGTTCAAATTTCAAATTGAATAGGTGAAAAATGCAAAAATTCAATTTTTGATTATTAATGAATACCCTCTTTTTTTGTAATAAGTGAATTCCCCCTTAAATGTATGCATGGTTAAGAATGGAAATCATTTCCATACTATTCTTTTATATTTTTAGTCTGATAATTTGCAGATATATTTGTTTTTTTCTCAATTTTGAAGATATGTTTATTAAGATGAATATTAACATTCAAATCTATCAAATAATCCTAGGTCTAAGTATTCGATGTATTGTGACCCTGAAAAGTAAAATCTGATATATATATATATATATATATATATATATATATATATAACATAATATAATATTTTTAAATCATTTATTTATGCTGATTTTTTTTTTGTGTAAATGCTCTCTTAAATAGGTAGGAACATCTAATAATTAGTAATGCTGTTATGAATGTCATATATGATATATGTGGCAAATTACTACAGGAGGCTGTACAACACAAGACCCATGATGACAATCCCTACTGGGATCCCTAGAGTCGACAATATTCTTTTTGTTTAATATAATTATTTACCTTTAAAAAAATCCCTTCTTAAAAAATAATTTTCAAATAAGTGAAATGATAGGAGAAATAATTTAAAGGTAAAGGGAAGGGTCTGTTGAATTGAGATCGCCGACCAAGTTCTAGCCATTGGATTTGACAAATGGACTGGTCTTAAACCACTAATAAAACCATTTGGGGTGCTTTCACTAAGGTGGTATTTGGCTCATGGCAATGCATTGAATGATGGATATATCTATACTATTTTAAAAAGCATGAATGGCCTCAAGATTATTTCTGGAATTTTATGGGGATAAAATTTACCCTTTTATATTTAAATTTATTGATAAAAAATGAGGGCAAATAGGATAATCAGTTATTGATATTAAATGAGTTGAAAAGAGGTAATTTTAAGATATTCAATCATTCAATTCCCTTTCATTAAATCCAACATTTAAGTTATTAACTTGCATTCATATTCATTGAATCATATATTTAAGTCATTTTTGTTTCTTCTCATCATTAAGTTCAATTAATTAAATTCATACTTTATAAATTAATAATTCCAATAACATAAAAGCTTATACTTTTAAAATCTACCTAGAAAAAATAGTGCTTTCATCTAGGTTGTGGTAAGAAATTAAATAATTTTGGGCCAATTTATATTGACATGATTAAATAACAAAATGAAAAAAATATAAATTAAAAAAATTGGGAACATTTTTAACATACATATTAAACAATAATAAGTACATTAAATAAGAAATGTTTTTATTAATGATGGAAATGGAATGTAAAATTTAAAACCAATTAGAAATAAAAATATTTTCTATTCTCTCTCATTAAATCCTATATTTAAGATATATTTTTCTCATCTTTAAATTCTTGTAATTAAATCCATAATATTAATTTTAATAGTATAAAAATAAATATTTTGAAAATGTAATTTGAAAACAAAAACATTTTATTCCCTTCTAGTGGTGGGCAAGTAATTCGACCATTGGAGGTCAATAGAATTAATAAATAATGCCATAATTAAATAATAAAAAATTAAAATAAATAAGTACAAAATGTAAGAAGTATTTTTATTAATGATGAAAATGGAATGCCAAATTTAAAATCTACTTAGAGATGAAATAATGTCTTAGTCAAATAATAAAATTTAAAAAAATAAAAAAATACAAAGAATCACAAAATAAAAAAATAGGGAAAATTTTGGGCACATATCTAATGTTATATATTTATAAAAAATAAAATATTGGGTATACCTATAACATTATACATTCATTATATTGAACAAAAATAAGTATTATACATAAGAAATAATTTTATCAATGATGGAAATGTAATACAAAATTTAATGTCTACCTAGAAATCAAACTACTTTTCTTTTTAGGTGGTGGTTAGTGATTTGGGTAAGATGATATTATAGACAAACAAAAATTAAGTGTAATAAGTAAAAAATTATTTATGTAATGTATATGAAATATATAGTTTAAAGGGAAAATTATAGTCAAAGCCAGTTGAACATTTAAAATTAGGTTGTATGATGACCAAAAAACCATTAAAACTTTGACAACCGACTCTACATTTCAAATTATAAAAACCCCCACCATGCATGTCATCAAAGGCTTATGTGGTTGTTGCCAATATGGGACTCTTAATCCATATTGGACACAACAAAAAGCCTATACCAAAAATAGGTTTTCAGTTTCTCTCTCATTCCCTCTGTCTTTCGATCTCCCTCCCTTCTCTCTCACTCTCACAGTCATGTCTCGATCTGCCGCTCCATTTGTCTCTCCCACTATCTCAGCTTTGGTCTGTAGCCAAATCAAAACATTGGTTTCTTCCTCTCTCTCTCTCTCTCTCTCAATCTATCATTCTCTCTCATTCTTCTCCCTCACTCTTCCTCTCGATTAATATCTCATTCTCTCTCAATCTCTATCGTTCTCCCTCAATCTTTCTCCCGCTCCCTCTCTTGTTCTTTTCTTTTTATTTTTCTTACAAACTTATATAATATTAATCAAATTGTATAAAAGAACTAAAGGGACCAACCACTTATACAATCAAGTTATAAATTTCTATTAAGTTGGTGTAAATTTCATAGCCAAGAGTTTCTTGTGATTTTTTATCGAATTTGTGTAATGATACCAATTTGATAAAAAATGGTATTTGTTTTGCAATTTGCTCCAACTCATCACTCGAATACGTCCAGGCAACCCTCCAACTAGGAGCTTCTAAATCATGCATCATCAGTATTAATCTTCCATTTTTTTATTTTTCTTACACACTTATACCACTTGTATAATCAAACTATTTTTTTATCTAGATGGTGGGGCAATGATCCAACTTTTTAAAGAAACCCATGATGTCATAATTGAATAATAAATATTTAAAAAAAGATAGAGCACAAAAAATGAAAATGTATAGAATTTTGTCGAAAACACTTAAGAACATTTCTAATGTTATATTTTCATCATATTAAATAAAAATAATTGTTAAAATAAAAGTTATTTTTTTATGATAGAAATGGAACATAAAATTTAATAATAATAATAATAATTGTTATTTGCTACAAACATTTAAGTTTATTTTTAATCATATTGTTACTTTTGTTAATTTTCAATTTCTATCTTAATTATGATATATCTAAAATTCAATTAATTAATATGAAGAAAAAATTTTCATATGCTATTTAATTAGTAGTATATATATAATAGAATAAAATGATAAAACAAAATTTGTGTAGCCGGCCTCATATAATTGCGCTATGGGACAAGGGAAGGCTTAGTTGATGAAGAATTGATGATAATGAATAATACAAAACATGTTTTTCTGTTCATTCATAGCATTAATTGAGTGACTTGCATATAATGCACGTACTCACTCATTCTCAAAAAATATAATGCATGTATAATTGGTCTCGACTCTAAGAAAGGAGGAGGGGTAATTTAGTCAGTTTGCTCAGACACGGAAAAAACGAGGAGAATCCAAACGTACAAGGACTGGCACGTAAATATTGTGCTGAATCAAGGTCAAACTTAAAGCTAATCCCTGTTCCTTTCCTGTACTCACTCCTCAGTGTCTCCGTTTCCCCACGTTACTATAATTGGCTACGTTGCAGGTCAGARCTTGGAGCTCAACAGCCTCTCTCTAGCTCGTATAGTCGTATATTGCTTGAACGAGGAAAGAAGAAGAAAGAGCTCTCTCTCTCTCTCTCTCTTTCTCTCTCAATACGAATACTCAAATGGCGTTTCTGGCGGAATCCGGCGACGTTTGTGTGCAGGAGGCGATGGCGTGGCTACCCGCCCACGTTTTTGACTCTGCTTGCGAACCGAAGGTCTCTCGTCCAGAATCCAAACCCACTACTATTTATATATTTGTTATTATTACTGAATCTTCTTCATCTGTGATATGTTACATGAAATTCATTCCACTGAATCCGTTTTTGTTGTTTGGGATTTCAATTTTCATTTCCCCAGGAACTTTTGGGCCGTCAATACCACCACCATCATTATCATCATCGTCGTCTCAACAACACTTACGCAAGCCCTCTTCCTCGGGTACTCTTTTCTTCATCTTCATGTACTTACTTTCCACTGGGGGAGAGAGAGAGGTTCTCTCCGTTGGGAAGCGTTTTTTTTTATGATTTTGAGAGGGGGAAACTTGGTCATTGAAATTTTGGTTCCCGGAAAGTTTATTTTTACGTGTATCACTGTCCATCTTCTACATGGATAAATAATTTTTCTATTTGGGGAAGATTTCTAACACTTGAATGGATAAAAAATACTTCTTTTAATAATAGATTTTTATAGTTAAAATGGTTATTACCTAGTAAATAAAAGAACATGGGTAAATGCACTTACCCGGATAAGTATTCCCCTAAAAAAAACTCACCCAGGTAATTGCATTTACCCGGATAAATAACTTACCAAAAAAAGAACAAAGCCTAAAACCGCTAAGCTAGAAGTAGAATGTAGATGATAGAGATTTTCCCCAATTTTCCTGCTATTATTTTCTCTCCATTTAAGGGGAATTCAAATTGTATACAGTTCTACTGGGCCAATTATGATACACCACCTCAGATCCTTTGATGTGCACCAATCATGATGACTTGGCGCAACATAACAGGCATAAGCATCCTCCGGTTGGTTTCCTCCTGATTTAATTGTACACCAAAATCCGTCTATACACCTCAGATCCTATAATGCATGTATAGGCATAAGCATCTTCTGGTTTTTTTCCCATTCATTTCAACTTTGAAGGCTATAAATAGAAATTGCTATAAACCCAGTCAAAAGAATCTTCTTCAAATGACACGACCAGCTTAACTGTTAATAGCATAAACGCGCGCCAGCAAAGAGTAACGGATTTGTTTTCATTGAATACCAATCTGGCAATCTTACCTCTCCTTTTGTACTAGTTAGAAAATGAAAGACATGAATTATCCAGCTATAAATATATTTATGATTGTGATTATGATTAGAGCCTAGAGGGATAACATTTGGTATGCCACTTTGTAACTATTAGTGCTCACCTTAAAAGTCTTAGGGCCCATTTGGTTTGCGGTTCCAATTGTAATAATCCATTCCTAGCCTCCTGCCTGTGGTTCAAATAGCTAGGGATCTGATTCCGATTCGATCCAAACCCTATTCCCATGAATCGATGGAACAGACCCCTCCCTATATATATATTCCATCCCACACACATACAGCATGAATGATTCTACTTTTTCATTATTGAAAATTTTCAAACACGGAGCTTTGGGAAAAGCATGCAGTAACTACCCAGGAAAAATATGGGTAATTAATCACTCAATTAAGTACTGATGGAGGTTTTTCATGTGATGATCGATCGACATTTGTTCATCAGAATCACAGCTCAAAATCGGAGTCAAAACGGCAACCAAGACCAAGACCACCGAGATATCCAATAAACGGTGCATCTGGAGGACCCGGAATGCAGGCCATCTTTCTAGACTCTAGGCAAAGGTCATGCGGCACTGGGGTTTTCCTCCCTCCTTGGGCTGGTACCAACTTCCAACCAACCAAGAAGCCAGGTACGTAACTTCCGAGTTCCGACCAAACAAGAGCCTAACCACGGTACCTTAGCTGATCGGAAACATACAAGTCCTTAGCTCTGAATTAAATTTGATTTGTAATTTAATTTATCAATTATGCCCCGCAGCKTGTTCGCCTGTTCTTCTCCCATCTCGCGTTGTGCAAGCTCTTAACCTCAATGTGCATGCATTAGCCTGTTCCCAAATCACACCCCAACGACGAGGTTAGTACTGTTTTCTTAATTTCTTGGGCTCTTCTCTTTCTCTCTTTCACACTTTTGGATGAATTTTCTCGTTGACGATCAGAATTGTTTGCAGATGTAAACAGTACCTTAGTCTTAGACAATGACCGGAGTCGTCGCAATTCAGTTTGCAATAAAAACTGCAACGGTTCATCTCAGTGCTGTGTCTCCGCCCAATCTCGCAGCTCTTCGCCGGAGATATTTCTTCCAAAGGAATGGACTTACTAGACTTGGAAAAAAAATATCAAAAATAAAGAAGATGAAGAAATGCTCCTTCTCTTCTTACTTCACTATTGATATTGATAATGTAATGTAAACATGTTAATTACCATTGATTCAATAATAATAGTAGTAAACGATGCCCTTACTATACCCGACGTGATTGGTAATTTGGTACGGTTCGATTTGGATCCATATATACAGTGGTATTTAGGTACCTGTGGATTAATTTGCATGTCGAATTGGTTGCGTGTACGGGTTCCTGACTAGCTCGGCTCGGTTCAGTTAGTTTCGAACAAAGCTCAAGCCCAATTTATAGGCTTGTTTGTTAATCGATTTGAGCTTGAATTTAATAAAACTCAGCTCGTAAGGTTTAGTAAATAGTTCGAATAGCTACATAATAATAATAATAATAATAATAATAATAATAATAATAATAATAATAATAATGATGATGATGATGATGATAATAATGATATAATTATAAAAAATAATATATCTAATAAAAATGATATAATATTTTTATTTTTATATATAATAATAACTAATTATTATAATTCTTATTTTTTAAATATCAAATAAAAATATATATATATATATATATATATTTTTATTTTTAAAAAATATTTTTCTTAAGTCAAGCTCAAGCTTACGAGCTTTTGGCTCAAGCTAAGCTCGAGCTCAAGGTTCTAGCTCGAACTGAACTCGAGCCTCATACTACCTTGGCAAGCTGAGCTTGAATAGCTAACTATTCGACTTGGCTCGCCTCGAGTCCACCCCTAGTTGCATGTGTAGGTGCATCATTCCCATTTGACGAGATTTGTTATATGAATTGTTAATAATACTATAACTAACGGTAATTAGTAATGCTAATTAGTAAAATTATTATTAAATTATCATAATTGTTATAATTATCGGTTAAGTACTTTAACAAATATTTATAATTATTGCAATTGTTATAATTATTACTATTCAGGAAAGTGTGTCAAGTTAGTTCCCGAACTTTAAAATGTGTCACCTTGAACTTTCAAATTGTGTGTTTAATTAATAGGTCCTTACCATTAGTTGTTCCTTAGTTAACATTGTCACGTGACATAAGGTGCGTATCAAATAATTTCAAAATGGAAAAATTACCTAGAGATGTAAAACAGGCCATGCTAGACTAGCATGGCATGACCCATGAGYTGTCCTGGATCGTGCCTCCTCCCTTGGGATATTTTGGGGGTTTGGCTCGGCATGGCCCACGGCCAAGGCCCGCATAGATCTATGTCGTGCTGTGTTAGGCTAGTCTATGGATCGGACCAAAGCTATTTATTTTAAAAAAAATGAGAAAAAACTTAAAATTTTAATTTTGTATGAACTTTGATGTATACAATTGCTTATATATACAATAATTAAATAAAATTGAAAAAAATTGTTTATTTTATTAATATATTATATAATTGTAATTTATATAATATAACACATATATAAATATTATATATATAATATTAATATATGGGTCGTGCCAGCCCACGAGCCACGGGCGGCACGACATGATAATGCAGGTCATGCCGGTCCAGCCCGACCCATACAATTATGCTGTGCTATGGCATGGCCCATAGACCATCGAGCCAGGTCGGCTCAAAATCATGCTAGGCCACAAGTGGCACAACCTAATTTGCACCTCTAAAATTACCTTTTATGATATTTTTCTGACCATTTTACTCATTTTCGTCTAAGTGTTAAAAAAAGGGAAAGAAGGGTTTTGAAATCTGATAGGTGATTGTCCAATTATAGTTGATCGTTGAACAGGGGAGCAGGAGCTTGAACAGTTGATTAGTGTCTGGTTTCATAGCTCTTTTCCCCTTTCCTTCTTCTAACACTCAAACGAAATAGGTAAAATGGTCAAAAAAACATCATAAAGGGGTAATTTTGTTATTTTGAAGTTATTTAATGACACCTAATGTCAATTGACGTTGTTGACTACCGGTAGGGACCTATTAGACACAATTTAAAAGTTCAGGGTACTATTAGAGATATGTTTTGAAGTTTGGAGAYTGACTTGACACAACCTCCAAAGTTGAGGGTACTGTTCAAGAATTTTCCCTCATATAATTATCAATAATTATACTGAAATTATTGGTTAATACTATCAGCGAAATTATAGTAATAGCCTTTGAAATAATTGTTATTTATCTATGGAAAAAAACGTACCATAACTCCTCTTATGTCCCTTAGTTAGAACTGCAAGTTTAGAACAGTAAACAAACAAATCCTAGTACATCCAGAATTCAAGTAAGTCTACATATACCACATTGGCTCTCAAATTTTAACTCAATTCCTAAACAACTCTAAAGAACTTGTAAAAATTATAGTTTTCAACCAACTTTGCTTACCAAGCAATTATATAAAGAAATTTTTAGTTACAATATCGATGGAAAGATCACAAAACTCAAAATCACGTTTATATTTTTTCTTTTTTGTTGGAGGTCCACCGCTGTCTAGCATAAGATTTTATCATTGCACCAAACATGCAATGGCCCCTCCCTTCCTTTCTTCAATCTATAATATTATTTCTTGTTCCTTCTCCAAATAAAAGTTTTTTCAGTTAACACTTAGCAATCAAGAAAAAAATAATGTGCACTGCAGAATTTTTTTAAATCTGTAACCGCTAAGCTCCTTTAAGATACATGCCCAAAAGAATATCAACATCTCGATCTCCTCCTTTCAATGACCTACCAAGAGAATGAAAAATCACCCATCCTTTTACTATCATGTCTTTCTAGTGGTATCACGGGGTGAGCAAATGGATATATTCTACCTAGGAGTCAACCTTGAACCAGTCTTGAACCGGTGCTACCATATAGAGTATGGTTCCAAATTATTGGAACCGACCCCCACCCAAGTTGATTTGAGGGTCTAGGTGTTTATCCAACTCAAATCGGTCTTGGTGAAATTAAACTTGCCTTGAAATAAATAAAAAAAGAAAGAAAAAACTTTGAAAATGTGAAGATTCAAACCTAAACACTCATAGTTACAAACCCACTTCACCATTGAGTCACTTAAGTGATCTAGCCATTTTTCTTTAATTTAATATTTGAATGTGTATAATAAGTATCGCAAAAGGAAATATTTACAAACAATAAATTATAATATTGATGAGTTTTGACATGTATATTAACATACTACTACTACTACTACTATTACTAGCCAAACTTTGGCATGTCTTGGCTCAACTTGACTAAAATACTATCAAGTTCAAGTTCAAACTTGAGATTGACTTGAACTATATTTTTCGATTCGAGCTCGGTTTCATTAAATATTGGGTGAGCTCGAGTTCAGCTCAAAAGTTAAAAAATGAATATATTTTATATTATACATATGATATATTTTTTATAATTTATAGTATATTCTTATATTATATATAGAATATAAAAATATATTTTATATTCTATATAGGTGTGTATGTATGTAAGGTTCGACTATGATGCCGGAAAGACATGATACCATAAAAACTTACAACCAGCCAACCTGCATCATAAAAATAATAACCAATAAGGTGGGTTTTCATCAAATTCATGAGAGATTGTGATTGGTCAAAGCTTTTTTTGTATCATGTCTTTTCGACATCATAGATTTCCCCATGTATGTATGTACATATGTATGTTGTATGTATTCATGCATGCATGCATGCATGTACATACACATATATGTGTTAATCAAGTCAAACTCACGACCTTTTGAGCCAAACTTTTTATTAGTTGAGCTCAAATAACTAATCTAGCTTACACCAAGGTTCGAACTCAATTAGAATCAAAGTCAAATCAAGCCTAATCAAACTCAAGCCTGAATTGTTCAATTAGAACTCAATTTGATTGCAGTTTTAGTTTTAGGTTCTGCCTTGGAATCGAACCAAAACAACCCATGCTCATCCCTAACCACAATTAGTGCCTATTTGATTTCACTTCGAACAAGTATTTTTTTATAAGTACTTAATAAAAGTGTTGGAACCACACATTAAGTGTAAAATAAGTACTTGTGGGTATTTGGTAAAAAAGTACAAAAAATACTTATTTGATAAAGAATTACTTATTAAAAAACGCCACTTGAGAGTTGCCTTTTTTATAAGTACTTGTTAATAAGTGGACTTGTGAAAATTTTGGGACTAAAAAGACCATGTTTATTTTTTTAAATACCTRGAATACCCCCATCTCTCCTTAAACCCCATTCTTCCTCACTCGAATAGGGTCGAGCATACTAGCGGCAGCACCTTCCTTGGGAGCCATCGATGACCGTCGAACGAGCTACAAACTTGCTGGCGACCAGGTTGGTTTCACGTTTGCACTTGTTGTCTACATATGTTCTTGAATATTTTGGTTTTTTTTTTTGAGATTTTAAATGCTTGAAACCCTCTTTACCAGGTTTGGTTTTTTGGGGCGATTCCGGCATTCTCATTGTGCTTTCGTCGGCAACACACGGGTCAGCCATCCTCCTCCCTCGTCTTTGTTTTAAAACTATTTTTAGTACAATATTTTGATTAAAACCAATGTACAATCAAGCTACTTATGGAGAAAGTAGCTTACCAAACATCCCCACCCCAATAAGTGCTTAAAAACATAATAAGTGATTGGGCAAGTGGGTCACCAAACAACCTTAAGTGATTGTTAAAATAAGTACTTCTAAAAAGTACTTGTGCAACAAGTACTTCTTTTAACAACCACTTAATCATCAAACAAGGCCTTAAAGCCATAGAGATTGAATAGGTTTGACAATAGACTTGATTGTGGAAGATATGTTTGGTTTGGGAGAAAGTAAGAAAAAAAAAACAAAAAGAAAATTAGACAAAAAAATAAGAAAGGAACAAACAGATAAGGGAAAATTGTTAAGGCATTTCAAAATATTTCTTTAGAACTTTCCCTCCACTTTTATTTATCTCTTGTTTTTTATTTCTCTTGTTCTCTTATCTTGCTTTTTGTCGGAAAAAGGGAGGGACACTTTAGTAATTATCTTTACGGTCAAATCCGTTAATGGAAAAAGGGTAAAGCGCTGAAATCTGAAATTTCAGGGGACTTCGTCTTAAAATAAAGTTCAGGGGGAGGGGATAAAGTATCCCTATCACAAGTACCAGGGTGGTGGCCTGTAATTTACCTTTTTATTTCTTTTCTCTTCTCGATAGGCAGCCTGAGCAGTTGGATTGAACATTCGCCTGGCAGTTCTCGGCTACAAAACTCAAGGAGAGACTCTCCCTCGCCTTCTTTGTCATTATGGAGGCAATCTCTTTGAGCTCGCATCATTTCAATGCTCATCTATTTAGAAGAAAGCCATTCATGGTTCGATGTGAGTGTTTCCTTTCTATTCTTGTTCTTCCTCTTATGCAAATTGATTACTTTGAACTCATTTGCTCTAGTTCGTAGTTTCGTTTAGCTTTTAAACTAAACCCTATTGTGGCATCTCTGTCTTCCCACTTGCATTTCAGTGGTGCTATGCTTGTTCGAATAGGTCTTTAATGATTCAATAGCATTTTAACCGACTCACACTCATTAGCAGGATATTTTTAAGGGTTCATTTTTATTGTTGTTCTGGTGTACGGTAGCGGACATGTCCTGTCTTTGATTATGATAGACTTGACTGAATTGCGCAAGAACAATTTCAGCATCCTGCCTTTTCTAGTTATTTATGATGATTCTTCTTACTTAACAAGGTTTATCTATTTTATGGTAATTTTGCAAGTTTTATTAGTTTTTTGTTGTTTTTCTTCTCTTGTAAGTAAGAAGAATTATGTGCTACGTTAACAAGGTTTATTGGGTCACTCCGAAGTACGACATTATTCTTGCTACGTTACTTTATCAGTTGATCTTATAATTCCTACTTGCCTGAGTTAAGAGTTATCCGAATTTTAGTGTGAACTTACAAATCTTGTTTGTTTCATGTTATTATGTGCAAAGTTCTGAATTATTGGGTTCAACAGCCAGCCTTCTGCCAAAGTTCAGACAAACTCCTAGTCATGGTTGAAGAATCGATGGCAAAACTCAAAAGGACCTGTTTTGGTGTTTTAGAAGTATTATGCTTTTCTGCACAGAATATTTTAATGCCCTCTTTTTATTTTGGATATTTTCCTATACCTTTTCCCCTAAATCCTAATACGTAGAATAAAGGAATATTATCTTTTCTTTTCCTTTATTTTCTAAATGATGAGTTGGTGGGGATAGGGAAGTAGGATGACTGGTTAAAATGAGGTCAATTTACTCATTGTTTCCACTTGAATATTATTTAGTTGAGGAAATAAAAAGGACCAAAAATATTGTAGCTTTGTTTAAAGGTGTCCTCAACTAGATGAAGAGTAAAAGAAACATAGAGGCTAAAAGAAATAGCATGGATTAATGCTGAGTTGACTACTTTGATTTTTCTCACACAATGGAAACTCTCGGTTTCCCATGTCTACAAGTGCAAGTCATGCCAAACTCTTCGGAACAATGTAGTTAATGGTTTAAAAGGCAGAGATTTGAGGCAAGGCTCTAGAATATCTCAAAGCCTCATGGGATCTCATTCTTTCAAGAAAATGAGAAAAAGGTGAGAAAGTATACAGAAAAGACTATATATATGTATATATATTTTTTATATAAGAAGGAATTAATCATCATAAAAAATGAGGAGTATAAAGTACCAAGAACCTTAAAAAAGATAAAAAAATAATTGCATTCATATAAATCCTTCAAGACTATTTGTATAACTTAAAAGCAATACTTCAAATGAGTTCTAAAACTCCTAATTATTTAAATGAATCACAAATATACAAGGAAAACTCAGAATTGGTTATTAATTTAGTTTTATGATACTTTGCTTCAATGAATGTATGAAATGCAAGTTTTTTAGTAAGGGAAAATCTATGATAACGGAAAGACATGGTACCAAAAGAGCTTTGACCAATCAAAGCCCACCTGTGTATTTTGATAAAAACCATCTGATTGGTTAACATGTTTATGATGCCGGTTGATTGGTCACAAGTTTTTTGGATATGATGTCTTTCTAGTAACATAGTCGAACCCTTTTAATAAATATATGACATACATGTTCTTGACATAAGGCATCTCAAGGTGTGAGGCATGTTCCTTATACCTTTTAGGTATGAGCCTCAGGGCACAAGCCTCACATGCCTTCTAAAGTACCAATATACTTTACATGTCAAAGAGGAAGATGTGCAATAATGCAAAGTATGGAGTATGGACAAGCAGCCCTTCAAGATACACCTAAACACACACACATACACCCAAATGCTGCCAGTATACAAAAAATCCTCGTAGTCCCCAACTTAGCTAGATCACCCACCACTGGATTCATCTGTCCAGAAATCCATCTAATATGAACCTGTGTTCCTTTCAATCTCAATGAGAAGATGTGCCACATGTCCGTAGTATTACATTGATCAACTCAATCCTTTACAAAAAAGTCTTTTATTTATTTATTTTTTGTGGTTGTCATGCGTTAACCGTTAATATGTTGTAGTCATTCATGGTTAAATGCTTCATATCATTGTAGATTGTGTGTACGGTTTCCTGTTGCCTTTGCATTTTATAACCATCAATATAAAGGACCATTTGGTTTATCATCTTTAATAGCCCTAGTCCATATGCTTAGATAAAACATCAACTTAGTTGTTATCATTTATAATCCTTTTTGGGTTTCATTTGTAACTTTGCCCCTGATGTACAGGTGGAATGGTTGAACACAATCTCCATGGGTATCATCCATCATTTGCTGGGACCTACTCTTCCATAGTGACCAAGTCATCATGTTCTCTCAGAAGGCATGCCATGTTGTTGAATGGCCACCTAGCATCAAATTTGAATAGAAAAATTTCAGTATATTGTTCAAAGAATCTCCGAAATAATTCCTTGAATATTAAGGCAAGATCAATGGAGTCTTTACATGTTGGTTCTATTTCACCAGGAGCTGATGATGGAACAGATGTGACAATTTCACATAATGATGCCAATGACCATGCGACTTTGCAAACCAAACCTAAGATGTTCAGAAACAGATTTTTGAATTTTGTTCGTCTGGGTTCTGTTGTCAATGGTGCTGCAGAATCTTTTTTTAAGAGTGAAATACGTCGAAGATTATTTGTAACAGCTGTATTAATAGTAATCAGTCGTGTTGGCTATTTTATTCCATTACCTGGCTTTGACAGACGGTTGATACCTCAGGACTACCTTAGCTTTGTTTCTGGTTCTGTTGGTAAGTCTTGGTTATGCATATTTTCTTTGGATGCCCGATTAGATCCAAATATTTGTATTCTGAATTGATAAGACGAACATTTCCTATCTATTTGTTATTCCTTATCTGTTAGCAAGGTACAAGTTCAAATTCTTTATTTCATTTAAATGGGTTGGCCAAGGGTTGTAGGATAAACAAATATCTTTTGAAATAATTAGGTTCCATTCTAAATACATTGATCAATTATGGTTGATTTTGTAAATATTCTGTATAACTTTAGAACCATGGTTAGAAAACATTGTGAAGCATATTGCATATATGTATCAAATAACATTACAGGAAAAATGTAACCTAAATTACCTTTGGTTTGTATACCATGCCTTGTTGTTGACAAATACCCTTGGTGACGAGCTTGGTGATTTTTGGTTTGTATACTATGCCTGGTTTTTGACAGATGAGCTTGGTGATTTTTCTGCGGAGCTTAAGCTTTCACTTTTCCAGCTTGGAATCAGTCCTCAAATAGCAGCATCAATTGTTATGCAGGTTCATAACACTTTTTCCGTTTTTATGCAACTTTCTTAATTGGATGGTTCTACTATTGGTTTTTCTTTGGTTTTATTTCTCTATTATAAATAATTGCTGTCCATGGTGCTTTTCAGTGCCATAGTTCACATGGCTCAGATGATATATTTAATTACTCAGATTACTAGTTTAAAATTGGATTAAGAGTAAACCACATTTTGGTGCATGTCATGTTTGTTTTCTTTGATGTTCAAGTCAGAATGCACAGTAGACTTTCAAAACTTGTATGACAATATGGACCCCAGATACTAGGTCTGATTGCAAACTGAAATAAAGGAGGGAGAACTAAGGTAGCAGGAGATCTGCTCAAGAATAGCTAATTTTCTACAGAATATATATAAAATCGCACACAACAAAATGCTCTTTTCCAAGCACTAAAGGAGGGAGAACTAATATGGGTTGTTTCTGTTCTATCCGTTTTCCACAGTCAGTATCTATGTTTTGCTAATAGAGAAGACAACTCCGTTGTGAGGAGGTGATTGAGCTACTTCTCATTAGAGTCATTAAGTGGGCTCCGTATTTGGAGATATTTAGAGACGTATCAATGGGTTTTCTTCTTAGAGATTGGCATTTGATGTTTCACTTCTGCCCAGCTAAGCTTGTGACTGCTCTTGAGCCCCCCAACCCCCAATACAAAAAAGAAGATAAGTAATTAAAAGAAAGAAGAGAAATGAAAAAAATAAAAAAAATCTATGCTCAACTTTTACAGGTGTTTATCAGGAATCCAATTGAGTAAGTTTTGAAGGGCTGTTGTTTGGTTTAATGGTGAAATCTCAGGGTAACAAGCATGAGACTTGAGAGTTTGAGTCTGAAAATAGCTACAGTGTACAAAGAAAAGTCACAAGTTAGGTCTATACTCGGTCTACTCCTTCCAAGACCCCAGATAGCCAGGACCATCATTGGGTAATCCGGTAATGACACTTCTTGCTTCAGGGATGGCAGAGAGTAGGTCTCATTGATTTATTTGGAATCTACGAGGAATGGTAATTCATCTAGGGTGCAGCTTCTTTCCTTCCAAAATTTTAGGCTGTCTTTATCTTTGGGCCTTGACAGGATCATTGTTCAACAAGACTCTTGGACTGTAATTAGTCAATGGGAGATTACTTTTCCTGTTTGTGGAGATTTTATTGTCTCCTTTAGAGAGGTCAGATCCTTGGAACCCAGACTGAATCCCTCATATTGCTGGGTGTTAAGCATAGTTGTCAAGGCGACGCCTAGGTGACAAGGCGCCCTTTGAGGCTCGCCTCGCCTAATCGCCAAGCAGTTTTGCACTATGTATTGTAAAATACTTTTTTATTCTTTATTTTTTGACATTATAATTATAAAATAGGCACTATTAAACTAAAATATTTATTTTGTGTGTTTATATACTAATTCGTTTTTATTATTTTCTTATTTGTTAGGATTTAATCTATACAAACATTGCTAAATGCTGTATTGAACCCTCAAAGACTTTAAAACCTGAACCAAAAAGGAAGAACTTAAAATTTTGTCTAATCAACACATTTTCTACTACTACTACTACTTTTTCTTTTCTTCTTTTCCTATAACAAAAATAAGGGTTCAGTCCCTATATTTTTTGAATTTTCTTTTCCTTCTTTTTTTTTTTTTCATGAATATGTTGATTTTCTATACTTTAACATGAACTCTATACTTTTCTTATGAAAATTATGAATAATTATTAAGGAAATATGGCTATGGTACCTAGGGAACTACCCTAGGATCTATGTTTTCTATATAAAAAATCCATGGCGCCTAGGCGACTAGGTGACAAGGCGCCCCCCTGACGCCCAGCCTCACCTTGGCACCTTGAAACCAATGGTGCTAAGATCTGCAAACTCAGTTGGACATAATGTTGTTGGARATGGAATGAGGCAGACTTAATTTTATTGAGGTCTTATACTGTTGGTTTGGGTGGTTTCTATCATTCCATTTCCAGGCCTCCATTTTTCTATCATTGATTTCTTGCTGTCCAAACCTCCAATACCATTTATTGGCATTGATATTTTAATACTTATTAACATTATTTTGAGCAATTTCTTGTTATTCAAACCTCCAGTACCATTTATTGGCGTTGATATTTTAATACTTATTAACATTATTTTGGGCAATTTCTTGCTGTCCAAACTTCCAGTATCATTGTATTCCTTGAGTTCTTTGCATGTATAACACCTTTAAGCAGAAATTGTGAATCTCATATGCAGGTGCTTTGTCATGTTGTACCTTCACTAGTGAAGCTGCGGAAAGAAGGTTTAGATGGCCATGAGAAGATTAAGAGTTATATGTGTGTCTAGTTTATTCATCTCAAGCAGTGAGACGATTCCTACCATTCGTTTTCACTCTATCATGTCTTTGCTCAATATGTTGTGATGGTTCCCAACCCTTTGATTTGGTTTTCCATTTCAGATGGTGGATCTCACTTGGGTTTGCGATATTGGAAGCACTCATCCTTGCTTGTTACTCACTTCCATATTCAATCTATGCAGCTAGTCACAGGTAGTTATTGTATTAACAGTCTTAAGTTCAATAATTTTCTTGTATTTAGGAAAATGTTTTCTGACTTGATTCAATTCTTGGAAATACAACTTAGTACTACTATTTTTTTTGTCAGTAAAGAATGAGAACTTGGTTCCTTCTATTGATCAACAATTTGTATACCGTCTAAAAACACATGAATTGCTGAGTCACTTGCATTATTCCCAGTTATCACATTGTTACATGAATTGCTGTATTGGCTTGCCATTAAATGTTTGCATCTGAATAATTGATGAGTTATTACGTCCACAATTGCCTATCTTAACAGACCCCTGATTCTAGAGTTTGAATTCCACATCCTTCTGACCTTTTCACCACAAAAGTCTTTCTTTGAGACATTTTCTTCTAGTGACTCAAGGCTTTCCCATATAAAAGGATYATGGCATTCAGTTATTCCTGGAGTGTGCTTGTTTGCATGGGAAGCAGTAATAAATGGAAAAATCAATACATGTGACAAAGGTTTAGAGTATTGATACACCCGATACGCAAAAACAAGAGTATCGGGTGTTTCAATACCACAAAACATTATTTTTTTAGTTTTTTTACCCAAAATTGGTCAAGGGTCGGTTTTAGGCCTGCCTACCCCCTGAAAATGTCCAAAATTCCAAACCCCCTGTATTTAGATATTGGTGGCTTGCTGATACAATACGATACACCTGATACGGGGCTTAACATGCCAATACTTTAAACCTTGCATGTGACAAATTATAAAGGGAGAAGGGATCAACAAAAGTGCCTTCTAAATTCTAATATCATCCTGGATGTGCATAACATATCTACAGGAGGTTGAATCAGCCTCACATTAAGTTTTGCACTGCAAGGAGTCTTAAAAACTGTGGTACTTTTTTCTTGGACTAATTGGTTTGGTGTGGGTGGACCCAGGAGGGTTGATAGAGCTTCTTTAGCAGTGGAAGCTGGTTGGTTTGGGGGCTCAGGGAAAGCTTTGTTGGAAACTAATCATCCATGGGATGTATGGAAAGAGAGGAATAACTAAGTCTTTGAAGGCAAGAATGCTTTCTTTTGAGGTAAAGCCTTGGATACTTTTGGATTAGGTGATGGGGTGGATGCTTTCCTTGATGAATCCTATCCTTCCTGCAGAGCTGGCCGCTGGGGGGTTTGAGCACAAAGGGGAGAGTGGTATAGGAGTTACTTTCCATGGCTGTCTTTTGGTGTGTGTGCGTGGGGAGAGGAATTATTGGATTTTTGAAAACAAATACTTGGAGGACTAAACAGTTCTGGGCAGAATTAAGGGAAAGCTTTGCTCCTGGTTGTCAGTATAGAGTACGGCAGATTTTTTGATAGAGATGTGTTATTTTCTTGTTAATTGCTTGCTAACAGAAAATTTTCTAGTCATAATGGTATGGATGTACTTGGTCTGGTTTATATATATTTTTTGTTTATAATACAATACAATACCTTTTGACAAAAAATAAAAAAAGAATGCCTCTATTAGAGGTTGTGTGCGGTTAGGCGCAACAAAAGTGCTAGACTTCCAAACACCTGAGGCACATGGTGCAAGGTGAGGCATATGCCTAAATGAAGTAAGGCACAGCTTTTCAAAAAATTAAGAGAAAAAGCTTGGCATATAAGAATTTTCATGTCTGGATTTTATATCAAATAAAAAGCACATAAATCTCTATAACGACATACATAAGAATCCATAACCATATTTAATGAAAATCAGTGATGATTCAATATCTATGAAATGCCATAATCCAAATACATAGAAGACATACAAATCCACTAGGCATGAAGAAGGTCAAAATTAAAGTCTAAAAGTTTCATAATAACCATATAATAAGTAAATCATAGAAGAGGCATAGGAGTGTAGCCCCTGTTTTAGGTAGGAAAAGAAGAACAGGACTGTTGTTTCAGTGGATCCTTCAGTTGAAAAAAGGAAAATTATATATACTCGTTACAGTAAGGATCATACCAAAGTATTTCCAGCATTCAATAATTCAAGCCCTATTTTACCTAGATAAAGCCAGGATATCATAGTTGTCAAGGCACCTGCCTAGGCGACAAAAATGACAAGGCGAGTGCCTTTTATAGTATCATTTGTATTGTTGTATATTATTAATGTATGTGTTAATACATTTTATTATATGTTATATATCATTATACTTTGTTTTAATGTTTTATTATTGAAATTTAAAAGATCAAAGGGTTTTGAGGAGAGAAAAAGAAAGAAAGAAAGAAATGAAAGAGGAAAGAAAGAATAGAATAATAAAGTCTTTTTTTTTCTATTCTCTCTCTAATTAAATAAAACAGAAACTCCATCCATGTTTTTTTTTTCTATTTTACTTTCCATCTTGAATATTTATCATATAAAGTTAATAACCTTCTTTAGCTGCTAATTAATATGAATTTACTCTATTAAATACTTATTGTAGTAGTATTATTTTTGAAAATAATGAAATTAATATATGTAAAAGATTTTTATCTTTTAGATGTGAAGATTTGCCACATTTTTAGAGGAAATTTAATGTTCTTAATAAAGAGAATTGCTATTTTTTCAATTAACATACATGTTGAATGGTATATAAAACTAGGAAACTAGTCAAAAGTCAGTTTTTTTTATATTATAAAATTTTTATCGCCTAGGCAATGCCTAGGCGCCTGCTTAGGTGACCCAGTGTCGCCCAGAATTGCCTAGATGCCTTGAAAACTATGCAGGATATGGCTGGACATGACATCGGATATGAAATTTACACTAACATTTTGAAGTATTTGACATGATATGATACCTGTGTACAGGTATCTGAGTATCATAATTCAAGCCTATGAAATTCATCAACGTTTTTCTTTCTCCTAGACTCCTAGTTGCATCATTTCAAGGAGCTAGTGTTATGTTGGATAGCTTCTATTCCTAATCTTTGCAGGTTGGGGTTCGTGCCTCTTCCAAGGCTGATTGTACTCTTCTTTTTGTTCTCTTTAATAAAAGTATTTATTCATTCATCAAAAAATCTTTGCAGGTTGGGGTGTTTACAGAGGTGGAGGGCTGGATTTTTGGCCCATATATACAAGGGAGTTGATGAGGGTGGGCCTTAGCACAACGATTGGGTTGCTCCATTGCGACCTGGGTGACCAGAAATTTTGGAAACAACCTCTCTGTATGTACAGGGGTAAGGTTGCGTACATCTGTCCCTCCCCAGACCCTTCATTGGCAGAAGCCTCGTGCATTGGGCTGCTCATTTATATATATAAGGGAGTTGATCTCTTGATTTTGGTTGCAGTTCACCTTGTTTTAGGTTTATTTAGAAGTTAATAAACCATTAGAAAGGTGTAAAACACATTAGAATATAATAAAAAGGAAATCATTCTCTTGGATTGCCTTGCACCTCAGCCCAGGCACACCTTTTAAAACACTGCCTGTTCTTTGTAAATTGTTGGGCCCTAGCAACAGAGGAGTTCAAGAGTGTACCCTTTTCTGGTATGTAGGGAAATCTGGTGGGGATTCTACATTCCTCCCCTCCATATTCCCATTCTTAGGAAGCCCCAATTTCTGAAATAGTTGGCCTGCCGTTAATGCACTTTGATGTAAGTGCTCATGGGAGGTCCAACCAGTACTGGGGGGAGTATTTCTGACAACACGAGTGCCATCATTTGGGCCTACAGTGGGCCAATTGAAGATGTGGATACAACAAAAGCTGAAGTACTGCTTACAGGTTGAAGGATAGCTAAAATGCATAATATGTGCACCTAACCATTATAGCTGTAATATTTCTGATGGGAGATGAAATGCCGTTTTTTGTATATTGGCAGCTCTTTATGACTTTACCTGTTTATTTTTTTAGAGGATGGGGTTGTTAATAATCTCTTTATATATATTCAAGTGCTTCTTATATGTACACCTTTTGCATTTATTAATATTTTTGGTAATAAAATAAAATTTATTAAAAGGAAAAAAGAAATTAAACAGGAGAGTGACCATAAGTCACTCAAGAGAGAAAAAGGAAAACAGAACATCAAAACCCATACAATCACTCCAAGCTGACCAAGCCTAAAAAAAACCAACAAAAAGACAACAAAACACAAATCTCCAAAGCCAAAACCCCTTAGGAACAAACAACCCTAGACAACAGCTCTAACACCAAAGCCAACAAAGATATAACCATAACAGAACCTACTTGTATCATTTTTTCTGTTAAGTGCATTTAAAAAAAGTTTGCATTTCGATGTTCTGACTAGTTTTCTGCAACCCATGTGGTTTATTTACTTATGTGATGGTACAAGTAGAGAAATGCACTTTTTAATAATTAGTACTAAAATAGTCAGCTTGAACCACTTTAATGTTGGTCTGGTTTCTTATATTAGTTTATTATTCATCAAGAAGTAGATTCAGTAGCTGTGTATTGTTCCATTCAATAGTTTGTTATGTGTTGGTCTCATTAGAACAATTACTTCCTCATGGCTGGTTTRACCTAATTACCTTTTAGCTTCCATAGGATGGTTGTGATAACTTTGGTTAATTGTCTAGATCTCTTCTCTTTCCGCTCCCACTTTTTTCTTTTTATTTATTAAGATTCCACTCCATTGTGTATCCATTTTTCAACCACCTTAGAGATGGTAATTTATGTCAATGCTTTATTACTCTAAAAAATTTATTTTGTTTGCAGACTCAAGCATGTGATAGTGACAACATTTTTATTGGTCTGCGGTGCAATGACCATGACGTGGATTTGTGATAAAATATCAGACTCTGGATTTGGTAATATTCTCTGATATTGGTTTATTTGCCAAATGGTGCTAATGTAATCATAAGCATCTGTTTTGTGGATGACAATGGTCATATTGCAATTTCTAGCTACTGATGCTTAATAGTCTCGGTATAATTTTTCTGTTAATTTGATATTCTTAGACCTTCCTCACTTTTGTTCCTAGAAATATCTTTAATTTTCCCCAAGAGCTTTATCTTTTTACTTGAATACAAGTATCTTGTGTGTGAGAAAATTATTCAGTTGAGAATCTTGAGATCAAGGTAAAAATTGATACAAATCAGTAAATCCATATTTTTTTATCATAATAGAAATTCATTAAAAATCAAGAATGCACAAAATGTATATGAAGGAAAACAAAACAAAACGGAAGAAAGAAAAAAAAAAGAGGTGAGATTATAGTCATTAAAACTGAACTTTGCTTCTATTGATCCTGTGATAAATCAATAGCTGATAGGTTAGCCAGGAAGGTTTCTTGTGACCAATGGAAACTTCTTTACAACATAGGGGCTGGGATTTCATATTTTGGTCTATGCTTTCTTCTTTTCTCTTGGAGGGGCCTTCTTTTATATGCCAGTTTATTGGTATGGGTCCTGTTCTTTTCTTAAGCTTATTTAATAAAGCTTCTTTTGATACCAATCAAAGTAAAAATGACACATATACAAATAAGTTCAAAGAAAAGAAAGAAATAGAGGAAATCTCAACAACTGTCAAAAAGAGAAAGCAGTTCTGTCCTGCATTTGTACCAGATTGCTATACATGCATCCAGCCTCTCAAAAATTCAACACTGAACATACCAACCCATGGCACAAAACAACCCTTGCCTAGATGCAGTAACCCCCCTAGATCCTCCCTGAGGCACAAATTGTTAAAAAATCTGCAGAGGCAGTGTCCATATTTACTCTTGAACAAAGAAAAGCAATGTTCTAGAAACCCATAGACAAAATGATATAACAACAAAGTGATGGTTATTCTCACTGCTTATAATGACTTCTGCTCAAATCAACACCCTCTAGATTAAGGCTTGTTGAATTGAAGCCTTATTCTCAAATATTTGCTATGTGAATCCTGTCTCACCATTRAACTTAATCAAAAGTCACACAACAATTCTGGGTTCATGTTCATACAGGTTTTGCTAAATGTTTTTATGCCTGCTGCCTACCTGACACAGCCCTCCTTTATCCAGGCTTGGGGCCGGCAGTATCCAATATTTCCCCATATGTGCATCAAAAGATAGTCTCAGAAGACTCCCTATCTATCCTTTGTTACATCTGTTTTTGGGTTCTTTTTCCAGAACAGGAGGTGTTTCCCCAAAAGTCCTTTGCTTTGGGTCTTCTTCACTGAACTTGAGTGACCCTAAAACCCTAGGAGGGGGGGGGGGAGAAATGTTGAAGCCTTTGTGGAAAATAAAGTGAAATAAGGATTGAAAATTTAATTATATTGCTGCCACAATAAGACTCCAAACTCAATGAAACAAAGAAAACAGACCAAACTAAACAACCAAACCAAAAGAAACCACCATATCAGTCCACCAGCAAACCCAAACAACAGACTTTTTAACCAATGACAACAAATAAACCAGACCCCCAAACCCAACCAATGATGACACATGCACACACCCCTTTGCTGATAGCATATTGGTCTTCTCAGGTATTTGGTAGGAGAGGCAAGGTGCTATGGCAATTGGTTCCAGGTGCTCTATCTTGGTCTATATGGTTAGAGCRCAATAAAAGAGATTTTGATCAATCAAAGCTCGGAGATAGCAGACTGAAGGAATTCATTGATTTAAGGCTAGATCAGTTTGCAATTCAACGGGAGGAAATTCTTTTCGATAATATTATAAGAGTTAATAGTTGCCATATCTTATACTCGTGTCAGTGAAAGCTGAAGACTGGAATTATTCTTTTTGTAATTACCTTTGAGGGAAACCTTTTGAGTAATACAAATCTTACTTATTTATAAAAAAATAAGATTATTAAAACTGACTTCAGAAGGTGTAATTTTCTTTCCTAATTTAATAAAATCCTTTCTGGTGCTGATAAAAAACTGACTCAGAAGGAACAATAATCCTTTTGTCTAGTTCTCAAGTTGTATCCACCAGGCTTGAGAAAAGTATGGCCTTGGATTTTTTGCATACAGCTTCCTTTTTATTTGATATAGAGAGTTACAGCTCCCAAAGAAATGCAGGTGTTCAATTATATGTAGATCCATGGTTACTATATATTGTTTCCTAATCAGGAAATGGGTATATTAGAGGAGAAAGAAAACAAAGCAGTGCTGTCCAATCATGTGCTTTGTAGCTGTTAGATTTCATGCTAAGAAGTGTTCAGATACCTTAATTTTGTGTCTCTAGAATGTTTGCTTCAAACAATGACAACATTATGCAATTTATTTGAATGGCTTTCTGGTGAATCATATTCATTCTTTTATATTATATGATGGCATGGTAATAATATTTCCCCCTTTCTGATTGGTAATGCATGCTTTAGGTCAAGGGTCGTCCCTGATAATATGTGCTGGAATATTGACTGGCTACACGGATACTTTGTACAAGATGTTGTCTCAACTCTCAGGTTCTCATCGTCGGTTTCAACTTTTCCCTGTTATACAACAATTGTTTGGAGAAATAAATACTAGAGTTATTCATATCTACCCTTTTCCCTTTAGGATTTTCTGAATGATGTGGATTTCCTTTACTCAAATAATGGGTCTGTTTACTGGAATGGCTGGAGAAATGCATTCATCCTCTTCGTATTGCTCTCATACTCTTGCATATTTGTTAGCATAGTGGATAAGGATGCCAAACAAATAGGTTCTGTTCTGTAAGAGATCTTTTATTGTTATTAAAAGCAAATTTTGTTAAAGTAAAAGGGAATTAGACATGGAGCACATTGGACCAACAGCCAAAGAATGAGGGCAAGGATAGAAGGCCACCCTGCCAACCCAGAACCCCATACATGAACCACCTTTTTCCAAAAGGATCAATCAAACACAAGAAGGAACAAGGGATCAACCATCCACCCCACTAAAAAGAAAACCAAAGCCATATAAATCTTGAAACATAATCCATTCAGAAGATGAAATACCACTCAAGTGAACCCTTTTAAGAAAAATCACAGATCAGCAAAACCCTGCATCACTGAACAGCACTGCCAAAGACCAACAACCAAATTAGAAATGTGAAAAACCAAATAACCCAAACTCCCCTTGCTCCACCAATCAACCTCTGCCATTAAGATTTGTCCCTTCTGCTTGGCCCGTACCTCTCATGCTCTTGGAGACATCTCTAATTTTTCACCGCTCTTCCCCTCAGGAGAGCTTGGTTCTAGCATAACCCACCTGAGCTGTTCAGATTCTTTGGGCGGCCCCTCAGAAAGACCACCATCAACTTGCTTATGACTTGACAAGGTCACCTCAGGACCTTCCAAATTCTCTTTGAAAGTGGCTGTTACAACTTCCTCATTGCCCTGAAAAATGCTGCCCAGGGACTTCACTACATAAGCAGAGTGTCTTGCTGCCACCTGAACAGCACCGGATAAGAGCAAAAAGGCCTCATTGAGTTAGAATATTAGCTTGATTGGAACCACCCTTTGAAACCTCGGCAGCCTTGGAGAGACAGCTTGGACCTCAAATTAGTATCCTCTCTTCCATAGCCACTACAACTTCTTTGTACCTATCACCTGACACTCTCGTTGACCCTTCGGTAACAGGGTGTCAGAGGTTAGTTGGAGGTGTCCCCAGACAGAGGACAAGATCAGAGTGGACCAATTTCACCACTGGAGGAATGAATCCCAGGTTGTCTGATGCTGATCTTTCTTCTGCTTTGGTCCCTTGAATCCCTTTCCCCATGAAGAACATCACAGAAGTTTGGCCACCATTCCTCACCCTCCAAGCTCAAAGTTGGTTATCCATTGGATCCAAACTATGGAGATCTTTTATGTCATTAATATGGATGCAATGATAAGAGGCTGAAGCACTGTAGTTAGATGAGATCCCAATAGAGATAAGATTGTTCATGACTCAACAATCCCTAGTGGGAATGCCATTGCACTCAACTTTGATATTCAGTGGCAAATCCTGGCTCCTCTGGTATTAGGATAATGTATTCAGGACAGGTGATGGCTGATGCTTGTGGAGAGTCCAGTGGGTTTAGGGGATTCAGCAAGAACATGTTGGTATCACTTTTATAAGGGACTTTACCATCTATCTCTGTGGTCCATGTGAGTTCAAATTGGAAGGACATTCCTAGATTGTGATTGATCAGATGAGGGACAGATCCAGTGGGCCTAGGAGTCTCAGCTACCAATTAAAAGAGATGTGGGCTCTGATTGCCAAATTGAACCCACCCAGATCCACCAATGTATTCTTTGACTGTTGCAATGGACATATAACTTATACTATGGCAATTATGGTTCTTTCTTAYGACATTCTGTACCATCACTGTTTGGCTGCTTGTACTTTATCTATATTTGCCATATTGCAGGAAGTGTTGTGAGTTGGTGGCCGTACATTCTTGTGGTACTTGGTGTTTTCACTGTAGTTACCATGTGGGCAGTTGTGGTAACGGAGGGTTGCAGAAAGATAAAGTTGCAATATTATGCTTTCAAACTTGCTTCTGCTGCAAGGTCAATTTCTAATCATTGTTATCCTGATATTCAAAGTGGGGTTGTTTCTTGGCAAGCTACAAGCCTGCTAATTTTTCTCATATGACTCCATAAAATTTCATTAGATGATTTTTAAAGAAAATGTTTTTATTTTCTTGTTATTTGGTTCATATAATGCATTATGTTATCTTACTGTTGTACTTTCTAATAGTTGATTGAAACATGATATGCACATACTGATACTTATCAATGTCATTTGGTATTATGGGCAGAGATGACTCTCCAATTACTGAGGTGGAACCTTATATCCCTTTCAACATTAATCCATCAGGAATGCAGCCTGTTCTCACCACTACTTATCTCTTGGCATTTCCAAGCATCCTTGCAAGGTTATTCTCCCAACAGTTAGTTTATACATGTTTATCTTTTCACCTTTAGGATACATAAATAGCAGAGGATTTTCAATTGAAAGTCTATCTACCTGACTTGCATAGGTTTAAACTCTGCCCAGTATAACTCCAAGCAATGTCTACTAAGGTTGGATCCAGGTTAGAAGTGCCCAACCCCCACCCAAAAAAAATGTCACCTTAACCAGAAAAATTGAACAGAAAAAAGAAACCAATCAACCATTTTAAAACAGAACCCTGATAATCAACCTGGATTTCCTCATAATTGGGTTGAGAATTTCAACCTGATGACCTGGTCTCATACATGGCATCCCTATACCATCATAATTTTTAAGTTTCAAACATTTATAATTACAGCATTTCATTTTATTTTTGAAATATCAATCATACTCTAGACGTTCTGTATAGAAAAGTTCCAGTAGGTCATGAAAATGTCAAAGAATTTCAGCTTGGCTTGGTGCATCTCAATTTGACTGATCTGACTCAATCATGGGACAAGTTTGGATTGAGAATCAAATCTTTTCTTGGGCTTCAATTATCAAATTACAAGTCAGACTTAGGTCAGATAGGGTTTTGATTGAGGGTTCAGGCAATTCTTTCCAACCAAAGCCCAATAATACATATTCAATTTGCTTATGCAATCGTGGGATTTCTTTGACCTATATACAAGATGAGATCATGAAAATGTTTGTCTAGTAGTGAGTCATTGTGGGCCCTACCATGTCTGTAGCCTGGTTTTTAAGCCACTGAGGTGAGGCTAGGTGATAGGGGGTGCCTTGTCCCCTAGCCGCCTAGGCAGGCACCTAGGCCTTGCCTAGGTGATGGTTTTTTTTTTTTTTGTCCGAATAAAAATCATGAATTTAGGGTAATACCCTTGGTTCCATAGCAACAGCAACCATCTTTGACTATTAATTGTCTATAATCTTCATAAGAAAATTTATAATCTTCATTTAAAGCATAGAAAATCAACATATTCATGAAAAAATTGAAGAAAGAAAAGAAATTTCAGGAAATAGTTGGGCTGAGCTTCTATTTTTTTTCCTAGGAAAATATGTGTTTTGGACAAAATTTTGAGTTCTTCCATGCCTATTAGTTCAGATTTTGAAGTCTTCGAGAGTTCAAGATAGTATACTTGATTGAACCCTAACAAATAAGAAAAATAATAAAAAGAAACTAGTATTTTAACTCAAATTGAATAATTTAGTTTAATAATGTCTGTTTTATTTTTATAATCTCAAAAAAAGTTAAGAATATAAAAGTATCCTAGAGGTGGCCTCTATTTTATATGATAAGTGGGTTGTTCATGTATCATTTGGTGTAGTAATAACAGACATGCCTTTGCTGGGTTATTTGTTTTTTCGTTTAATTGATAACAGCATATTTGTGCTGGATGGTCACAAAAAATTGTTGTGACTTTGTGAACTCATGAAAACCAAATCACCTAGGCATGCACTCACTAGGTGATTTGGTTTATCCTTAGACTTGTAGCATGTTTGGATTTTTTTAGAGGCTCAGAAAGCATTATGATTATGTGAACTCATTACTCCACATGTTAGGCTACCTTTGTATTTCTTGATATTTTCAGTAAGGTAGTGGATTCTAGAGGTAGTCTCCCTTTTATCATATAACGGGTAGTTCATGTATCACTTGTGGTAGCAAGTAGCAACAACAAGCATGCACTCACTGGGTAAGTTCATCTTTCATTTGATTGATAAAATGTTTATATTTACTAATTGAAACCAAATCACCTAGGCATGCACTTGCAAGGTAATTTGGTTTTAAGTTTGATTATTAGCATGTTTGTGACTTATTGGATGATGAAGAAAGTGTTGTGACCATGTGAACTCATCGGAATCAAATCACCTAGGCATGCATCCACTGGGTGATTTGGTTTTTCATTTGATTGATTGTAGTTTAGTGTTTTATTGGAAGGCAACAGGAAAGTATTGTGACCATATGAACACACCATAACACATGTTAGGCAACCTTGGCATATCTTGCTTGTCATAGTAAGGTGGTAGACCTTAGAGGTACTCTCTATTTTTTCATATGTTAGTGGGTTGTTATTGTATCATTTGGGGTAGGGAAATGGTATGCACTCATTAGGCATTTTGATTATTAGCATGTTTGTGTTTTATTGTAGGATTACAAGAAAGTGTTGTGACCATGTGAAATCATCAAAACCAAATCACCTAGGCATGCACTCATTCAGTGGTTTGGTTATTTGTTTGATTAATAGCATGCTTATGTTTTGTTAGAGGATAACAAGTGTTGCGACTATGTGAACACATCAAAACCAAATCACCTACACGCACTCGCTGAGTGATTTGTTTTTTCATTTGATTGATAGTGTTATATTTTATTGGAAGATCAAAAGAAAGTGTTGTGACCATGCAAGCTCATTTCTCCTCATGTTAAGCTATCATTGTATTTCTTTATTGTGAATGTAAGGTAGTGGAATCTAGAGGCATGGTGTTTTTGTTTTGACCAATAACAGAAGTACAGACCCATTAAAGAAACTACCAGAAAAGAAAGTACAACATGAGGGAGAGGTAAGCTCTTAACTCTCCCCTTAAGAAGCAACAACTTACAAAATAACCCAAAACAAATGATTCCTTCCCACCCCTTGTTTCGCAAGTGTATCTGCAAAAGGATTAGCTCAACGTTTTTTGAATAAAACCCGTATTCTACCATTAATTGTTGCCTAGTTGCCTTGGTGATTTTTTTAAATAAAAACTATGAATCCTAGGGTGATTCCTTAGATTTCATAGCAGGAAACAACCATCTTTCACTATTAATTGTCTATAATCTTCATAGAAAATAATCAATATGTGTTGATTGGATAAAATTTTGASTTCTTCCATGCTTATCAGTTCAAGGCAGTATATATATTGATTGAACCCTAACAAATGAGAAAAGAGAAACTAGTTTTTTAAATTAAACTGAATAGTTTAGTTTAATAATGTCTATTTTATTATTATAACCTCAAAAAATTAAGAATATAAAAGTATCCAAGAGCACCATGTAAAAAATATCTTGGTGATTAAGGCGACCCTCCATGGGTTCCTTTGGTGCCTAAGCCATCACCTTGACAATTATGGTCTGTAGGGTGAAGTTTGCAAGAGTTGTATAAACTTGTTGTTTACTTGAATTCCTCTTTAACTATTTATAAATATTTATTGCAAGAACATTAACAAGAGTGATATTCGCTTTAGAGGCTTGAGCATTGCATAGACATTCAGATGAGTTCATTTCTTGCCAAATTCATTATTGTGTTTGAAGCTTGTATGCATTCTTTATAAAGTTTTTCCCATCTGTACTCACCTTGTATCAGTGATTTAAAAGGCGTGCCTAGGTGCACAATTGAGGCACATTTTAGGGTATGCGCCTTGCCCAGGTCCTAGACACGGCCCTTTCAAAAGGCACAAGCCTGGTGCGCCTAGGCATGCACCTTGTGCCGCAGCCCAGGCGTGCACATTCTCAAAATTGTGCGCTTTTTTCTTTTTTTCTTTTTTGAATCTGATAGCTGGGCCAGGGGCTCCACCCCTGACCATGCCCCTTGAGGCAAGCCCGAACAAGTCCATGTTAGGGTCTTAAATTCTTATTTCTCACAAAAAAAATAATGATTTTGTAATTTTAATTGCCTTTTAAGAAGATATTTTATTAGGATGAATGAATGAACAACATTAACAAATAGGGGGTTCTATTCTGCTTTGGTGTTGTTCATTCATTCATCCTAATAAAATATCTTCTTAAAAGGCAATTAAAATTATAAAATCATTATTTTTTATGTGAGAATTAAGAATTTAAGATCCTAACATGGACTTGTTCGGGCTTTCCTCGAGGGGTGTGGTATAAAGGCGACTCGTAGAATCAAGAATGCAATCTGTTTTGCATCACATTAGCTACTTGAATTAATGCAATTGAGGAAAAAAAGAGATTGTGGGTTTTACATGCTTGAAAATGCTTTATATGTTTGATTTTATTTTTAAATTTTCATTTGAATATGCTTTACATGTTATGTTTATGTATTTGAATTTTAGATAATAGGTTTTTTAAAACTTAAGTTTATATTTTTATTAATATTATGTTTAACTTTTTTGAATTTTCTGACTTTTTTTTTTGTATTTTTGCACCTTGCACTTTTAAAACACTGCCTTGTATGACCTAATTCTTCCTGACCTTATTTGTTCTTGGATTGAGGAATAAGTATCTTGGGTTGTATGCGGGTTAGTTTAATACTACATTGGCATTTGTTTGGTCCTCAACCTGATGGAACCCATCCAATTTCTCCATTAGTTGATATACTAACACCTAACTGTGCCTCATACTGTTCTTTTGGCACTAACAACTATTTGATGTGCACTTGTGCATTAAAAATTCTTGGGTTGGCAAGCGTGAGAACACAAATTTGAGTTTGAGAGTGGCCACTTTGTGTAAAAAATGCCAAAGGTTAGGACCACATCCAGTCTACCCCTCCCAAGACACCAGATAGCTGGGACCAACATTGGGTAATGGACGTTTTTATGAGTTAAAAATGATCTAAATAATTGGGATTGATTTTAATGGTTGTTATCATCCAATTTTTCTGTCTTTTATGCAAGAGTGTAGAGGGATTTGTCAAGCATTGGTCTCATCCCCCTTCATACACATCATACATTTCCATTGTATACCCTTGGTGGCATACAGATGATGATACCATAAAATTCCTTTTGCATTTACCAGCCCAATAACTCATGATACTGACATGTAGAAAGAACAACTTTTGTACTGTGCTTTATTTCCAGAATTCTCCTTATCAGGAAAAGGCTATTCATCCAACTTTCTAATATGAATCCTTTCTTTGCAGTCTTCTTGGCTCACCATTTTGGGAACACATAAAAGAGATATTGAACCCCAACACTTCAGTTGGTGCAGAACCATGGGTTTACTATTCTATATATGGTTTTTTTGTCTTTGTATTCAATATATTTGACATTGTAAGTTTCACATGAACTTAGTATTGGATTATTCTGAAATTATGAATGTTATCTTGATTAAACTTCTAAAATGATTGCTTGTGTTATATTCTGCTTTGGGTAATGTTGCAAAAAGCTCAAGAGAAAACTAATGAYTTTTGGCTCAAGCCTTATATGGTAACAAAGGATCAGGGCCTACCATTAAATGGAGCCCATGTACTAGATAATATGGATCAAAATTCAAATTGATCACTTTTGAGTAATTTAATGACAACTGTGGTAAAAAATGACCTAACCATGCTGATTTTTTGGCACATCAATCTCCTAGGCGAGACATCTCAAATGGTTGGTCTTGATCCTCAGTTACATGCAAAACTATATGGTTTATAGATCAAAATAAACTAAATGTCTTTCATTTAAACTCGAACTTTTTGCAATTGTCAATCTCATGCATCTGCTCCTAGGGTTGCATTGGATTAAGAGGAATTGCTAATCCCACTTTTGTGATACAATGACAACCTGAGTGTCATCCTTTTACACTAGTTTCTTCTTAAACACCACCATCATATGGAAACAAAAGTATAAAGAGAGAGATTTATATAGATTTTTAGGTGTATGTTTTTTCCTTTTTTTTTCCTACTGAGTTGGTTTATGTTACTTTTTTACTTGATGCACTAGAAATATCTCATGAAATCATAACCTCAAGATAATCTTTGTAAAATACTTTGATGTTGTACAGGGGGTTTTTCCCCTCTATATGCACAAGTAGTGTAGACAGAATGGTGGACTTACTTTTTAATGAGACCCATATAATGCAATTTTGACATTCAATTTATGACTAAATATGCAGATATAGTGCAGGTTGATGATGGGATTGCTAGTTTCACTTCTCTTTCCCCAGATATGTCAACTTCTAGAGTTTTGGGCAATCAAAAAGAAACAAACCTACAAATTATTGTAGTGGAGATGAGGATGTTGCAATGGATGCGTGGCAATACCAGAAATGAGTTCATTTGTGTAGCGTAACACTACTCACTCTAGGAACCAAAATAAGTGAAAGTAGACAAATCATTTTGTGAATGGAAGACCATCTCTTATGCTAGTGAGAAATGTTTTCTGGAGGCTGCCAAGGATATTGACGATGGAAAAAATGACTCCAAATCCCTGGAACATAAGCACAGGAGACAAGGAGACAATAGGTTCTCTGATCATTAGTTTTACAAGGAGAGCAGGTGTGGGAGATAGGGATCAATTGAATTTCACAAGTTTGAACCTTTTGGGGCATGACCTGCCAACAAAAGGTTCTAGTTTTCCACATTTTCAACAATGGTGACATTGTTAAGTCTATGTGGGGTCAGTTATTATACTCTTGGGTGGGGGTTCATAAGCCTTTCAAAGACATTAGTTATAGTAGAAATCTGCTGAATTAAAAAAATATGAAAGAAAGTAGTTTCTTGAAGAGAGAAGGAAGAGAGAAGGAGAAGAAGAGAAGAGGAGAAGTTGAAAGAAAAGAGAGCAATAATCTGGCCGCCCCCTTCACTTATTATTTATACTAAAA
>NW_010729089.1:3923983-3943595 GCF_000365185.1 Nelumbo nucifera | reverse complement strand
CTGGGTAGGATGAGCATCACTGAATCCTTGCTGCTGCTGGCGGTGGGCCCGGGGCCTGTTGCTGCCGGCGGCGATGGTACGTCTTCCCGAGGAAGGCGTCCATAACATAAAATGACACTATGAATATATTAAAAGATTCTGCTTACAAGTCTGTAAAACGAATTGCTGTATAGGACCCAAAAAGTAGGCCAATATAGGATGGGAAGGAGAAAGTTCTTACTAGGGTGTATGTCTTGGGTAAGAAAGAGGAATTAAATAATCTAAACTATGAAAGGAAGAGGTTCAGATCTAAACAAAGAAGAGAAAGAGAAGAAAGCCTAAACCTTTAGAGATAGGGAGAGGAAATAGAGAAAAAAGATCATACTCTCGTCCATATTCAACTTGAAAACGAACTTGTATTCCATTAAATCAACTCTTAAATTTCAATTATAATGACTATTTTAGACTCAAAATAAGGGTTCAGATATCAATAAAAATTACTATTTATAAAAAATGTAAGGGCTCGAATCCTCTTCACGAACTCCAATTTCAACCATGAAATTGACTAGAAACAGCTTTTAGCTACTTCAAAACTAAGACAGATCCATAGGTATTCCAGTAACTCATCACCAATCCTCCTAAAACTAAATAAAGAAGAAACAATTGTAAGAGAAACAAAAAAATAGGAACAACCAAATCCTATTTGCAAACCGACACTGTATTTATTAGTAAAACAACTATCACTCTCAAAACATGCTAGATTTACAAGATATTCATCCTGTTTGATAGATAACTTGATGACCTATACAAGGACATCAAAATCATAAGGAGTTGAACTGTCACAAGCTTATTGTTGAAGGGGATTAAAAACTGGTCATAAGCTGACTGCAAAAAGAATATGGCGGTCCGTGGAAGTATGCTAATGAGAAAAGATTGTTTAATCAGTTAGCACAAGATTTAGAAATTCAGTTACAGTGGGTAAAGAGAAGTGTCAACTGCTTTGCGGATACTCTTGCTAAGCTAGGGGGTGGGAAGGGAACAAATGTTTTGGGCTATGTTGTAATTTGTTTGTTGTTTCCCTAGGGGAGGTTAAGAGGGTTTACCTCTCCCCTTCTACTTTGTACTCTTTTATCTAATTTTTAATGAAAGTTTTCTGTTATTCAAAAATAATAATAATAATAATAACTACTTTTCCCCCTAAAATATAGATTAAAATGAAAGTAGCATGATTGCAACTTTAATTTTGAAAAACTCCAACTTTCTAATAAGACGTTAAACTTTTTTACCCTTCCTCTGTGACACCAACAACGTTGGAAAGAGCTTTTAAAAAACTCAATTTGACAAAAATTCTAGTCACCTGACAATTGAACAAGGAATCAGTAAAAATTGTTTTCCTTCTCCATGAATTCTTTACTTGCTTTTCACGTTTCCATCATAGGCATGCAATTGGTGCCACCCCACTGCTGCTATTATTTTCCTACACCTCATACATACATACATACATACATACATACATATACTATAACATATATATATATATGTGTGTGTGTGTGTGTGTGTAGTGATTGTCCATGGACAAATGGCGCTGCAAGTGAGGACTTAAGAGTCCTGTACACTGCCATCTGTGRTTTCTTTTTCTTTTCAACTGGTATCTATTTTGCTGGGTGAACATCCTGACTAGTCTTGCACTTGTTCAGGTGGGTTCCATTATTGAGCTGAGAAGATCCTATCAAGCATATAATGTAATGCCAGCCTTAAGTAAAGCTCTGAGGCGATATGGTGTCTAGCATTCAACGAGCCTGTGATATTCAGTTTGAGCCTTTGAGGTAATATCGTACTGGTCTTCAATTTAAAGAAATTCAATGCCTATTTATAAATACTTATTAATAATAGGTCTTCATCCATACAGGCATTTGACATTCTCTGAGGTAGTATGGTTGTCATTAACAATCCAGGTTATTATGCTATTATTTATTTATGGTGTGATAACCCCTCTCAGTTATTATTCATTAACAGTCCAGGTTATTATGCTAGTATTTATTTATGGTGTGATACCCCTCTCAGTTATTATTGATAAGAAAATCCGGGAGCTGCTCGAGGACCATTGTAAAGATCAATGTTTCATGCCGTTCAAGACTATTTTACATTGAATACCGACACTTGGATTCACTGCCGCCCCCTCTCCCCCTCCCCCTCCGAGGTGCAGCCTGTATTTTTGAGGATTAGGAGATAATTTACTACTACTATTCTGTCCACAATTTGATGGAAGAGGAAGTTGTGTATTTTTAGTTCACAAAAAACTGCACTTAGTTCCTGTAACTACATGATTTTGGTTTCATCCTGTTTGTACTGCATGTCCATAATTTTATAGAAGAGCAAGTTGTGTTTTGATTCGCAAAAAATTGTACTCGATTCCTGTAATTAAAATGATTTTGGTTTTAACCTGTTCGTTCTGCGAGTTGTGTTCTTGAGGTATTTTAATTATGTCCATAATTTGATATATAAGAGCTAGTTGTGTTTTAATTCACAAAAAATGTGGCCAGTTCCTGTGGTGTCAAAAAGTGTTCCCCACTGATATATTTGAACACACCACACCACCCCTGTAATCGATATTCGTTACCGTGGTGGTGTGATGTTTTCCAAGAAACTGGGATTTGAATAATAGACTTTGTAGCTAATCAATGCTTTACATGTAAAAAGTGATGTGTTTTGAAACACGAGAAATGTTGATCCAACTTCAGTTGGTTCTGGAACATGCCACAGCTTTAAAAAATTGCATGGTCTCTGGTATGTTCTGAAATCGGCTGAAATGAGGTTTGAACAAAGTATCTTACACCCCTTGAACGATTTTGGTTTCATCTTGTAAATACGAGGCATACACTGCGAGTTGTAAATATGATGCCTGGGTTTCATAACCATATTGATAGTTGTGAGATTTGATTGATTGAAATTGCCTTGTTTTCACCGATTTAGAACATGAGCAAATTGCCCGTTACCACGACTCAACATTCTTACGAATCTCATTGCTGCAAATATTCAAGTCAACGAGGATCCCATTAACGGGGATAGGAGGGCCCTTTTGGCAATTGATAAGTTAGTTATACTTCCATTTATAAAAAAATATTATCATCTTTCTTGCTTTAAGCATTGATTCAAAGTCCTCGTGTTTAGTTGGATAAATGAGGAATCAACACAAATTTCATTGTTTTCTAGGACAACAATAATGAATTTGTTTTGTTTTCTTTCTTTTCCCTTTTTTGTTTTGGGAAGGGATGGGAAGGGGAGTCCCAGAGTCTACAATGGTACATCTTAATTGGTCCCACCGTCTCAGTGCACGCAGCACTGACATCTTATACAAAAAATGAATACAATATAACAAYGAAGTTCCAAGACCCATGCTACAACATTTTCAAAAAAGAATGCAAAAACTACGTAAAAAAAATCATTACCTCGACGGATCAAAACAAGCCTCGGCAACCACAACCAACATCTGGAACCGGAGCTACATTTTCTGAAACTGCATCTTTAATGGAAATAGCAACACGTGCATTCTGTTCTAATGGAGCCCTTTTCGTTCTTCGAAAGCCCGGGCGCTTTCCTAGTTTCCTTCTCCCATATAACAAACAGGTTTCTTCCAATTAGCTCTGTATGGCAAAACACTTGAATAGAGATGCTTGAATATGTTTACATTCTGCACCGACTTCCTCAATGACTGACAACCATGTAAGGTAATTTTGGAAGATCACAAGCTACCCTATTCACCCACAAGTTTGCAAGCGTGAGAAAGTAGTTTCCCCCATTCCATTCCACAAGTTTCATGCCTGGCGAATTTGATAAAATAGTAGCCAAAGTAAGATTATTTGCAAGTATATGAAAACTAGAAATTCTAAAATGAGATGAAAGGTATTTCTTCAATTTTTGGGGCACATGCCACCCGAGTAAAATTGAATGGATGTCAAGAATCAAAATCATTGTTGTTTTGAGTTATGATCTAGATATGTGTTTTTATTTTTATCATTTCATTTTTTTTGGGTTGTTTGGGCTCCAGGAGATTGAACTGGTGAAACCAATGGAGGAGGTGGTCTCTAATGCATGTTGGAGGCCTATGTTGGAGAGGAGAGCCAAGCCTCAGAAAGAACAAGCTTTGAATTGTCCGAGGTGCAATTCAACAAACACCAAATTCTGTTATTACAACAACTATAGTCTCACTCAACCAAGATACTTCTGCTAGACTTGTAGAAGGTACTGGACTGAAGGTGGATCTCTCAGAAATGTTCCTGTTGGAGGAGGCTCAAGAAAGAACAAGAGATCTTCAAATTCGTCAGCTTCATCCTCCTCAAAAAAGTTGTCTGATCTAACCCCACCAACCAGCTCTACATCCTCTTCTCAAAACCTAAAGATCCAGAAAGGGCAAGACCTCAACCTGGCTTTCCCATCCACACAAGATTTCTAGGCTATCTCCGAATTTGCTCGAGTACCCAAGATTGAGACCACCACCAACGAAGACAGCCCTAACCCTTGTTCTTCTTCCACTGCTACACCTTCACTTTTGGCTCTTGAGTTGCTGATAAGTGGAATTACTTCAAGGGGGTTGAATTCTTTCATGCCGATGCCAAATCTAGATTTGAAATCATTTTACCCAACTGGATTTTCTTGGCAGGATTTCAAGCCAAACCTTGGTTTTTCTCTTGATGGGCTTGGAGTTGGAGGTGGGCATGCCGGTATGGAAATCTCCAAGGAGTTCAAGAGAGTAGTGGCAGAATTTTATTTCCTTTTGAGGATCTGAAACAAGTCTAAAACACAAATGATATTGAGCAGAATAGAGGATAAGGAGATTCAACTGTGTATTGGAATGGGACGTTGGGTGGAGGATCAGGTAAAGTAGAAGCTGAGGTGAAGAAAAAAAGAAAAAGAAAACCATAATTGCACGAGGAAAGGAAGAAACTGTTGTTTCTCTTCTTAAATGGCTGGTGACTTGTTTGGAGTTGTTCAGACTAACAAATGGGATACAAAGTTTTGTTTATTTCTTTTTCTTAATTATTTCTCTGTACTCTTTAGCCATTGTGAAGATTTGAAGCTCATTTTAGGTTGGCTTCAAAATGGGATACTGCTAGGGCAAGAAGAAAAGGTCCAGGAGAGCTGGGATTTATTTTTTCTTTAGTCCTGTTTCCTTTTGCAGGGCAAGACTACTACTGCTTCTAGGGCTTGCACCAAGGCCTAAAATCATGCTTTCTCCTAGCACAGGAAGAGCAAATGGGCACTAATAGTTTTTTCTTGTTTTTGGTTAGGATTACTATTACTAGAAATTATGTTCATGTTGTAGGTAGCAAGAGCTTGTGAAATGTATGTGGAAACTGGTAACCTGTAAGGGGTCTGATGGACAGACAAAAAAATGACTTGTTAAATTTGTTTATTTCTATTTAACAAACAAGTATCTGTTATTATCTCAAAAAAAAAAAAAAATCAAAATCATTGTTTGGGTGAGTCTCTCCTGGTAAGTACCAAAACCCAAAATTTATGATGTGATTCCGAGCATTCAATTTTACCAGTTACCAACCAAGAGCAGCCAGACCATCTTTTTTCTTATTTTTATTTTTATTTTTTTATTTGGGGGGGGGTTAAAGTTTTCATCACTTCTGCATACCTGTAAAATGTACATACAGCAGAACCAAACCTAAAGCACAATTTGAAGAATCATTACCTGGTACCATTGCTAAGGATAATCCTGATAGCTGACAAACTGATTCCCACTGAGCAAGAAGATGGTTTTGAAGGGACAGTTCATCAAGATCACGAACAGACTTGATTGATTCTAACAATGTCAGGGCAGTTTCTTCACATCCACATTTGGTTGTATTGGATAGAGACTGGAGAGCTTCTTCTAGACCTGAATTTGACCATAAAGCGATGCACTCCTCTAAAGGAGTGAATATATCAGATGGGCTCACAAGACTAGAAAGTATCCAAGGCTTGTGAACTGTTGTTGCTGATACTCTTAGAACTTCAACCACTCTATAAATTTCTCCAAGGGCAAGTACATATCTCTGGCCTGGACTACTTGTAGGGTATTAGAAAAGACACATAAAGCTAAAACTAATCAAGAAGTAGATTGTTGCAATTAAGTAAATAATACCTCGAGGTTCAGACAGTATTTTCTTATGCGCGTTCTTCTGCATTGACTGCTTCCAAATGAAGGCACTGTGTTTCAATTCTTCAGCACAAACTGAGATCATTTTTGACAATGTTGTAACATAATTGGATTGCTCTTCCATAGACCCCAGGGTCAACATTTTTAGAACAAAAAAGGTATGCTCAAAAAGTTCAATTGCTGAGCTCAAATCCTTCTCTGCCTGTTCATGACCGCTCAAGTTAGGTTAGGGAAAGTGTGTATACACATCAAATATCTTTTTTTTTTATAAGTAGACACATGCACATCAAATATCTTGACAATTCAATTAAAGTTCAATACCATTGGATAGCTAAAATAAGAATTGTAATTTCAATTAACTTGTGGAATCCTTCACTTAGGACCCCAGAACCTAACTGAGATCAATCCATATAGCTTGATATTAGTTCTGTAAGACCATTTATTTTCTATCTAAAATGAGATTTACATGATCTGGAAAAAATTAGGGGTGAGCAAGAAAAACCAAACCAGTCGGTTCCATATTTTAAAAAAAAAAACGAAGGTACCGGTTCAGTTTCAGTTAACCAATATAGAAAACCCACAGTTAACCAAACCAACCAATATACATATATTTCTATATATTTTATATTTTCTATATATTATAAATTAATAAGAATGCATTATATATAATATATAATGTATAATGTATAATATATAATATATCATTTATATATATATATATATTTCTAGTTTTTTATTATATATTTTTATAACATATACCGACAAACCAAACCACCAGTTAACCAATCAGCTTCGGTTCAGTTACTGGATTTCCATAAACCGGTAGTACTGGTTCGGTTTCAAAAATAGGCCCACGGTTTGGTTAACCAAACCGTGAGCACCCCTAGATACAATTTGGGTGAATTATGGCCAAATTCTATGTTTCTCCTATTAAGTATGTGTATACAAGGAATCCACATCGCTTAGGCTGAACTCATGCAAAGGCCGAAGCGTGCAATTGGTGTGGCCCTCTTTGATATATTGCAATTYGCAGCTATAAGTAGCCAGATCCAGATCTGAAAGACTTGAGGAAGAATATTGAGTCTCTCTCTCTCTCTCTCTCTCTCTTTCTCTCTCTGCATTGCAACTGAGCTTATCTCATCCTGTCTCTAAATAAGTGCCTTATTATCAGGTTTAAGTTTTATTTTGGTACAAACCACAATGAGAATTTGGTTTGCCTTGTTTTATTTAACGTATAAACTTAACAAATCTTTCAAAGCGCTTTGGAATGATTATACCATGGAGCTCTAGGATACATTTTCTTCAGTAACAGAGAAATATCATGCAAAACAAAAAAACCTTAAAGGTAGGAAAGGAAACTCAAGAGAGGGCTTTTATCACCAATAAAGAAGCGTGAAATCAAGATTTACATTCCATAAGCCTTAATTTTGGTGTCTTACTTGTTCAAATGGCTTGGTTTTGGTACCATTAAAAGTTTTTTAAAGTTATCTACCTAGCAAGGCAGCATCATCAACATCAACTTTCTTTTGTTATCGTCAGCATCATTGATATGAACAGATTTTTTTTATAAGTAAAAAGAAAAAGCAAATACAACCTAGATAGGTGTTGAGAGAACACCTCCACATAAAGCTAAGGAACAACAACTTCCCAAACAATTTCCTATGGGAGACTTTTTCACCCAAATCCCAACCCACACCCCTCCAAAAATCTTACAAGAACCAACCACCCCAAAAGAAACATAAAGACATATAAATTATCTGTTCCCTATCAAAGGGATAAACCTACTAACAGAATAAAAATCGCAAGAATGGATGAACTTATTTGACAGGGTTTGATTTTTATTCTTTTATTCCTTCTTTTGTGCATGAATGCAATCCATTGCAGCTTATGAACAAGTGGAGGTATTCTACTATTCATCTACAAACAAATTGTGTGCTCCAAATGGAACTCACTAAGATGAAGGGTCATACCAATGATATTCTTCTCAACAAGTGATATTCTCTGTCAAGCACTTGAAACTCCTGTTCTTGCATAAATTCATCGACACGAATATTTCTTAGTGCATGCTCCTCTAAGAATGCTCCTTCAGGAACCACATTTTCCATATGCAATTTCTTATAAGCTACCTGAAATTAGGAAGAATGAAGAACCAAGACAAAATTTTTTGCACAGTCAGTGCCAAGCAGTAAACCCTATTCTTTTAGGTCTTTTTTTATTCAAATCACAATATTTTAACTCCTACAGGAATGACAGTGTTCCTTACAGATTCAACGATTAATCCAGAATACATGAAAATTTTAAGCAAGTCAATATCTTTATAGAAGAGGAATATATTAATAGAAGGAAAATGAACCCAAATATTAGTGTGGCAACCCAGGACCCTCAGGTGTAGGGGTGTATTTGGAAACAAAAAGAGAAATATTAAGTATGCTTTTCTGGACTTGTTGGTTATGGAGATTCTACACATGCTGAACTGCTATCCATACTACATGGGTTGAGAATGGGAAAGTTGTCATATTGCAGAAACATAGTGATGGAAGGGCATTTAGGGGTAGTAGTTGGTTGGATAAATAAAATTCTAGGGCTGTGGAAGTTTTCTGGAGCAGTTCGTTATGCAGATTGTACACATGCTGAACTGCTAGCCATACTACATGGACCGAGATTGGAAAGTTGCTACATTGCAGAAACATAATGATGGAAGGGAAATTGAGGGTAGTAGTTGGTTGGATAAATAGGGCTGTGGAAGTTCAGAAACAGCATAAAAGAATTGAAATATTTGAATAGGGAACTGCAAATGGCCTTTAAGTAGGTGTACAGATCAGCATAAAAGTCACTATACTGCAATAACATGGTGAGGGAAGAGGATTTGAGGGTAGTAGTTGGTTGGATAAATCAAAAATCTAGGACCATGGAACTTTACTAACAGCATAAAAGAATTGAAGTGCTTGAATAGGGAGCTGCAAATGGCCTTTATGTGGGTGTATAGATCAGCTAATGGCTTGGATGACTCATTAGCAAAAGTGCAAAACAAGGAGGAAGTAGGGAAAGCTTTCTGGGGTCAAATCTAATGCAATGGTCAAAAAATGGGTTGGGGGAATGCCAACCCTAATTGAGATCCTGACTAGCTGTTTTACTTATATATATAACCCATTCTTTCATTCATTTAATAAAATGGCATCATAACTAATAAAAAATGAACCTAAATAACCAATTTCAACTACAAACCTGGATTTCCTCCAGGAGCTCTACTGCTTTTCCATCTTCACCAGAAAGAGCAGCAACCTTCTGAGCATTCTGGCAGTGCCCACATTTCACAAAATTAGGATTGTCAAAAATAAGAAAAAGATATGAAATATGAATTTTCACCAACCTTCAGACCATCAAGATGGTGAAGAGCAACAGCACATGTTTGATCCTTTAATCTAGTGTAGATATCCACAAAGTTCCTTAGCTTTGATCCCATGGTAATTTTTTCATCTGTATCCGTGATTCTGTAATTTTGATCTCCAGCTCTAGTTTCTGAGAAGGCATCTTTGAACTTGCAGGAATTCTTGTTGAAATCATCTTGTTCATTCACTAAATGTGAATTCATGTCATCATCTTGTACATTCAATAATTGTGAAATCATACCATCACCTTGTCCATTCACTAATTGTGAATTCATGCCCATTTGGGCTGAATTAAATCCATTTTCCAATGGTTCTTTAGTAGTATCAACAGTTGAAGGATGTTCAACCTGACTATATAAAGATGATATAAGATCATTGAAAGAAAGATGTGGACTGGAACCGTGACTATTGGTGCTGTTTCCTGCATAAATTTTTGGTTTGTAGGAAGATGCATTCTGAACATACATGGCATCATCAGAGTCCAGATTATCATTGCTAAAAAAGGACAGGGGCCAAACTTCCTGATGCCTACTCTGACCTCCATTTCCCTGTTAGGTAACTTGTTAATTTTTTGCTAAAAGGAAACAGAAGTGTAAAATCATGTTAACAAACTTTAGACTGCAATACAAATATTAAATGTATGTAAAACAAAAACTAAACAAGTAACAAAATCAGGAAACAAGAAGTGGACTAAAGAAGATAAAGAATCCTAACCTCCAATGCATTTATGACTAACCATCCCCCTGCCTGAATTATAGAGAAGGTATTCATTATCGATCATGTTTCTATACTTCAGCCATCTTGTCCAAAACAGAAACATGTAGGAGGTGGCTTAGAAAGCATCTGAAGAGTTCTTTGGAAAATCAGTGCTAGCATTGCATGTGTTCTTTTTTTTAAATTTTTACAAATAACAAAACTACAACCCACAAACAAGATGGAAGATCTTGATTCCTTCCATCAACAGTTCCATCAAGCAGCCCTCAGATATCCACCCCTTCAGCAAAACCTTGTAATTGATTTTTATTTTTATTTTTTTGGATCAATAACAGAGATTTCATTAAATGATTAAAGACTGAAAATACACAGAAAGGGAGCTAAAATAGCTTAACTCCCCATAACTGTCACTAGACACCCAAAAACAAAAACAATTACAGCTGAGCCCAAAAAACAGAACTCCTATTCACCCCTTGTCTAGCTAAGCCATCTGCAAAAGAGTTCGCACTTCTCCTTATCCATGTGCATTGAACTTCCATGTCTTTGGTCAACCATTTAAATTTCCTCTTTTCATTGCTGTAGCTCCATAATCTTGAGCTGTAGCTCCAAATCCCAAATCCTAACTTTCCCATTCTCGAGCCTGAGAGCTGGTGGCAGAATGTGACTCCACTATTGTATGTTGTGAGGTTATGGAAACACTCACATTGTATCAGAATTTCATGACCTATAAGCAAGGTTCAAAGTATCAATACACCATGATACACCGGAAGGGGTGTATCAACACTTTGAACCATGCACACATAGTTTTTCTGGTTTTTTTTTTCAAAAATAGGTCGGGGATCAGTCTTAGGCCTGCCTACTCCCTAAAAACATCCAAATTTCAAAAACCCCTTTATTTAGAGTATCAACACCCTGCCAATACGATACGATACACCCAATAGGAGGAATATCATGTTGAAATTTGAACCTTGCCAATAAGTTGACATCTTGTTCAAATGTCAGCATAGGCATATACTATTGCAGATTACCTTGCTAAGAGTGAGAGTTCAACACTAGTTTGTATTTTTGACCTTCAATCCATTTGTGCCATTTTTTATGGTTTTCTTTATTTTACTTTCTTATGCTTTGCAAAGGCCTGTTGGTCACAACCATCCCTCTTCTGAATTTTTTTTGTTCACCTGGTCCCTCTTTTTCACCTTTTCTCTTTTAGTAAGGCTTTGTATCTCTGTCCCTTTTCTCTCTCTCTTTTAATGTAATCCCTTTTTCATAATCAAAACGAGAGAGAGAGAGGGGGGTATGCCTCAATTAAAAGTTACTAATCACAATTTCTCCTAGATTTGACAACCCTAGAAGGAACAATTCCGAATGGAATCCCCTCCATTTGAGTAATGAGAAGGGAACAATACCAAAAAAACAGTTCCCCTCACTGACCAAACAAAGAAAATAGAAAGTTTAAAATACAGTAGAGGACCAATACAATCAGCCCAAATCTATGACCTCCCAAAGAGGCCCTCCAATCACTCGTTCCCAAGCTAGGGCGCCTGGCAAGACATTGGCAGACCTTGTAACCCAGTTCCTGTTTAACAAACAATCCATTCTCTAATGATGTGTCTATGTTCCAAAGGTCCATGGTCCATCATTACCAAATGACCCACTCAACCTTCATATTGTGTACCAATGCACTAAGCACTAAATCCTGCAATCTTAGTTCCATTAATGACATCATACTTGTCCTGTATCGATTTGCACAAGAATAATACATAACATGCTGATTTACATGTTAAAAGGAAATAGTCTGTGTTAATAATAAGTTGTTAATATAAGCTGTAGAAATTCGTACACCTGAGGACCTATAACATTCATATGTAACAGATGCTGTGTAAGCATCATCTCTGTTCCTTTACATCTTCATATGATAAGTATGTTAAAACAGAAACTCTTTTTTTTTAATGATTTATGTTAAAAAAGAAGCATTAGTATTTTGTATAACATAAACTACACTTTATTGTACTACACTTTGTAGAATGGAATGATGAAAGACAAGATTTATGTACAACCCCATACAGTTGGGACAAGGCTTAGATGATTATGATGAAAATAGTGCACTGTATAATCTCTCAATTTATCTTTTCTTGTATACTAAAAGATGTTGTCAGTTGCTTTTGATGCATACTTCTGTGTCCGTGTGTGCTTGCTGGTAGAGACACGCACAGAATATCTTAAAGATGAAGAGGGGGAGAGGGAATCTAAAATGCAAGATTTGAATAATTTCTTGTGGGACTATTAAATGAGGCTGTAACTCAGTAAAAATCTTTCAAATACCTCATCTCTTACAAATACAACTAAAAATATCATGTATGAAGCACCAAATTTTATAGAAGAAATAAAACAAATTATATCAACCTTGGTTTCACTGTCAAAAATGTGTACTTCCACTCCAGCACCAGAATGATCAGCACTTTGTTGTTCTTCCTAAAACCCAGAAAATGTATATGCTTTTCAAAGTTTAATTTTGGCCAGTGGCAATAATAAGCAAATGAAAAATTAATTACCTTTTTATCCACCTGGGTTTCACTGTCAAAAATGAGCACTTCCACTCCAGCACCAGAATGAACAGCACTTTGTTGTTCTTCCTAAAACCCAAAAAAATGTAATTGTTTTTCAAAGTTTAATTTTTGCCAGTGGCAATAATAAGCAAATGAAAAATTTATTACCTTTTTATCCACCTGGGTTTCACTGTCAAAAATGAGTACTTCCACTCCAGCACCAGAATGACCAGCACCTTGTTGTTCTTCCTAAAACCCAAAAAATGTATATGTTTTTCAAAGTTTAATTTGGCTAGTGGCAATAATAAGCAAATGAAAATTTACCTACCTTTTTCTCAGAAGAGCCATTTACAGCTCCATTTTCTGAAAAAGCATCCTTGAAGTCCCAGTAATTGTCAACAGAATTGATATCCCCATTGACAGAATGAGAATTTGATCCATTTTCAGCTATAATCTGCTTGGATTGGGTGTTTGAAACCAAGATAGAACCATTCTGAATGAAAAAACTTGTCTCAAACCCGAGTCCATCGTCAAAATCAGCAGACTTGTTATGRGAAAACCCATCTTCTTTAACAAAAAATTCACACAACTCCTGTCCGTTGCTAAATCCAGATACATGTATAGATTCTTCGGGATTTTCCAATCTTTCCCCATTAACCTTGTGATAAGTAAAAAGGCATCAGACTTGATTACCCAGAAAGAACCTACTTGATCACATCTTACAAGAAGTATAAGCACATTTAAAGTGAGCAAACTGCATATAGGACGCCGTGAAAACGTGAGGGAGATTTAAATAGGTCCTATACTCTGTAATCTTCAGATAATGATCCCTCGATGCAATTGTAAGACAGTCATTACTGCCAAAAGATAGGCAGTATCCATCATAACTAGAAACTGAACAATACTCACCTGAAATTGTGAATTGATTTTTGTTGTTTCCACTTGAACCTCGAATAAATCATGAGTCTTTTCTGCCTAGTATAGAAGTTTAGACTTTAGAAATATGAAAACCAAATGAAAAGATAATCAACTTATACTTAACAGAACTCACGAACGGCTTAAAAAGTAAACGTGAAAGATCAAAAATAAAAAAATAAAAAAAAAGAGAAAGAGATAAATAAAAATCACCTGTACTGAGGAATTGTTGTCTCCAACCTTGTTTTCAGAGAAGGCATCCTTGAATTCCCACCCCTCGTCATCAAAGTCACTGTTTTCATCTACCAAATTGGAAGTCGAGCCATTTTCAGTTCTGATCTGATCAGCCTGACTGTACAAATTCACGAGAAGATCAGTAAGAGCAATGCTTGATCCAATATTGACAGGAGCAGCCGGTTTAGGAGAAAACATATCCATAGCAGCATTTGTTGAAGAATCAACAGAATCGGATTCTCTATCTTCCTCTCCAAAAAACGAAAGAGGCAAAGCTCCTCGAGGCTTCTCCCACCGTTTATCAGAAACAGGCGAAGCCGAATGCTTCCCGTCTTCACCAAGGTTCGAGTCAGCTTCAGGGACTTTTGTCGAATGACCCGACAAAAAACCGAAAGGATCAAAGCTTTTCTCGGTTTGAAGGAAACCAGTAGGGTTTTGAGTGTGAAAGCCATTATATGGCTCAAATCCAAGTGAAGTTCCTACGGAATCCTGCTTCTGGGAGAAATTGTCCATGAAATCCCCCCAATTGTCATCTACTCTTGTGTTTTGACTGAAGCTGAGTGGTTGATCAGAGGGCGACACGAACTTGAAGTCTCCGAAACCCTCGTCATCGTCGTCCTCTACCTGGTTTTCCGGCATCGTTTCGTCTCTCTCTCTCTCTGAACAACGATGAATCAAAGACAGCTTTGATTTGTCTTATGTTTTATACGAGGCAAAGGGCAGGTGGTGCGTTGTGCGTGCTGTTCATGTTAGTGGGAACTGCGTAATAAAGCAAAGTTGCACCGACGCAGTTATTTTTGTTTTTTTATTTAAAAATATATTTTTAAATAGGGAAAATTATAGTAAGAGACGGCTATATATTTAAATTTACGCTCTATGTTGGTAAAAAAGGGTAAATTACAAAGACCCCCTGTACGGGTCTCTAACAAAGTCCCCCTGTCCTGTTTTRCGATAAAGACCCCCTTGACCGTTAAGTTAGATGACGGAATACATTAAATTACCAAAATATCCCACTAAACTTTTTCTATTTTTTTTGCCCTTTTTCTCTTAAAACCTATTTAACCTATGGTTTTTCCTTTCTTATCTTCTTTTCCCCTCCCTCACAGTCCTCTCTCATTCTTTCTCTCTCCCAACTCTCCGAAATGAAAGGACGGAGGAATTGATCTCCACTATCTTCAACTCTCATTCATAAACAGTTTTGCTTCGCCAATTAGAGAATTGATCTCCACTATCTTCAACTCTGCTATTTCACTAAAAACGTAACAAACAGGACAATATCCAATAAAACATTCACTGTTATTTCTCTCTGCATTTTCAGGGTTAGGAAACCAACTATGAACTTGTGTTAATATGGCATCCGCTCTTTCTGCCCAGGTTTGCATTACCGGTCGATTGGCTTCCTCTCCTCTCTTTTGAGCTGCACTCGATAGTTGTTGTGTAGGATCTCTCCTCAAAATTAAGATTTCTATGAGTTCATTAAGGTTGTTCATGTTCCTTCTGTAATGAAAAATATAACCAATCTGCTTCCTGACAGACTTTTTTTTTTTAATCATACTGAAAACCCATTATAAATAGATCAAAGATAACAGGGCAAGTCACGATATAAACAAATTCAGAAGTACAGTGCAGAAGAAAGAGAGGTATTGGAATTCTGTAATCTGTAGTGCAATTGGTGTCCTTTCTGCAATCATGAAGAGGGAGCACGAGGCAACCTTTTAGCAATTTCCTCAAATAGTTGATTAATATTATATGTTGTCTTTGTAGATGTCTCAATAAAGAACATCCCATTCTTCTATGCATGGTTCATACCATCTTCAATGGATACTTCTCGTTTTTCTTGGAGATCAGCTTTGTTCCCTACCAAAGCCAAGACAATATTGGTGTTCCCATGTTTTTGTAGCTCCTTAACCCAGTACTGAGCTTTGTTGAATGACTGTGGATTTGTTATGTCATACACAACTACTGCAACTGCAGCGAGAGGTAGCGGATCAAGGTGGAAGAGCAGTGCAGTGAAGATTGCTAGTGGATGGGATTGAGAGAGGTAGTGAGAGGTAGTGAATGAAGGAAGACAGACAACRGACAAGGCAGCGGAGGAAGATCAGTGCGAGGTAGAGCGGATGAGAGTGAAGCAACGAAGGAAGGCAAGCAGCTCCTCGGTAGTAAAGGGGGGCCAGTGTAGCATATCTCTCTTGCCTTGCAGTGTCCCATATTTCAAACTTGACTGTTGTAGAATCTTGCAATGCTACTGTCTATGATAAAAATAAAGCTCCAACAGTCACTTTGGATGATGGATCAAACTGTCCACGAACAAAACGAAGAACAATATAGCTTTTGCCAACACCAGAGTACCCTAAAAGCACCAGCTTCACTCATAAATTTGTTGAGTCCGTTGCTTCAACATTATCAGAACTAAAACCATCCAACCGTCCAGAAGACATGCTTTCTGGAAGGGAGGAGGAGCAACCCATGGTACGGTGAGACCTGCCTGGTTCTTCTAGGGCTCTCGACAGACATTAGTACGCACTTTACCACTTCCATAAGGGGAGTTACCAAGATTTCCAACAAACTCATTTTGGTTTTTTTTTTTTTTTTGCCTTTTCATGAACTAAGTAGCAACAAAAAATTATCTCAAACTAAAGCAGTAGAGCATGTCTACGTATTGGAAATGATGGTTGCAGGGTACTTATCTTAATGAATTCGCTCTCCAGTTGCAGAACGATGCATTTATCGGTAGGAAGTAATGCTCCACCACCTACATATCCTCTGATCCGACCAAACTGTTGATGTTCTGCACTACTACTCGTTTAGCGTCTTAAATTCAACAATGGGTGTGTTGAAGCTTTGAAGTTTTAAGGATGGATGTGTTAACCCATTAACGGCCACCAACTTTGCTACAGTCATACCATACGTTGCTTCGATGCTGCTAAAGCTCTCCCCTGCATGCACTAAATACGATAAATAAACTGTCGTAATGCCATTACCAGTGTTATTGAAGCATGTGCACGACAACGGAATTAAAAGGCTCTGACCACTCCACAATCGTCCCTGGCCATCAATCCCATTAACGCTCCTGATCTGCTCTGCACTGGCCAGCCCACCATAGTCAATCAATATAGACTCGATTGTGTCTACAACTCGAACCGTATAAGATTAGGGGAGAGAGAGAAAGGTGAAGGAACATAAGGATAGTATCGGAAGGTCATGGGGATTAAAAAATATTATAACGGCTTTTTTGGAGGGAAGGCTAACGGAAGGGGTCTTTGTCTCACGGTCATAGTACAGAGGGGTGTTTGTCGCAAAACAAAGTACAAGGGGGTCTTTGTCATAGACCCCATAGTACGGGGGGTCTTTGTAATTTACCCAAAAAAATCAATAAAACTCTGAAATTCTCTGATAGTCGGTTTTACATTTCAAACTTATAGGTAGAGGTGTAAAGTGGGCCGTCGGCACGGCCCRCGGGCCGTCACGGGCCGTGCCACCCTTCTTGTGAAAATTTTGGGGGTCGGCCCAGCACGGCTTATGGCCCAGGCCTGTGTGGGCCTGTGGACCAAGCCTTGGTCCAAGTCGGGCCATGGACTGGGTCAAAGCTATTTTTGCCTATCTATTTAAAAAAAATTGAAAAAAAAAACTTAAAATTTTAATTTTATATGAATTTTGATGTATACAATTGCTTATATATACAATAATTAAATAAATTAGTATAGTAAAATTGAAAAAAATTGTTTATTTTATTAATATATTATATACTATATGATGGAGGGAGATTTGACCCAACCCCTTGGCCATACGACACGTGGAAGCAACCGAGAGTGCCCAGGCAGAAGCGCCAGTTCGGCACGGTAGCGGGCCCACAACCCAAGCTCCGAGGAAAAAAGTCCCGAGCTCCCCCAAGGGGGAACCTACAAACCCGAGCTCCGAGCTGAAGAGTCCCGAGCTCTCCCTCCGAGGTCCTGAGCCTTACAAGGAGCACAAAAGGCAAAAAACCCAAACTGCCCACCCAGGGGCAGTTCGGGCCATACTTCTATCCGAACTCAAGACCACCTCGCACACCACTTCGGCTCCAAGTCGCTTGACTGAACAATCGTACCTGATGCCYAGGAAGCCCGTACACAGAGGCGGCGCACCTGATTGATTAGGGGTCCGACACATGACAGCCGCCCTCCAACGGCCACCTACCACCGCCATCTCAGACGTGGCAGAGACGGCCCTGACAAGGAACAGTGGAGGTTATGACACCCGAACTAGCAACCGGCAACTAGTAGAGGAAATGACACCCAATCTGGCAGAGGTAATGATACCCGAACTWGCAGAGGTATGGAAGTAAATGTACAGGGTGATTATAAAATACCCCCATCTCCTAAGGAAGGAGGTATGTGATTCTTGCGCTTTCTGGTCTTAGAATTCCCCATTTCCCTTGCCTTCTAAAGAGCACTAACTTGAGCTTCAGAGTGTTCCAACTGGGTTTCTCCCCGGAAGTCTCCATTTTCTTCCTTGTTTCAGGCACCTCCAATCTCGTCAGAAGCAAGGTAACCGACAGTTAGGACTGATCGGATTGCGCATCATCATTTGGCGCCGTCTGTGGGAACCTTTCAAAAAGCCTCCCCTATCATTTAACTCTCTCTCTCAAAGAAACCTTAGCTTCCATGGCTTCCTCTAGCAACAATAGGCACAACGCCGACTTGAATGCTGTAGGGGAACACCCTCAGCCCGCCAATGTATGCATCGGACAATTCACCATCCCCCTCTCAATGGACGAAATCCCTAGCCTCAATGCACCAAGCATGGTGGCACCTGTGAATGTTCCCCTTCCCCTCCCTATCGAGACAACTTTCACTGAACCTATTGTTGTCCCTCTGGCAACTAGCCAAAATCAATTCAATGACTTGATGCAATGCATGCGAGCCATGCGAGCAATGCAAGCCCAAATGCAGCAATTCCAGCAACATCAGCTCCATCAGTAGCAAGTACTGCACCACATTTCTCAGTATCACTATCAACAGCAGTTCCCCCAACTGCCTCTGAACCAACCACAGCTCCCACCTCGGCACCTTGCTCCGAAACTGGCCAAGCCCTCCCCTCAGGGCGGGCGCCCTCACCGAGGAGGAGCCTCCCAACTCTAGGACCCCTCCAAGAGGTAGGCCTCATCCCTGGGCAGGAGGGAAAGACTAATCACCCCCGCCTCGCAGCACGCCGGCGAATCGGGAACCTCCTTGCCATTCAAGTTAGTACATCGACACTCTAAGTTCGAGCTCCCGCTCATAGAGAACCAGTTCGACGCCTTGGCAGCGGACTACTAGCAGTCCGGGTCGATCAACCTCGGCAACACCGAGGCAAGTAGCGCCAACACCAGGCCCTCTAAGCAGCAGTGAAGAGGCCGGCAAAGTCACCGAACTACCACCCACATCCTGCTCGAGCTCCTAGGTAAAGAAGAAACAAGCTCGGATGAGGTAAAAGTTGCCCCTATTCTTTCAGTCCCTTCCCCCTTGTCATCAGAACTCCTTGCAGTCCCCATGCCCAAGGATTTCAAACTCCCTCCTCTAGACAAGTATGAAGGGTCTTTTGACCCCAATGACCATGTCGATGCTTTCTAGTCCCAAATGCACCTGGCAAGGGCCAGTGAGTCTTGTATGTGTGTGGCGTTCACTACAACCTTCAGGGGAGTAGCCCGCACCTGGTACAAGAACCTG